>OZ004713.1:29206026-29657050 GCA_963924515.1 Vespertilio murinus | reverse complement strand
CTGAATGAATGCTGTTAATAAGAAGTTGAGCTGGAATATGAACCTAGGCCTCCTTATTTAGAATGTACAACAAGAAAGCTTAGGAAATGACAAATCTAGATACAGACTGAAAAATCCAGTGCATGAATGATAGAGTAGTCCAGGCTGATCGAGAAGGTTAAGTGTTAGGCTACCAAGACCTGCTAGTATTTAAAATTCTGTGCTCCAATCTTTAAAACCTAATATAAGACACAAACAAGTGGAGATGTAAGATAGAAATCCTTGCAAGGCAGAAATTATCATAAGTCACTATTTTTAAGGGAAAGATATTTTCTTCATGTCTAAAATTCTAATAATGTCCACTGTAAATGTCTGGTAGCCTGTCAATAGGAATTACCTCACAACAACACTCCTGTTAGGTAACGGTGCCCTAAGCAGTAGTTACCATCTCTAGTAAATAGTAGAGGTAACTGACTGCTTGCAAATCATTAGTTCTGGGTCATGCCACAGACAACTGCCAGAAAGAAAAACTTCCTTATATCTAATAAAAGGACAACATCAAGCCTAACAGGTCCACAAACTATTGACAAAGGTTTGCGTGATCTGGAAAAGACCTTCTGAGAGTTGCTAAATATTTATTAACTGCTGTTGCTGCTGCTGATAATGGCGTTAATAATAGAAGCTCCTGCTGAAACCGGTTTGGCTCAGTGGTAGAGCGTCAGTCTGTGGACTAAAAGGTCCCAGGTTCGATTCCGGTCAAGGGCAGGTACATTGGTTGCGGGCACATCCCCGGTAGGGGGTGTGCAAGAGGCAGCTTGGTCGATGTTTCTCTCTCCCTTCCTCTCTGTAAAATATCAATAAAATATATATTTTTAAAAACAATAGAAGCTCCTACTTACTGATATTCAGTGTTTTGTCAACCCATGAAATAAACCCTTTTGTGCATTATTTCATTTAATTCTAACCTCAGACCTGCAATATTAGGTACTACTATTATTCCTGTCATAAATGGGGCTAGCTGTGAGAGGTTAAATAGTATACACAAGGTTACACTAAAAGTAATGTGACCTGAATCAATGTTCTTAATACCACATTATACCAGCTGAATACCTCAGGCTCATGGCAATGCATGCACTTCTATGTATATGGGATCTAAGAAAGTGGCAGTACAGGCTTCAGAGTCAAACACTCAAGGTACTTCCCATTCTACCTTGTCCAGAGTTTGATTTCTTTCAGGACTTACACAGTTCTTCCAAGGACTCACAGACAATAGGGAAAATACTGCACGTACACACCACTGGGTAGGAAGATATAAGTGTTAATTATCTTGTCATTTGGGACTGCTTTTATACGCCTCTGTATAGTTACTTGAATCTTATGTATCATCTCTTTAAGATTTTTTATAGACCACTGAGCATCTAAAGGAAAAAATGAGGTGGGTGGTATAGCAAAAAGACATAAAATAGAAGTCTTTCTTGTAAAGTAAAATAAATGTCCATGGAAAGTTTCTTGACAGGCAAATTACTGCCAATCAGAAATGAAACATTAAATTCTAAATCAATGAAACTTAGTGGTTCCACAATATTTGAAAATAAGTTTCAGTGGTGATATTCCATGTCTTACAAATGTTAGTTTTAAGCTAGTCCTAAGTCTGAAAGGCTATTGCAAATATTGAATTGCTTTTCAGAAAATATACTGGCTCTCTGGAACCCCACTTGCAAGGTTAACAAACTCAATTTATTATGTTCCACCTTTTCATTAAATAATCTCTCCATCTCTTAGTCTTAAATGAAAGCTGGCTCTCTGCTAATGATACCAATTCGCCTATCATTTTCTCAAGTAGAAGCTGCTCGTTCTTCTATACAAAATGCAATTCAGAATCAGGTCATAAAATGGGCATTTTCCTTACTTATTAGTGCTTCTCCCAGACCATCATTCCTCCTCCTCAAGGCCCATAAATTTAGCTTTATCATCCTCTATCTCTCTTTATTTTTTAGCTCCATCAAAAATGCAGCCATGGCCCGGCCAGCATGGCTCAGTGGTTGACCTATGAACCAGGAGGTCATGGTTCCATTCTCCGTTTAAGGCACATGCCCAGATTTCGGGCTCAATCCCCAGTGTGGAGTGTGCAGGAGGCAGTTGATCAATGATTCTCTCTCATCATTGATGTTTCTATCTCTCTCTCCCTCTTCTTCCTCTCTGAAATCAATAAAAAATATATTTTTAAAATGTAGTAATTATAATCATTCCCAGTCATTCATCAAACATTGCTGTTTAACCAACAGTATTTGTTGGATGCCTACTTCGAAGTCCTTTTCTTCCTTTTCTTCATAGCAGAATGAGGTTCTATTCTTTCATCAAAATTCAGACAATAGTGAAAAACTAAACATCCAGAATCAATCTCGCCTAGCCGGTGTGGCTCACTGGTTGAGCATTGACCTATGAACCAGGAAATCACAGTTTGATTCCTAGTCAGGGCATATGCCCAGGTTTTTGGGCCCAATCCCTAGTAAGGGGTGTTCAGGAGGCAGCTGATCAATAATTCCCTCCAGCAATGATGTTTCTATCACTCTCTCCCTCTCCCCTCATCTCTGAAATCAATATATATTTGTTAGTCCAGTAATAATGTTTTTATTCTCCTAGTAAATAATTGGTTAAGACAGAGGCATGTAAAACCATCTTAGCTAACCAGATGCATGGAATCTGGTGGCTGCTAGATTATCATATTAGGATGCAATCCCTAGAATTGTACTTATTTCTGAATAATGAGATTATGGTAGTTTTTATTTTCTTTTTCCCTCAAAATTTTCTATAAAGAGCAGGTATTATTTCTATGAAAAATAAAAATAAAAAAGAACTTGAAAAGATGTTTATTTATTCTGTTACAGATCATAATGAAGTAATAGAGGACTTATCTCCCAGTGAAAAACAAAAAAAAACCCACAACAACAACAACAAAAAACACATAACTGTAAAGCTGAATCAAGGATCTGAAAGAATGGTATTAGATATCAGGCAACAGTGCAGGCAGGACTGTGGTTCTTGAAAGAAGGAAAACATTTGAGGTGAGCACAACTAGAGGGAGTTTCCAAGCCACTATGCAAAGCCTGCAAAGGGAGGGAACCTAAAGAACAAAGTAGTCTGAGTTGAAAAGTCAGAGATTGTCGTCAGAATGCCAAGGCAACTAGCACTTGCAGGGCCAACCGCCAGAGTGAAAGAGGTCGCAAAAAAGGGCGCTCAGGAAAACTGGAGAAGTGTGCCACTGAAGGTTTGGCAGAGCAGTACTTTGTGCCTGTATGGGAGGAGACTACCCAAGGCTGGGGAAAGAACCATCATAAATGAATGTGCAGAATACGCTGTGGAAGTCTCACAGAGCTGGGCACACTTGGTGTTCCCACCAACCAGGGTTGAAAAACCTCTAGGTCCCTGGGCCTGGGTTAGAATTCTGGAAAGGGCATTTCTTTCCATTTGGGTTTAAATAAGACAGACAAAAGGCTGCTCTGGACCCACTATAAACCTAAAAGCAAGTCTCAAAAGGATCCAACCAATTTCAAGTAATGTAAATACAAGTCAGAACAAAATCTAATACTATTTAAAGAAGTATAACAAAATACAGCACCAACAACATAAAATGTAAAATGTCAGGCATCGGGCCGTCTACATATTGTCTCTTCACATGATCTGGTTTGAGTTTCCTCACAGCATGGAGACCTTAGGGTAGTTAACACTTCTTACCCAGCAGCTAATTAAGAAGATGGAGGCAGTATGGTCTTTTTTGACCTAGCAACAAAAGTCACAAGGCCACTGCCGCATTCTGTTGGATAAAATAAAATCACAAGCTTGCTCAGATTCAAAGGAAGAGGAATTAGATGTCATTTAAAAAAAAAAACTATTTTTTATTGATTTCACAGAGAGGAAGGGAGAGGGAGAGAGAAATAGAAACATCAATGATGAGAGAGAATCATTGATCAGCTGCCTCCTGCATCCTCTCCTGACTGGGATTCGAGCCCACAATCTAGGCATGTGCCTTGACCAGGAATAGGACGGTGACATCCTGGCTCATAAGTTGATGCTCAACCACTGAGCAGCATCAGCCAGCAAATGCACTATCTTAATAAGAAGGTGCCAAGATTCTAGAAAAAGATGTGGGAAAGGAGATACTGTTGTTGACAACTTAAAACAATGTAATTGCACTGTAGAGCTGTGGTGCAGACCTTTGGTGACAATTTTTCTGAATGATATTTTTTCAAGATAAAGAGTTTTAGATTGATAGGCTTTTATTTTCTTTCAGTACTTTAAAGATCTTCTAGTGCCTTGTAGTTTGCACTGTTTTTTGATAAGAAGTAAGCAGTAATTCTTATTAGTGGTCTCCATTATATAATGTATCTATTCTTATTTTTGGTCTACTTTGAAGATTTTATTTTTTATAATGTATTTTCTTTCTTTTCTTATTTTTTTGTTTGTTTGTTAGAAATCTTGCTATAATATACCCTGGATGTGACTGTGTTTTTCATGCTAAAGATTTGTTGAGTCAGTACATTAAGACTTTTTACCAAACCTACAATCATGCAGTATGTCCATCTTTTTCTTTAAATTATTAAATATATTTCTATTCAGATTCCTAAAAGGCCTGTCTGCTATTTTCAACATTTGTGTTCTCAATGGGTCTATTTTTATTGCCTGTTTTTTATTGATATGGATTACACTTTTCCGCTTCTTTGCATGTCAAATTATAGCCTTTTATGGCTGTGAGATTGTGGCTACTGTGTGGCTGACAGTCTGGATTTTTGTGTGTTTGTTTCTGTTCAAAGACTGTTGAGTTTCGGTTTGGCAGGCAGTTATTTTATTGGCAGATTATCTCTATCTGGTTGAGTGTTGTTATGGTGGATCAAGATGAGCTCTTCTTCTAGAGCTTGAGGAGTACTCTTAAGGACTAACCTACTGATGTTCAGCTGGTCTCTCCACTCTGGTGGGTCAGAATTCTAGTGTCTCCTAGCACTCTCTGACCTCTGGCATTCCTATTGAGCTAGCAGTTCCTCAGTAGCTATTCTCTGCCAAACCTCAGAAAGGTTTACCCTGCTCAAAGCAGCTTAGTTTTTGACCAAAGACTCATAGGCTCTCTAATACAGGTTTCTGGAGCTACTTCTCTAAACAATTCCCTGTTCTCTAGGCCCTTGCCCCACAAATCCCAGCTGCCTCACCAGCCCTGTCCACCAATTTCCATTTAGCTTATAAAACACTGCTTTATATTTGGGACCTACTTTCATGTGTTGCCGTTTGGATGGTGCCCAGGGCAGAAAGTGAGAGGGAATGACACGTTTACCTTGTGCAGCTCCCCTCTCTAAAGGACCACAGCCTGTGCTGTCTGCTGCCCAATGCATGAAGAGTTGCTTCATACATTTTACCCAGCTTTATAGTTGTTTATTCAAGAAGGGTGACTTTGGTACCTGTTACACAGTGATGGCTGGAACTGGAAGTCTTAATTTATTACTTAATTAATTTAAAACAACATAGTCAATAAGTAAAACCTTAATATTCAGTCACCAAAGTTAATCAAGGAAAACCAATAAGTAATAATAAAAGTGTGTGGCAGAAGTATTAGCATACTCAGAGAATTTTCCACTATTTTAATTTTCTTAGAATCAGAAAAATCATTTTGAATCATATCATTTCGGTTCATTTTCATTTTTCACTGACAGAGCAATGAACATCACAACACTCTTCCTCCTTCCTTCCTAACCAAAGTTTTATTTTGTGTTCAACACAAAGTGAATGATTCATGGTGAGTCAACTGTGCCAATGATGACGCTCCCCTTTCACCTTGACAGATACTCAAACTCCCAGCCTCCCTTAGTGAGGGAGGTGACCACACAATTGTATTCTGACCAATGAGACACAGAGGTAGGTTTGTTAGGTGTCTCCTTTGAATTTCTTGGGAAAAGGAATAAGTGAGACAGGCTTCTTTTTCCTGTCTCTTCTAAATATAACACAGAGGAGGAAAAGTCCACACTCTAAGTATGAGAGAAGAGGAGGGACAAAAGAGCCTGGGTCCTTGGTGACAGCACTGAGCAACTAAATGAATTCAGTAGCTCACTGACTCTGAGAAAAAAGAAAACATATTTGTTTAAGCCACTCTGTCAAAGGTTTATTTTCTACCTGTACTAGAAAGCATTTCTGACTAATAAATACAGCATTTGTCCTTTAAACTAAGGGTTTGCAAATATGATGTAAAAACAGCTTTAAAATAAAACATAAAAAGGAAATGGCTGTGAACAGCCTTCTCTTGAAGACTGAACTAGTCAGATTTTCTTTGGTGTCCATAAATGCATGTCTGCCTTATATCCCTCTCTAGATTGCAAAATCCCTTGTAGCTAAGGATCTATTGTGCTCCACATATGGGACTAAGCACTTTTGGGTGCTCGAGTTAGTTTTCTGATAGACTCAATTTCTAGACATCCTATAAGTTATTTCTTCATCTAGGTATTCTTTGACATCATCAGGAACAAAAACACAACAGTCCTAAGTTTCTTTTTACAGAAGTGAGTATTCAGGCAAAATAAGCAAGCAAAAGGATGGTTCACTGCCTTACGTTCACATTCTCTGACATCCAAGTTGAACTGCTGTAATGCTCCCAAGGTGAGCTGCCTTACTTCAGCTTCCAGCAAAAGTTGCATCAAGGATGTGGCTAAATGCTTGCAAGCTGACATACACGCTGTCTGAGCCACCTTTCCCTGAAATACAAGAATGTAAATAATAATTTTAATGGATTAAAGTAAAATTGTTAACAAAATTAAAACCATTTATATTTCCATTTTTTGGGAAGCGCTTTTTTTTTTCTAAATCAACAACAGATAAACAATATTCAAAATCATAATTAAACCAAGGAGAAATTTTTCAACACAGAAAAAAATTTCAAACGGTTTCTTCTGTATCAATCACCGTTCTTAAAAAACAAAATAAGCTGAAACCGGTTTAGCTCAATGGATAGAGCTTGGCCTGTGGACTGAAAGGTCCCAGGTTTGATTTTGGTCAAGGACATGTACCTTGGTTACAGATACATCCCCAATAGGAGGTGTGCAAGAGGCAGCTGATCGATGATCCTCTTTCATCAATATTTCTAACTCTCTATCCCTCTCTCTTCCTCTCTGTTAAAAAAAAAAAAAATCAATAAAATATATTTTAAAATAAAATAAATTAAAATAAAACACAAGGTGAAAGAAACCATCAACAAAACAAGAAAGTCCACTGCATGGGAAAACATATTTGCCAATGTTATCTCCAATAAGGGTCTAATGCCAAAATTTATAAGGAACTCATACAACTTAACAAAAGGAAGGTAAACAATCCAATAAAAGAAAAATGGGCAAAGGACCTAAAAAGGCATTTTCCAAAAGAAGAGATACAGAAGGCTGAGAGACATTATGAAAACATGCTCAAAGCCACTAATCATCCAAGAGATACAAATCAAAACAACAATGAGGTTCCATCTCACACCTGTCATTAGGATGAAGACTGGTGCAGCTACTGTGGAAAACAGTATGGAGTTTCCTCAAAAAATTAAAAATGGAACTTCTGTTTGACCCAGTAATCACACTTCTAGGAATATATCACAAGAAATACCAATCAGAAAGGATATATGCACTCCTATAGTCATAGCAGCATAATTTACAATAGCCAAGATTTGGAAACAGCCTAAGTTCCCATCAGCAGATGAGTGGATTGGAAAACTGTGGTACACAATGGAATACTATGCTGCTGTAAAAAAAAAAAAAAGGAATTCTTACCATTTGCAACAGCATGGATGGAATTGGAGAGCATTATGCTAAGTGAAATAAACCAGTCAGAGGAAGATAAATATCACATGATCTCACTGATTTGTGGAATACAATGAATAATATAAACTGAGAAACCAAAATAGAACCAGAGTCATAGAAGCATCGAACAAACTGTCCAACCTATGAGGGAAGGTGGTAAGAGATCAACCAAAGGTCTTATATGCATCCCCCTATGAGGATAAGGGGGTAAGAGATCAACCAAAGGTCTTATATGCATCCACATGAGCAAACCTAATGGACCCAGATGGGGGTGGTGAGGGCATGTGCTGGGGGTGGGGGCAGCCAGGAATTGGTCAATAGGGGGAAAGGAGACTTATGTCATACTTAAACAATAAAGAATTTAAATTTAAAAAATGTAGGCCCTGGCCAGATAGCTCAGTTGGTTAAAACATCACCCTGGTACAACTAGGTTGTGGTTCAATCTTCAGTCAGAGCACATACAAAAAATACCAACAAATGCACAAATAAGTGGAACAACAGATTGATATCTTTGTCTCTCTCTCTCTCTCTCTCTCTCTCAAATCAATTAATAAAAAGGTTTATTGAAAGAAATAATTAAAAGGATAAATTTTGTTTTCTTAAAAACTGAACACTGAGGTTTATGAACATAAATTATAAGCTAATTTTTTAAATATGATATTGAAAATATCTTACTATCTTCTTTAAAGTATTCAAACACTTTATATTTAGTGAATGACATCTTAGTCTCAGGTCTAGGTCATACCTCATAGAAAATATACCCATTTTTCCCTGTTATTTACATGTTACTTACCATCAATATCTATTTTGAAAACCAGGATGATATGTATCTTTAAAAGATTGAGTTCTCAAATTAATGAATCCTTCTTTTCTGAAATTATGGAGTAATTCAGCCTCATAGAAAGATGTATAAAATTACAAGATGAACACTCATGTGTCCATTAAACATACAAATGTAGTTTAGCCCTACTGACCTCCTTAATCATTTTCCTCCCTCTCCCCACAGGTGACCATTATTGATGTTAGGCATACCGTTTGTATTTTAAAAATACTATTATTATAAGTATACATATAACAAATATAATATACTATATTATTTCACATATTTTTAAACTTTCCATAATCATATATGGCATGCCCTTTGCAACGTGATTTTTTTGGTTCAATATTGTAAAGTTGTTGTTTGTTTTTCCAGTGTAATGCATGTGGTTATAATTTATTCCTTTAATTACTTTATAGTATACCACAATGTATTTGTCCATTCTTCTAATTTTGGAGATTTAGTTTGTTCCTACTATATACTAGGTAAGTCATAGAGTAATGTAGATCTAGTAAGAATTCATAAAAATTCCAGATTCTCACTATGGAGACTTTTTACATGTTTTTTCTACATGCTTTAATGGGCCAGGGAGTACCCAGTTCTCTTTTACAAAAATAGAAATATCATGCATTATTTCTTATACAACTAAAACTAATGTGTAGAAATATTACAAACTCTTTCAAAGAATTATAGAAAGCTCAATATGTATTACTTTCAATGACTATGTATACATCATAGCACTACATGCTTAGAGGTGAAGACTCAGAGAAAGCATCATCAATAGCATTCACATCTTCTCCACCATCAGAGAGGCTGCTTCCGTTTGCTGAGCACTGAGTATGTGCCAAATGTTTTGAAAATATTTTATCATATAATTCTCACAAGAACCCCATGAGGTATTTAATACTCAATTTGCAGATAAGGGCAGAGAAATAGAGATTATTTGACTATATCTTCTTAGCGGTGGAGCTAAGATGTGAATCCAGACCTGTCAGACTTCCCAAAAATACTCCTAACTATCATTTGATCCTACCTCCCAGTAAAGGGCTTTGTGGTAGTGTCTGTTGCTCTGAGACTTGGGGTAAGGAAATGGAGAGGACAAGAAGATAAAAACCACACAAATCTGAAAGGCCAGGGTACTGAGTGAGAGTTTTTTCTCTTCCTAACTCATGTAAGGAAGCATCAAAAGAATGTTCAGTTCACAGTAGGGGTTTAAAATGGACCCCCACCACAGCTCTCTGTCAACCTACAGGGATCAGATCCTGAGTACCAGATGAACAAGGATTTTATTTAACTGACTACAGATAGCCAAGGCCCAATTTCTCCTTTTCTGGATAATCTAGCAAGTTTCAAGAAACACAGAAGGAGAGCCAGGAACTATTCTGTGAAAGAGAGCTGTCCTTTCAAACCAACTTTTTCTTTTTCTTTTTCTTTCTAAGTAACACTTCTCTCCTTACATTTTAATGTGCCAAATTTTATCTTCCTCTAGAGGTGTATGTAGTTTGAAGGCATGGAAGCCAAAGAGCTGCTGGTGTGGTATGGCTTTCAGTCTGAGCCTGAAAGACTGAGAACCAGGAGCACCAAGGGCAGGACTCTGCTTGCTATTCCCCATGTATAATTGACGCTCTGTCAAAATTTCTCCCCTTGGTTTCTCTTTCCGCATTCAGGTTGTATAGTTTCAAGTGAATAGTTTTTAAAATTTGCCAGTGTTATTTTCTAAAGTGGCTAATTTTTGCTGCTAATTCAATTCAGCATGTTTTTCATTTCTGATACTTTTGTTTTTAGAAGTTCCACTTTGTTTATTTCTTTAAATCTTCACCTGAGGATATTTTCTGGGGAGAGGGAGAGAGAGAGAGAGAGAGAGAGAGAGAGAGAGAGAGAGAGAGAGAGAGAGAGAGAAACACTGACATGCAAGAGACACATTGATTGGGTACCTCCTGCCCATGCCCATGCCCCAACTGGAGCCTTGGATCAAACCTGCAATCCAGGTACGTGTCCTCGACTGGAATCAAACCTACGACCCTTCGGTGGGTGGGCTGATTCTCCAACCACCAGGCTGCATCAGCCAGAGCTGATTAATTTTTTATAACTTCTACTTCTTTCCTTAAATTTATATGTACCTTTAATTCTTGAACCTATTGTGTATGTAAGCATTTTTAAAGCATTTACCTGCGAATTCTATCACCTATGTCACTTAGGTAACTTTTTTATGGACTGATTATATTCCTTGTTATGGATCACATTGTCATGTTTCTTGTCACATCTAATAAATTTTTAACACTAAATACTGTTGCTGAATGTCTCTATTTTGTTTAATTTCTTTAAATAAACTTGATTTTTGTTATGGGAAATAGCTCAGTTTCTTTTGCAATTTTAAACTTTGTAGGTCTACTCTTTTTAAAAAATTTCTTTATTGATTAAGGTATTACATATGTGTTCTTATTCCCCCCATTACCCCCCCTCCACCCCCTCGCTCATGCCCTCACCTCCCTGTTGTCTGTGTCCATTGGTTATGCAGGTCTACTCTTTTATAGAGGGATTAGAATAATCTATTCTCTATGGTTAGTTTAAACCTACTACAAATATAGCTTTAGACTAAATGCCAGCTCTTCTTTTGGTGGTTCTACTAAATGCTTCAGGAATTTAGTAGGGTCTTTCCCTTCTTACCGGTTAGATTTTTAACATCTCCCTGCCTTGTGTGACTTCTGGCAAATGGGCTCAGCTTCTGTACCCTAGCATTTATTTTTTGCCTGATATCATGAATTTTTCCTACACATGAACAACTTAGTATTCAGCCAAAGCTTCAAGGGATCCCAATGCAGATATTTGGTGCTATTCTTCAAATTAACTTCTTCATCTCAAAACTATTTCCTTACAAAAATCAGCAACTTATTCCTTAAACTTCAATCTTTGTCTTCCTTTTTAAAAAATATTTTTTATAGACTTCATAGAGGAAGGGAGAGGGAGACAGAAACATCAATGATGAAAGAGAATCATTGACCGGCTGTTTATTCCATGCCCCCTACTGGAGATCGAGCCCACAATCTGGGCATGTGCCCTTGATTGGAATCAAACCTGGGATCCTTCAATCCACAGGCCAATGCTCTATCCACTAAGCCAAACCAGCTAGGGCCAATCTTTGTCTTCTTAACTCAACAATACTCTCCTGCTGTCCTTGGGTTACTTTGGGTACCCTCCCTGTACCACAGTTTGCAAAGTACCTGTAGGCAAATCGCTGGGGCAATGTTTCATGTGTTTCCCTTCTTTCAGAGATCACTGTCCTGCACTGCCTGCTATCCAGTATCTGAAAAAGTTATTCCATTTATTTTGTCTGGCATTTCAAGTATTTGTGGTCAAGAGTGTCTGGTACCAATTATTGCAACATGGTCAGCAGAGAGCATCTCACCTTTATTTTTGAAAGATATTTTTTGCTGGGTACTGAATTGTATATTGACAGTTTTCTCTTACTTTGGGATTTTAAAAGTTCCATTCTATTGTCCTCTGGCCTCCATTGTTTCCATGAGAAATCAGCCATCATTTTTATTGTTTTGCCTTGAATGTGTTCAAACTGGAAAAAACTATGATAACCACTTAAGGAAATTCTCCCTGGTCAATAATTTTATATGCCCTCATCTTAATTTCCATATCAGCTTGGCCAACATTGTGCATTATTTTTGAAAATGCATACATAGATGTGTCTTTCTAACTAAAATTCAGAATAAAAGATAAAGGATATAGCCAACTAACTAGTATATTACAAGACAATGCCACCACAGCAGATACCATAACTTGTGTTTTCTAGTTCCATAGACCAAAACAGTGTCAAAAAAAGAAAATATAATAAAATAAAGGTATACGAAGAAATTTAGGTATGTGGTTTAATGGAAACCAACATACACAGTAAATATAATTCCCCAGACCACTTTAACCTTTGTCTTGGTTTCATCATCTGTAAAATATATTGTTATAATGGCTAAGTAGAAATAATTCTTATGTAGCATTTCCTACCTTATAATTTCACAATTACCTGGTTTACATTAAGTACTCAATAAAGGTCTTATTAATATATTCCTATGGTCCAGAATATGAAAAACTATTAAAAGACACACATAATTTCTTAAAATGTAAGTACTTTATGAGTGGATAATATTTGCTAACCATTTATCCCTTTTCTAGTCTTATGATTTACTTCTTTTATACCAAAAAATTCTGTCATGCAAAAAAGTAGAAAGTGTACTTCCTGATCTAAAACAAATCAAGGAGAGTATGCAATTAAGTGCTAAATTGAGCAGAATAAACTCTAAGCACTATATGATTTTAGAAGAAAAGGTTATGAGGCCCAAATAGTCAGGGAAGGCTTCACAAAAAAATGGTAGAACTTCATTACATATTGACAACAACATCATGGAAATAATTTGAAGCGACTTATAACTTGAGGTAATATAAAGTCTCTACAAATAATAACAATCACTACTACACAAACCGCCATAGAATAAGACCTCATAATGAGAAATAAAAATGATTCCTTTCTCTTTCCTCAGTTCCTATTGAGGTTAAAGGTTAAAGGTTAAAGATTAACTTCATCAAGTTATCTCATTAACACAGAAATATCTTTGAAGGTATTCAGTTTTTGCCATGCTGGACATTTCACCAGACTACAACCAAGATGCCAAATAGTCAGATTCAAATATTAATAAGCAAAAGGTCACTATGAGGTAATTTCCAAAGTTCTACTAGTTCCTGTTTTGTTTTTGTTTTTTTACCTTATCCAATTCCCTCTCCCTTTCTCCAGCCCTCTCTTACTACATAAATTATAGTCACTGGCTTAGTTTCAAGATATACCCACTAAACTGTAATTCCAGTTGAAGTGCATTTTAAGTGGAGGCCTCCCAGATGCTGGATCCCAATCCAAAGGTGACTTGTAGAGGTATAAAGTTAAAATAAAAAGGGAGGGAATCAGCTAAAAATCTATACCCAATTTTGATATTTAACTACTATTTAAAAAGGGGGAAATAGGAAAAATAAAAATAAACCTTCTCTTTCAAACTTTCCAATAAGTTATTTAATAATGTGACAAAGCAGAACTTATTAAAATATTAACCAAAGCTTCCAGGAAAACCTCTATAATCTCAATTGTTTATTCAAGACCTTTACAAACCTCATAAAAAATTAAATGGGCTTGGAGAAAACACACCATAGCCATAGGAGAGAGTTTACAAAACACAATGGTGCAGACGCCTGCCTGTCTGTCAGCCAGTCGCTTTTAACTTCCACATATAACATATGACTCCGTTCCTACTGGTCAATACCCTGAATAAGAGCATTTCTCCTCCCAAACACCTCATTAGCCTGAGTTTCTTTTTTGCTGTTTTTGAGCTACCATATCCCGTAGGTGCTTTGGTTCATTATTTGCAGCCAAAACAAATGCTTCATTTCAGAATATTTAAAACCTTAGGTAGGTTTCTCTGAGCAAAGTAATTTAAGATCTTCATTACAAGTGTCTGATTAGCCCTCTACTTAATCTCGCTAGGGAAGATCAGTGAGATTCATAAACCCTAATGTCCATTTTATGAAAATTAGTAGTGTAAACAAGATGAGACAGAGTAGAAGAGACACACAGAAAGAGCAAGGATTTGGTTCATATGAACTTAGGTTCAAATCCAGGCCCTATCACTTAGGTGACCTTTTAATATTTCAGACAGTCTCAGTTTGTGAGGACAAATAACCTTAAACCATTTAGATTTCAAGAAAACTAAATGGCATATTCTCCCCATCCCCATCTTTCCCCTTCTGAATGTCCTACAGGGGCCGTGAGAGAGGAAACTTTTCATCATAGTGAATTTGTGTGAAAGCACCGAGTATGTTAACAATTAGAGAAGAGGAAACCTGAACGACTGCCTTGTTAATTAAGGAACTTGTTATCAAAGAACTCATTAAAAGGTAATGAAACCAAATGGCTATTAAAAGAAATACCCACTGAATAAAGGTTGTCTGGCTAACAGCCCCTCGATATAGCCTTTTACAAACATTCCCAATAGTAAAGACCCCCAAAAAGATGAAAAGCCACACTAATGCTAAAACCAATGTAGATAAAGCCAGAGATAAAATTATCCTAAGTAGTAGACAGAAGCTGGATTAAGAAAAACTATCCTAGAATTCAGAATATGGGACATCAAACAAGAAAGTCCTCTACCGTATACGCCCTGTTCGCAGAGACCCTGGGCACTGAGTAGCAGAGAGAAAGGCAGCTCTTCCTCTCTATACTTTCTACTCCTAACTTCTAAGTTAGAATAAGATTCTCCCTTTTTCCTAGTGATTCCTTCACCTACTTTCTGCTCTCTACCTTTTCTATCTAAACGGAACCTGCAAATCTTAAAAATACGAGATAAAGTTATGGCTGAAAAGAAACGGGTGGAATATAATAAAATCTTAGGGGTCTAGCACCTGAGCAAAGTCAGAAAAAGAATGGAATGATCTCTGTAACAGGGCATGCTAGAAACTGACCATTTACACTGACTACACAAGGTCAGAACATATTCAGACACTGAGGATAGAAAAAGATACCACCTCCACTGAACAAGATATTTACAGAATATGTTACTTACCTAATTCATTACCCATGATCCCTTCTACCTTAACAAAATATCTTTGACCAGTTAAAACGTTAGAATATTTACATTTTGTCATATAAGGAAGGCAAATTATTTGAAAGTAGAAATTTCTACAGAAGTCCTTTTGCCTGGTCCTTCCTTCTTGTAACTGTCAAAGTTGTGTGCTGGCTAGAATTCCAGCCACTATCATGTAATCTTGAGGAAAAGGACAAGAGAATAACGTTCCTGAGCCTCTGAGCTAATATCGTTTCTGCAGTTACTATGTGAGAAAATACACTCTTAGGTATTCACGTCACTGAGGCTGGTTAGCTATTATTGATAACAGATAACCGACTTAAAGCCAGCAGAACCAGATGAGAGATGTATACATCATTATACACCTACACAGCTTGGACAAACAATAAGACTGCCGTAAAATGGGGCAGAGAAAAGACAAAAGGCTGTCTACCCATATTGTTTTTGTTTGTTTGTTTTTTTTACAAGTACACAGACTATATAGGTCCTCCATGTCTGAGGTCAAGAAGGAGGGAAGTAAAATGCTAGCACATGACACAATAAAAAACAAAAGGAAGACTACAGCACCTGTGATAACTAATTTCACATGTCAACTTGATCAGGTCAGTGGATGCCCAGATACTTACTCAGACTTTATACTAGGTGTGTCTGAGAGTATTTTTGGCTGAGAGTAACACTTAAATCAGTAAACTGAGTAAAGCAGATTACTTTCCCTGAGGTAGATGGGCCGCATGCAGAAAGTTGAAGGCCAAACTAGTACAAAAAGCGTGGCCCTCCTTAAGAAGGAACTCTTCATGCCTAACTGCCTGAAAGCAGATACCAGTCATTTCCAGCCTTTAGACCTGAAGGGAAATAAGGCTTATTGGGACTTGACCTTTCATAGAAGAACCTACACCAACTTCCTTGGGCTCCAGCTAGCTAGCTGACTACAGATCTTGGGACTCCTCAGCTTCCACAATTCCATGAGTAAATTATACACACACACACATACACACACACACACACACACACACACACTCTCTCTCTCTCTCTCTCTGTTGATTCTGTTTCTCTAGAGAATCCTGACTAATCAATATCTAAAAGACTCAAAGAATTTTTAAGCCTCAGAAATTTCTTATTAAGAGATCAAAAGGAAATTTTAAATAAACTCTTTGGTATCACCATCTAAAGTATAAAATAAACTGTTCTCAATAGAACAAAGAGATAATAAGGAGGAAAAAGTGTGAAGTGAAATGATAGCATGATAAATCAAAAACTCAACAGTAAAATTAAAGAGATATGGATAAGATAAAAAGAGTTATAAGAAAACCAAACATAGATGAACTAAATCCACATGAGAGGGAGTAAGTGCAGGACTTAGCTATGAAAAACTTCCCCAAGTTGGGTGGAAAACAAACATAAGACATTCTCCCAGAACTTAGGAAACCAGCCTGAAGCTGATAATTATGATAGAGAAAGTGACCAGTTTAATACAGAAGATAAAATTAACATCAGGTTAACTGATGTTTGCAAAGTGGAGCCAAGAAGATAAATGAAGCACCAAGAATAATCAATGTATCAGAGAAAACAATTACAAAAAGGTACAAATATTCAGGCTGAAAAATTAAGTCAATAACCAAAGAGAAAAATCAGATTTCTCTACTGCAATACTAAAAACTAGATGACAATGGAATATCTGTAGAGTATTGAAGGGGAAAAAAGTGACAAAATGTTTTTTTAAATCAAGCAAAATGGTAAAAAGAAAACATTTAATACATAAGAAAGGCCTCATAAAATCTGAAACAAATATCTTTACTTTAAGATATGCATAGTGAAAGCCATGATCTGTCATGGAAACTAATTAAAAATAAGATCAGGTTAATAATTGTCTTAAACTAAATTGCAACATCAGTATTTACTGTTGAAAAAAGACATATAACATGGAAAATAATGCTGTAATAATAATACTCTTGATCTAAATACTGAATTTTTTTAAAATATAGGAGAGGAAAAGGTAAAATAAAAATGTGTGATAAACCACATATTAAGTGTTACAAATAAATGTTTTATGTTTAATTTCAAAGCTTAGATAATTGTAAGTTGAAAACATTTTGAAAAAATGAAAGGACTTGTGTTCAAAATTCTAAGGATGTGCAAAGCTAAAAATATAAGATGCATTAAAACAAAAGAAATGAAAAAGAGATATAATGAAACAAAATAACCTAACCAAGTCAACAACACAATAATTGTAAGTTACCTTATTAAAAGACAAAGGGAAGACTAAAAAGTCAGGAAGCTGACAAAATAATAAATAAAACTATAAAGGAAAAATGTAAAGGAAGAGGTAATAACATATTAATTGACAGGTAAGTTCAAATATAAGGAAAAAGTTATAAAATAAGAGTAATTTCTTAATGACCAAAATAAAGATCTGACTACTATAAGTTGTAATGCAACATATAACATTGTATCAAAATACATAAAGAAAAAATTGCAGAAAAAGGAAAATATCTAAAAAACATAGACAACAATATAACAGTAAGAGATCCTAACAGAATACATTGAGACTTTGACAAATTGAGCGGCAAAAATTAGGATAATTCAGGTCTAAATAATAATATAATAATATGAATTTTAAGATATATATTTAACTTTGTAAATTATTGGCAGGAAATATGTCTTCTTATCTGTAAATGGGGTAATATCCAATGAAATCCTAAAAGGACTTCTCAACATTAGTGCTTGAACAAGTGAATATCCATATAGCTCAACATAAATCTCAACTGTTTTGTCACTCTATTATACAAAAGAATATATCTAAATGGATTATACAACTAAAGAAAACAAAAAAGTTAAAGTGTTATAAACCTAGGAAAAAAAGAAAATTTTCTAGAAGTTGGAGTAGATAATTTCTTAGGACACAGTAAAAAGGCAAGGACTCACTTGACATAGCTGAAATAAATCTGGTATCCAGAATATATGAAATAATATAAAACTTAATAAATAAAATAACCCAAATGACAATATGGGGAAAAGATTTGAACAGGCACTTGACAAAAGAAGACACATGAGTAGCCAAAGAGCACATGAAAAGTGCTTAGCATCATTAGGTGTCAAAGAAATGATGAACAAAAAATACAGCCAACTCCTGTACATAATCATTAGAGTCACTAAAACTAACAAAGAAAATGACAATACCAAATGTTGACAAGAATTCTGAACAACTGAAGCTCTAATGCATTGGTTTTATTATATAAAATGATATGGCTATTTTCAAAAACCATTTGTGAGTTCCTTAAAAAGTTAAACATATACATTTATCATCTGAAACACATGCAAATTAAAATAAAATTGAACCCATGGTTTTATTTTAACATCATAAAAATAGGAAAACCAGATATTATAACCTCCCAATTCATTGCAATTAGAAATACATGCAAATATCTATAAAGTATTTTTGTCAAAATTACATCTACTAACAAACCACCTGTTTAAAGAAAACACAGAATACAGAGGAACATATTAAATAACATCACAGGGATGTACCATGGGAAACTCTATAAAACAAATAACTGAGTTTTTTAAACAAATGCTGGCAAAGCATTTTTTTTTAAAGGTAGAGTACCTATAAACAAAAGAGACTTAAAGAGCCTTCCACTTCTGCCAAAGGCAATGTAGCTTATATAAAACAAATCTTCCCACCAAGACCCACTATAAAACTTGATAAAATAACAGAAACAAAACAAAAACAGCTGTTTGAAGGCATTAAATAGCAATCAAAGACACAGAGATTTAAAGAAACAAGAAAGAGAAGCTAAACATTGAGGAGACCTGGAATATCTCCAATGTTCCTTCCCACTGAAGAATTTGCTATTCCCAACATAGGGCATGGAGGCTGAGAAGAAAATAGGAGCTTGGCAATCATGTGAAGTCAAAGAATAATGAAGTTCAGCACTCACACCCAGGCCCTGCCCCCATTCCACCCAAAACAGTAGTCAAATTAGGACATAAGATGATTCGGGGGTAGAGTATATTGCAGAGAAACGAGATTAACATTCATTATTATTATCTGCCTTTACTGAATCCTAAGCTGTATAGAGGGCATAAAGCAGAAACAGCAATCGGGAAGCACCTGCTAAGAGATGAGAAAATTAAGCAGAATCTAAGCAGTCTCATAGAAGTAAGCAGAAAGTTAGATATCAAAATTCCCCCAATGAGGAAGGGTACTGGTAAACAGTCTGTCTAGTTTAAGTTGAGATAACAGTAGAAAACAAAGCCACACACACACACACACACACACACACACAAAAAAAAAAAAAAAAAAAAAAAAAAAAAAAAAAAAAAACAACCTTTGGGTGATTCAGTTATTACAATTATCATACAAAAATAAATTCAGGTGTTTAGAAAAATAGATTTTAAAATAGAGACTTTTATTAGAAACCTGAGATCTAAAATATAAAATCAATAAAATTTCTAAAACCAAAAAACACAATATCTAAAATTAAGAACTCAAATGATGTTTTTAATACTCTCTCAGAAAAGAGAATTAATACTCTGGAAAAATAGGTCCAAAGGAGATATTCACACCTCAAGCACAGAAAATAAACCAAGTGTAAAAGACCAAATAATATTATAAGAAGCATATGCAGTACAGTAAAATACTTAAAATATATACTAAGGTCCTAGGATGAAAGAACAGAGAAAGTCAAGAAATGGTCGATGAGATACTGGCTGGAAAATTTCCAAAGCTATCAAAGGATATTTAGTCCAAAATATTAAAAGCTCTATGAATGCCAATTAAAGTAAATAAGAATCCTACTTCTAGGAACATTTTAGTAGAAATACAGAAAACTTAAAAGAAAAATACAAAAATAACTAGAGAAAAAAATTTTAGCAACACCAATACTGACAACTGACTTTTCAATAGTAATGACAGATACAAGAAGATAATTAGGTTGCAACTTTATTTTTTTTCTTTATCGTTATTGTTAAAAGTATTATATAGATGTTCCTCTTTTTTGACCCACATTGCCCCTCTCCATCCGGTTCCTGCCCTGCCTCAGGTCTTCACTACCCTTCTGTCTGTGTCCATGGGCCATGTATATATTCATATAAATTATTTGGTTAATCCCCCCGCCCCTCACTACCCTACTTCCTTCTGAGATTCATCAGTCTGTTCCATGTTTCCATGTCTCTGGCTCTACTCCTCAGTTTTATTCTGTTCATTAGATTCCACATACAAGTGAGATCATGTAATAATTTTCTTTCTCTGATTGGCTTATAGAGATTTTAATAATAATAATAATGGGAGTACTCTAGGCAGAACAAAAATAATGCCCAGATGGCAGCAGGATAACACAAAAAGAAAGGAAAATGAGGATGTTCCATAAATTGTAAAAAATAGTAATAATAAAGTTTAAGAGATTTGAAAGAAATGTAAAATTAACATATATGACAGCAGTAGCACAAAAGGCAGAAGAAAGATAACAGAGTTAGAGCACTACAAGTTTTTTTGTACTATTAAGGAATAAGTGAAATTACTTATTCATAGCACATGTAAATCATTTAAATAGAATACAGTGATTGCATTTGTGTATGTAGAATAAATAGTAGAATTAAAGAAAAAATTCAAGCTAGTTTTAAAAAATACATAATTATATGCTACTTTAAAGAGATGCACCTTCAAATAAGGACACAGCGATGGGAAAAGACAAACTATTTTAAAATCAAAAGAAAGTTTGTGTACCTTAGCAAAGATTAGAAAAAGATTTTTAAAGTGTAAAATATCCTTAGAGATATAGGGTTAATATAGTGGAAAGACATAATAAATCTAAATCTGCATATACTTTAACAAGCTTCAAAAATAACACAAGTAAAAGTAGACTAACCCAAATAAATCAGAATATCAAATAAGTTATGTCACAATGAATAAGCTTAACCTAACTGACATATATAAAATAATGCATCACTTAACAACTTTAGGATATACGTTTTTAAAGTTTTCATGTAAGTCATGGACATGGAATAAGTCCCTACATAACTGACAATATTAAAATTCAATACAGAGTTTGGTTTCTATCCATAGTGGAGTTAAGCTATAAATTAGTTTTTTTTAAAAGACACAAGAAATCCTCCTCATCAAAAAGCTTTGTAAAATCACTGTATTTCTAAATAAACTACTGACCAGGAATCAAATCACGATGTAAACTTAAAAAATACGTTGAGCTGAACCAGGATAAAAATATAATGCATTAAAATTTTGGACTATAGCTAAAGATACAAGATTTATAGACATAAACATAGTATATTTCAAAAGTGAAAAACCTGAAAGTTGATTATCTCAAAAAAGCTAAGAAAAATAATAATAAAACTGCATTTAAAATTTTATAAATAGGAAATAATGAAAATAAAAGCAAAATAAATGTAAAAAGTATACAAGCAAACTGACAAGAAACATATTGGTTTTGAAAGCATAAACATTTGAAAGTGGCCTGGGATGGCTCAGTGGTTGAGTGTTGACCCATGAAACAGGAAGTCACAGTTCCATTCCTGGTCAGAGCATGTTACCCAGGTTGCGGGTTGATGTCCAGTCTGGGGCAGACAGGGGGAAGCCAACCAATGATTCTCTCTCATTACTGATGTTCCTATCTCTCTCTCCCTCTCCATTCCTCTCTAAAACCAATAAAAAATATTTTTAAAAAATTTAAAACTAAGTGAAAAATTGATTTTTCATGAGGTAGAGTCTAATGAGCAACAAAAAAAGCAAAGTACAGATCTGAGATAAAAATAACTTTTTGAAAGTTAAAATAAAATACATGTTTAAGATGATAAACAACATAAAAGGAATTTAAATCATTACAAAATAATAGAATACTATAAAACAGACAGATATGAAAAAGAATCAAATAGAATTTCTAGAAAAAATACTGTCACTGAAATTTAAAATTCAACAGATTATATAAACAATAAACTGGACTAGAAAACAGATCTGAGGAATTACCCAGAATATAAATCATAGATGTAAAATATTAAAATCTTCTAAGTAACAAGAAAGAAAAGACAAATTGCCTACCAAGGAGCAATAAATAAGACTGACAGCAACAAGAAGCTAGAAGACAATGAAATAATATCTCTAATAGGCAGAAGGAAAATAAGGTTTGATTCAAATTTCAACCCAAGAAGATAAAGAACCCTGCCATTTCCACATGAACAGGGGTGAAATAGTAATATTTTCAAGTAAGACAGACTGATACATCACTTAAACTTGAGAACACTGCTCTAGGTAACAACCAGAAGCTCACTGAGAGTATGATGACATAGTACAAGTCACAGAGAGATGATCTCCAAGTCCAGAACATACCTTAGTTAGTGGCCATCTGACTCAACACACCACATGAAGGACTACTGAAGTATTCCATTAAGATAATGTCTAGAACTTACACAAATGCCTCCAGGGAAGAGAAGCCGGCTAACTCACAAAGGCAGCATGGAACACCTTTCCAGAAGATTCCGTCTGCCTAGTCCTATCGTCTGGAGCTAAGATAACCCCTTTAGGTAATGAAGTTAACAATTACATGCTTTAAGCCTCTAAGATATCTTTTTTCCTAGGCTGAATAAACCAAATTCTTTTTTCAAATATCTCCATAGCATTTAGTTTCCATACCATAGCATTCTCTGTTAGAAGTTCTCCAGCTGGCCAGCATCCTTTTTAGATTACAAAATAAAAAAGAAAGAATTGATTCAGGCATGCTCTGATGAGCATTTAAATAGAAGAGAATTTTGTTCCAGATCAGTTCTTAAAATTTAGCATTCATTAGAATCCCTTGGAGGACCAATTAAAACACTGCTAAGCCAAGAGCTGAGCTTCTGACTCAGCACACTGGTATGGGGCCTAAGCTTTTGCAAGAACCATTTCTGTTGTGATACCGATACTGCTGTTATAGGGGCTACACTTGGAAAACTGTTAGGTAGACCTATCACCTTGTGTATTTAACCTGAACTTGTAGTCAACTCAAATTCTCAAATCTGTTTCACAGACATAATTTATTTGAATAACCAACTTAATTATCCCACTCCTTGTTATCGCAATTGAGAAAAATTAACAAAAAACATGTCACAGATGGTAGATCATTAATGATATATTCATATATGACAGAGTACTCTTTATATTATTCTTTATATTTTAGCTTTAGTTCATCAAGCTAAAAGGAGTTCCAGATCCCTGTCATCTCTAATTTATAAGTGGGCCCAGTTTCAGAGATCTCTTAGTGTCCTTTCCCTGACATTAAGAGAATTCAAAGGCTCTGCACTGAGGATTGTACAAATTATTTTTCGAAAATCCCATAACAACGTTTGCTAAGAACGTCAAAAAACAATGAGTCAACTACATAATGCTTTCCAAAAACCCTTGAAAAAATAACTGTTGGCTCCTTCTCAACTATATGAATAGTTTATCTAACTGTCCAATAACTAAATGTCAAAAAAAAGTTTTATAAATATTTATCCAAAACTGGAAAAAAAAAGTTACTTTCAAGTTTGAGTCCTTGACTCCAGTTAGCTAATGTGACAAGAAGACAAAGAACCCTGCCATTGCCACATTCCATGGACAGAGGCCCTCTGTGCAAGGATATTATTATGCCAGAAGAACAGCCTTTCAAGGAACAGATGCACTCAGTGTCAATTGGTTAAACTTTAGAAATCAATGACTTGCTACGTTATTTCTTGTGCCAACTTCTTAGGTACCAAAGTTCAATTCGAGTCAGTTTGAAAGACTTAAATCCCAAGAATACAATCTTGAAGTTTTATAAAAATGTACCAGCTGAGTGAGACTGTCCAGCTCTGCTCATACTTACCTAAATGTAAGATGGTTTAGTTAGCAGAGGATCAACAGACAATTATTGGATTACAATATAACTTTTTATAATTTCTTTATTGATTAAGGTAGTACAAATGTGTCCTTATTTCCCCATCCTGCCCCCCCCCCCCAAACACCCATGCCCTCACTCTCCCCCCCCCCCCCCCCCCACGGTCTGGGTCCATTGGTTAGACTTATATGCATACATACAAGTCATTTGGTTGATCTCTTTCCTTTACCCTCCCCTACCTTCCCTCTGAGGTTTGGTGGTCTGATCCATGCTTCTCTGTCTCTGGATCTGTCTTTGTTCATCAGTTTATGTTGTTCATTATATTATACCTTAAATGAGTGAGGATCATGTGATATTTATCTTTCTCTGTTTGGCTTATTTCACTTAGCATAATGCTCTCCAGTTCCTTCCATGCTGTTGCAACTGTAAGAATTCCTTCTTCTTTTTTTTTTTTTAACCAGTGTAGTATTCCATTGTGTAAATGAACCACAGATTTTTAATCCACTCATCTGCTGATGGGCACTTTGGCTGTTTCTAAATCTTAGCTATGGTGAATTGTGCCGCTATGAACACAGGGGTGCATATATTCTTTATGATTGGTGTTTCTAGTTTCTTGGGGGTATATTCCTAGAAGTGGGAACACTGGGTCAAATGGGAGTTCCATTTTTAGTTTTTTGAGGAAACTCCATACTGTTCACGGTGGCTGTATCAGTCTGCATTCCTACCAGCAGTGCATTTTTCTCTGCATCCTTACCAGCATTTGTTTGCTGATTGGTTGATGATAGCCATTCTGACAGGTATGAGATGGTACTGCATTGTCATTTTAATTTGCATCTCTCATATAATAGGTGACTTTGAGCATGGTTTCATATATCTCTTGGCCTTACTTTTGTCTTCTTTTGAAAAGTATCTATTTAGGTCCGTTGCCCATTTTTGATTGGGTTATCTTCCTTTTGTTAAGTTGTACGAGTTCCCTGTAAATGTTGGAGATTAAACCCTCCAGATGATAACATTGGCAAATATGTTCTCCCATGCAGTGGACGTTCTTGTTGTTTTGTTGATGGTTTCTTTTATGATAATTCTTATTTTACATGCCTATTTAAGACTCTATGACCACTGCCTTGGCTGAATTAGCCTGGTAGTAAGTACTCTCCTATCACTGAATTGGTGAAAATGTTTCTGTAAAGGATATGAACATGCTGAGTTTTTATATATTTTTTTAAGAAACATAATAAATTACTATGGCAATGCCAAGGTATACTTAAGACTCAGGTACTCATTCGAATTTTCAACTTAGGAAAGATAATGGGTAAAATTAAAAATAAACAGATATCTGCAGACTGAAGCTTTTGCCCCAGTCTCCCAAACTTAGCTATGGCGTTCTGAAACCTTATAAATCAAAGAACAAATTACAGAAAGGAAAAGATGCTGAGCCTGGAGTCCTCCAACGAGTACACTGACCAAAAAGACTAAATCACTGTAGTTATGGGGAAAAGCAACGGGGGAAGGTCTTCTCACATTAAAACAAATAACAAAAACCTATGTCTGAAAACGCTTACATGTACTAACATTGTAGTTTGAAATGTATGAAAGCCTTTCTTTGTACTTTCTTTTCCTATATCAATCACAGATACTACAAGTTTCTGTCTCTAAGTGTCCAAAGTGTGATAAACAAGTTTAGACCGTATCTTATAGAATTGCCAAGCCAATGCAAAAGCCAAGTGAATAAAACTGCTTCACTCCACTAATAAAGAATAGGTAGCACAAAGTGAAATTTCTGACCATTGGCTCTTTCTTATTTTATGATAAAGCAATAAAGATCTTAGAACTTGAGAAATAACAAGAATATATATGATACATATGGAATAGTGCCAAGTAGCAATAATAGTTTTTACTCTATATCTTTCATCAGTAAAGTTTAGAGGAACAGTGATTTCTAAGAATTTTTTGAAGGCTGATTACCATCTTCAGGATTCTAGCAGTGAACACAACATTGACCAATATTGACTTGTCAAACAATTTGCACTAGATTATGCTACAATAACATAATTCCCGAATCTTTGCAGCTTAGAAGTACAAAGATTTATTTTTTACTCATGTGACATGTCAGAAGGGGTCATGGTGAAGAAGCAACCCTTTCCTGGGACATGTTACTTGCATGGAAGAGGGAAGATGGCCATGGCAGAACTACTGGTATGCAATGTTTTATAAGGATTCTGCTTGGAGGTCATATCCATCCCTTCTGCTCACATTTTGCTGGACATAGGAAGTCACATGGACAAGTGTGATGTCAGTGGGTATCTCTCTCTCTCTCTCTCTCTCTCTCTCTCTCTCTCTATATATATATATATATATATATATATATATATATATATATATAAGCCTAAGTGACTGGAACAACTGAAATGACCGGTCAACCAATCGCTATGTCACGCACTCACCACCAGGGGCAGACGCTCAATCCTGGTCGTCAATTGGCTCTCATAGCCAACCTTTTGCAGCTGGCCAATCTTCTGGGGTTCCTCCCCCTGGCCGGCCTCCCAAGAGGCCTTGATTGCTGGCCAGGCCTAGGGACTCACCTATGCACAAATTCATGCACTGGGCCTCTAGTACAATTATAATTCACTCACAGGGAGAAGCAGGAAATAATTGGGGGAAATAATCATATGACAATCTACCAACTGGTAACAAACATCTGTTTTTAACTCTATACACAAATACTCATACCTTGCTCCTATCCAATTGTTACAATAGGCTTACAAAGTCCAGGATCTTGTAATAGACTTTATTTAAAATACAGATGTGGCACCTTTTACTTTGGAGACCAATCAACTAAAAAGACAAGTTAGCTGACCTTCAAACATCCAACAAATTATAGAATGTGAATAATACAACTGAAATAATCTCTAACTTGAAAAGGGGAAGAAGGAGGAACACAGAGTTGCTTATCCATGTGAACTTTGAAACTTGGCTGGGCAGAAGTTGTGAGGGCTGCTTGCCCCGGGAGTGGAGAACATTCCTCAATTGAGTCCTGGGTCTGCTCGCTTGGAGTAGCTTCCCAGTGCACTGTTCTCCGAATTTGCTGGCTCCACTCTCTAGGTCATTTATTTTCCTTGATCCTCCTTGGATCTATAAATGAGATTTTGAAGGAGGAAAAAAATGCCCCACTACCACCACCTTGGGGCTGAGCAGCTTTATCAGGCTACTTCCTGTTTATGGAAGGGAGGAGGCACATGAGTCAGGAATAATCACAGTCTCTTTTAGTTAAACCTACTAGCACATTTGGCAGTACAACTCTCTCAAAACGTTAATTGACATTTTATTTAACTGCATTTTGTTATGCCAATAGCCATACCCACAAATCTGAGATACGCCTCTTATTCTAGACTTAACTACAAGTTCCTTGAGGTGAGCAAGTTTTTCTGGGAAAGCCACACTGTTAGTCTTTTTGTTTTCCTCTTGAGCCATTTCATCCAAATGAGAGGACTCACTGGGTACCCGCTTTAATTGGTACAACTGGAACCACAGCAGTTTCCTACTTGACCTTTAGAAGATGGTTTACTCCAGGATTCTTTCTCCAAATAATCTCATAAACTTTTCTCTTTTTTTAATTTCAAGAAATCCTTTAATATCTAGCATGTCAATGACATTTTTTCTTGTTTCCTTGCACTGCTACTAATTTAATTCCATTTTAAAATATATCTGCTCTATTATTTTATGGGATTGGAAGGTTAAATTTTTAGAGATGTGTGACTAGCCTATTTTGATCTCATACACTTATTAATAATTAATAATTAATAATTTAATACATAAGAGCATCTTATATATTAAGAATTTAGCCCTGTCTGTCCCCATTAGACTTCTGTCTGTAGTGATTTTCACAGAGAAGAATTGAGTTTTCATAATAAAATTTAACAAACTTTTCCTGTATAGCTCCTGAGTTTTATACCATGCCTAGAAAAATCTCCACTCCATTTTCTTCTAGTATTATAACTTTTTAAAAACTTATTTAAGTCATTGGTGTGAGGGCAGTGAAGGGATCCCCTTTTCTCCAGCTCAATTCTATTGCTATAGCACTTACTCCACAACCCGTCCTTGCTTCTATTGACCAGAAATATGTCATATGTTAAATTCCCAAATAGACTTTGCTATACTCTCTGGATTACCTACTGTACTCCACGGAACTATACAGTCATATCCTTGTAAGTGCCAAATGTCTGCATGAGTCTAACCTTCCAATTAAGTAAGAAAAGTGTGATCTCTCAAATTTTCTTCCTTAGAATTTTATTGATCATTCTTTTTCTCACATTTTTCTTCTTCCAGATAAAACTTACATTAAGTTCCACTGCATACTCCATTGAAATTTTTAGTGGGCTTCTTTGGATTAATGGAAATTAACATTTTTACAGGTTTTTTTTACCATATATAAAAACATTATTTTATGATATTTAATATTTTTAAATACACTAATTTTTATTTTATTGTTTAAAGTATTACAAATAGTAGTACATATGTCTCCTTTTTCTCTCCATTGACCTTCCCCTAGCACATGCCCTCACCAGTTCTTAGGAAATCATCTATTTCATTCAAAATTTTAAATATGCAGTATATATTTGTGCAAATTTTTAGCATTGAATTTTCTCTGTATCTTGTCATCTCCTAATTTTGATCCTTAATTTTGTATTTTTCACTTTCACTTCCCCAACTTTAGACTAGTGATTTATACTATCAGTGAAAAAGCTCTTAAGTCTATTTACTCAATTGATATTTAATTCATCAATTAATGATTTTTATCATTCATCTGTTACTGTTGCTTTTTAAAAACTTACTTGTTTTTCATTCTTGCTAGTTTAAAACTGGAATCATTCAGTTTATGAATGCCCCTGAAGTATGGCTCATGGGCCATGTGAGATGTTTTTGCTTTTATTATCATTATTTTATAAATATTCTGAAGTTACATTTTGACTACTTCTATGTTTAAAATATTGTTTAACAGAAAATTTTCTAATTGTTAGCATTATTGTTACACAGACGCTTTGACTGTCTCCACATTTTCCGGCATTGCCATTCGAACCCAGTATCTCCAACTATTATCCTCTATTGTCTCCTTTCCCAGCATTTTTTTCTTTTCAATCTTTTGTTTAATGGTCTGTATTCTATTAATTTTTTTTCATTTTCCTTCTTCCCTTCATTCATTAATTTTAAAAATACATAAAATTGTCAGTTTTAGTTCCATTAGTGATGACTTTGTTTAAAATCTATATGCAATGCACTCTAAAATGTCATTAACTACAAGATGCATTGCAGTTAAAATGACAATGAAAAAAAATATGGTACCAATTATAACCGTGGGTTACTACTGATCACAAAACATATTCCAAATCCAGAGATGTTAAAATGTGAGAAGAAATGTTCTTTACAACTGATGAAATGCGTTAGCACACTGAAGCCATTTTCCACTTCTTTTTTTTTTTTAAATAAATCTTTATTGTTCAGATTATTACAAATGTGTTCCTCAAACATTGTTGAATAAACTTTTTCTAGAATATCTTTGAACTGCTGATGCTGTCATCAAAGATAAATATTGAATAGGAAAGACAAATCAGGAAAATCAAGACTGACTACTATGTGTTGGACAGCTGATCATCTTTTGTTGTTGTTGTTAATTTGTTTTTAAGAAGCTAATCAGAATAAGACACACAGAATGATGTAAGAATATTAGCAAAGAAAATACCGGAGTCAATGTGTTATAAAATGTATTCCAGAATTTTTGAAGGTGGAAGCCTTTCCTGGGTTTAAAGCATTTTCCACTTCTATACTTCAAAAATAAACTCCCCTGAAATAATTAGCATGTTAGTATGACGTTCTCTCCTAATCCCAACCCCTAAAGACTCCATTTTGCTGACTCTTTCTGAACTTTTTATCCCAGTTAACTATCATCAAATAATTATTTCTAAATTATATATCTTTTATTTAAAAATTTGAACATTACATCCTTTTATTTTTTGTCTGTTTGATTCTATGTTTAATATGTTCATCACCAATCTTTCTATATGGTAATTTTAACATTCACAGATTTCTTCTTTCGATTCATCTTTTACTTTTAAAAATTTTAAAGTAAATTTTTAGGAAGAGTTCATAAAAGCTCTAATTTTTTATATTCTAAATAAAGTCACCTGTTTGGTTTGTTTTCAACATTCTACAGACATTATTACAGTGTCATGTGGGATCTGAAGAAAAGTATGAGGCTAACTTAATTTTTTTAAACTTTAAATGACTTTTTTTTAGTCTAGTGATACTTAAGAAATTTTTTAAAATCTTAAAAATTGACAGGAGTAGTCTAAGTCTTTATTACTTTTTACAGGTATTTCATAAACTCTTTTAATCTATCAATTGAGCTTATTTATTTCAGGCATGATTTTTCCCCCCTCTGTATCAATAAACTTTTACTAATAATTTTAATTTATCTTTCTCGCTGCATTTTGTGTGATTTTTCTCAAGCATTTTCTTTAAGCCATTAAGTCCATCTGTAGCATCATTCACTTCATCTCCTGTATCTAATGTGGTTTTAATTATTTTGATAGTTTTACTCATCCCTCCTCTGCCAGACCTTACTTTGGTGTCCTTTTATCTATATCTTAATCTCTAGAATCTCTTCTTTGATCTCTTATCATAAAGTCCACGGTCACTTTTATCTCCTTGAGTGTGTTGAGAATTATTTTTCTTAAAGTGGTATTCAGTTTCCTGGAGTAATTTTTCTTTCAATACATATTCCTTATTTGGTTTTTATGTTTCCGTTTATTTATTTTGGTACCACTCATACAGGTTCTTAGTTGTACTTGTCATTTAGCTACGAAAAGGGGCAATTTGGTTATATCTGCTATTTATTATGATTAGTGTGGTTGGATTCTTTTGCTTCTCAGTCATTTTTTTAAAACATACTTTATAATCTGAATGGGAAATCTAGAAGTTAATTGCACATAACCTCTGTTCCTTTGGATGCTGTGAAATAGGGGGAGAGATTGGTAGAAAACAGTGATTCTGGCTGAGATGTTCTAAACTCAAATATATTGCTTGTAAACACTCTGTATGACTCTTGTCTTATCAGGTTCCATGAGGGTAATTCTCTTAGATTTTAGACATTATTCACTTTAGGGCCAGCAGCAAAAATGGAAGGATTTTCCACAACAGAAAGTCACATTGAGAAAAATAAAGATGATCCTCTATCAGGCCCAACTCTCCTGTCATTCTGTATTCTAAAGTATGAAAATTAGCCGCAATTTGTTATTTGCCATTCATATCCCTAGTGCTCCCATCTCCAAGTTACTGACAAGGTCTTTCTGAACTTCCTCACTTTGCAAAACCTAGAGGCTGCTTGAAATTGGGGGTGTATGTATCAACCGCTGACATCCAATTTTGATTTGTTTCAAATTTTATTAATATCTAGAAAATAGCCTTTGCAATAAAAAGGAATGGAGCTAAGGTCACTCCCACAGTTCCATTTACGAGTGAGGCTTACATCTCCATTTTTGCTTGCTGTGTCCACTTCAGAGGGCTCGTAGGGCAATCAGTCCTCTTTCCTGGAACTCTCAAATTTCAATTTTCACCTACATTCAGATGATTTCACATTAAAGTTGATGAAATCAAATTTAAGGATATTAAGTAATGGGCCTTTGTGATCAGTAGTAATTATATTTGAATTTTATTGTGAGCTTAGAGTGTTCAAAGATAAATTCATTAATGCAGTCCCTTTAAGAAACAAGCATACAAACAAACAAAAAAGTTATATTTATCTTTTACCTGGTTGTAATGACACTATCCATATTTCAACAACTTTCCTGATATTGGCATTTGATGCCAAGGAATATTCTGACACTGTGCCAAATAAGCACCAAATTTTTTCAATGAACTGCCTTACCCAAACTGGAAAAGGCAGATAAAACAATGAAGATACTAGAAGAACTCTTTTAGAACAGCTTTCATGGCCAGTGCTTTTACCATTTTTAGTGGTAGCAATTATTTATCCAGTTAACTGTCACGCGTCCAAAACGGAAACCATCCTCATTTCTCTCATATGTGCTGGAATATTTATGAATTTAAGTTACCATAATTTTCTTTACAAACCAAGAGAGGTCACTAACAAGAATGATTTTAAAATTAGGCGACTAGAGTTGGTATGTGAGGTTTGTGGCTATATAGATGCACATGGCACGTGGGAAAGGTCCACCACTTGGATCTACAGAGGCGTATGGCATACAAAGAGTTAAGTGTCTTTTTTTATTTTATTTTAACTCAGATATTAGAGCAGTAATGCTCAACTGGGAATTATTTTGCTTTCTATGCGACATTTAGCAATGTCTAGAAATATTTTTGGTTGTCACCATTTTGGCAGGGGGAGGGAGCCAGGGAGGGAACAATTGGCATCTACTGGGTAAAGGCCAGGAATGCTTTTAAACATCCAGCAGTGCACAGACCCCACAACAGAGAATTACTAGATGCTGTGCTATAAAAATAGTTCCCTTGGTTTGGAACACCTGGTTAAATCAGTAACATGTTCAAACCTAAACTGCTCAAAAAAAACAAACAAAAAAAAAACAACAACAAAAAAAAAAAACAAGGCATCCAAAAAACTGTATCCTCACCTTAGTAGCTGATAGCTCAAATTTGAAAATTCAATGTATTTTAATAAATACTGCCTTTAATTATTCAAAGGATGAGAATACATTTTTGGGGAGACCCTATGTAAGTTCTTTATAAATACTGAGCACAGTGCTGTCTTAGGAGATCTGGATCACTTCACAACAGTAATTGCCACAGTTGCACCTGGGAAGATGGCTAAGGACTTTGAGGAAAGATGGAGTGTGATCAGCATTCTTTTGTATATTCCCAATTTAAAGAGCCATATTTCCATAGTGCCAGAGAGTGACATAAGAAAAGCACATAATTGCAAGTCTATTACTTCACTTATACTTAAGTCCATAAGAAAATATACCTCCACTAAATAAATATTGTTATTGTTTATAATAAAGATATTTATTATTAATAAATATAATTTATGTTCTAAATCCTTTACCTTCAGTGTTTATATTCCCTATTTCACTTTCTAATTTGTCTTACAGCATTATCTTTTTCTTTTCCATTGCACTTATTGGAGGATAGAGTTATAATGAAGTTTTAGAAGAGATTCCTCACAATGAGGTTCTATAAGTATATTGGATCAAAAATACATATTTAAAAACTGAATAAGAGTAATATGAGAAACATAAGGTAAAAATTATTCCAAGTTTAGGCCTGGATCTAAAATTATCTTCACTATTAATTTAATTTCTAATATGCTTTTACAGTTACTGGGTCGGATGACCTTTAAATATTACACAGACACGGTGTCAAATTATACACCAAGTTATTCCTCATATGTGGTTCCAGCATGTCAAAGAAGAAGCACGGAAATCTCAGGGTTGGAAGACCCAGAGTCCTATCCTAACATTGTCATATGCAAGGATTGCCTTTACAACATCCCATAAAAAATCATCTATCCTCTGTTCCAATGCTGACCGAGAATTAACTAGTTCATGCTCTATTTAATTTACTTCTAACTTCCACTTGTTAGATCCATTCAAAACAAGTCTAATCCATCTTCCATACGACCACATTTTCCAGCATTTGGCTTTCTCATTTCTAGAAGAGGAAACAGAGGTCCATTTGGTATTCAAATTTTACTCTAAATAAAAGGCAGCAAATTAATGGTAAGAGTTAGGAATAACATCCATAGCAGTCAGCCATAAACTGTTTTCTTTCCATAACAATTTGAAAGTCTACCCTTTGGGAAAAATAATAAATAGACAAAATCAACACACCAGAAAATTGTGGCAGGCTCTCCAGCAATCACATATCCTATTAATGCAGAGAGGGTAAAATGCACTGCAAAGAGAGGTAAAGGAAAGAGGAAAAAAGCTGAACACTGGTATGTAGACAAGATCACTTTCTCAGAGTGCTTCCTAGGCTCCTATACTAGTAGCACTTGAGCCAAATATCTGCTAGGCCTCTATGGGATCAGAAACAGCCTGGCAAGTTTACCAGAGGGCCTGAAAGGTAGAGCTCATAGACTGTAGAGGGTATAGACCAGGGCTGGGCAAACTACGGCCCGCGGGCCGGATCCGGTGAATAAAACTATTGAATTAAAAAAAAAAAAAAAAAAAGACCGTACCCTTTTATGTAATGATGTTTACTTTGAATTTATATTAGTTCACACAAAAACTCCATCCATGCTTTTGTTCTGGCCCTCCGATCCAGTTTAAGAACCCATTCTAGCCCTCGAGTCAAAAAGTTTGCCCACCCCTGGTATAGACACATTAAAAAGTCATCATGACTTTCCCAAAATTCAAAAACTAAAGGAATTAAACATTGAGAGAGGTGACTTGTTAACTCAGGGCAAAACAGAATCAAGGTGAGTCATAAGACAAGTTAACATGTGTGTGTTATCCATAAAGACATTGTGGTCTGGTATTTTGGGTAGTGGTGGTTTTTAACCAAAAGCAGATCAAATGTCATTTTCCATTGCAGTTACTGGAAGATAGAGTTATAATGAAGTTTCAAATGCTATATAACATAATTAATGAAGTTCATTACATCAGACAGAAGGTCACTCAACATTCCCGGTGACTTTCTATAATTAGCATCAGTAATACAAGTGTGCCAGGTCTAGCAATCTTCCCTCAATAGTACAGAATAAGGGTGGTTAAGGCTAACCACATCCATACTGTTTGCAGTAGACTGGGGCCAGGAACTAACATTAGAGCTGAACTAGGACTGGAGTTTCAAGCATTGCTGTTGAATCTTGACATGCTATAAGCTTATGCTCATTAGACTCAGTCCCTGCCCTACACTTGGGAGCCAGGTTTCACCAAGAAGGTAAAAAGATAAACAAAAAACACTGGAAGGATCCCCATGGACCACTGTTAAAGAAAAGGGAAACACTAAAGAAAGATCACAATTAAATATCCTCTTGGGAACTGACATATTTCCTTTAACCTACAAGGCAGCATATCAACACTAGTCCCTTAATAATCTCAAAATAACCAATATCCCTCAGATATAGTATAGAAAGATGTTTTTAATAAGGTTTTAATAATATCTATAATATATTACATAAGGTTTAATATTGTCTATTACAACTATCCTATATAATAAAGAGCTAATATGCAAATGGTCGTCGTGCCCTCACACCGAGGTCAGGGGACCTGAGGCCATGCACCTGCCCTGGTGCCAGGGCCGGGGGACCTGAGGCTGGGCCGGGGCCCTGAGACCACACCCTCCACCCTGGCACCGGGGCTTGGGGACCTGAGGCTGCACCCACCGCCTGGCAGGGCTTGAAGGGGGTGGGGCCGGCCAGTATGGGTCTGGCATGATTTTAAGGTGCACGAGTGGGCGGGAACTTGACTCTGGGTCCTACAGCACACCCCAGACTCTGACAGGAGGAACATTTTCATATAAATTTTACTAATTTTCTTTCATTTCTGACATTTCTATTAGAGAAAGGGCAAATAGCAATATTAAAAGGGCAAATAGCACTTTTAATGTGCACAAATTTCAGGCACCGGGCCATTAGTATACTTAATATTTCTAAAATACTTGCTATACATATTAGGCAGTGTTTTTATTTACTACTAGAGACCCAGTGCATGAAATTCGTGCACGGGTAAGGTCCCTAGGCCTGACCAGTGATCAGGGCTGATCTGTGGGGCGACCAGCGAGGCAATCAGGGGGGTCCCCGTTGACACCCACTGTGGCTGGCCCAGAACTGCTCACTTGCCAGCCCCACCCTCCCACTGCCTCCCTCTGAGTGGTGACCAGTGGGGCAATTGGAGGGGGTCCCCACTAGCACCTGCCTTGGCTGGTCTGGGGTCAGTGTGTGTCATAGCAACCGGTTGTCCTACTAGTCGTTGTGCTGTTTGTTCAATTTGCATATTAAGTTTTTATTATATAGACATATAAAGTTTTCATTGTTTTAGGTTAATTCATTTCATTTCATGGTTTTTGGATATTCATTTCCTGAAATAAAACTCTTCTAGGCCTACAACTGTTAATTAACTTATTTTTTTAAATATATTTTTGTTTATTTCAGAGAGGAAGGGAAAAGGAGAGAGAGATATTTGAAACGTCAATGATGAAAGAGAATCATTGATTGGCTGCCTCCTGCATGCCCCCAACTGGGGATTGATTGAGCCTGCAACCAGGCATGTGCCCTTGGCCAGAATTGAACCCAGGACCCTTCAGTCCAAAGCCAATGCTCTATCCACTAAACCAAACCAGCTAGGGCAACAGCTGTTCATTTAAAAAAAAAAAAATCTGTTATCTAGAAGAATCTAATTTCATGTAAATATTTGAAATCTAATTTTATAATCCTTCCCTTTATCCTCTCCTACTACCAGTCCATATCATGAATGCTTCAAGTTACTTGCAATGTTTGATCCACAAGCAAAGCATACGAAGGCAGACCTGTAAGAAGCAGAGATCACACATGCTAACGCTGTACGATGGACACTGCATTCACTAGGGAGGAAAATAGAGGAAATGGAAGGTAAAAGTGTGGTACAAAGAAGTAGTATAGGGAAATAATAATGTAATTAACTTGCTGTGACCAATATCTGAATCCCTTAAGGGGAAAAAAAGTTTTAATTTTGAAAATTATATTTGAATATACATTTATATTTCTCAAAGCGTAATAAACATCATCAAAAGACACCATTAAGAGAGTGAAAAAGCTAGCCACAAATGAGAATAAATACTTGCTATACAAATATCCCATAAGGAAGTCACCGCTAGAAGAGCAGTTCTCAGAAGTGCAGTCTACAGATGCCTGTGGGTCCTTCCGGCCCTCTCAGGGATCCATGAGGACAATTTTCATAACATTGAGAGGTCATTTGCTTTTTCCATTGTGTTGGCATTTCCACTAATGACGTTTCACTTGTGTTGGCATTTGCAAAAGCAACGATGGGCAGAACCACTAGTGCCATAGCTTGAATTAAGGCTGTGGTACCAAATAGTACTGGTAATCCTTGTACAGCTCAATGCCAGACACTCACAATAAAAGCAATTCCAGTTTCATTTTAAAAAAATTATTCCTTTTTAAAATGTTCCCTTGGGAACTAATGTCACATATTTCCTTTATCACTAACAAGGCAGCATATAAATGCTACTCCCTCAGTAATCTCAAAATAACTAATGTATCTTGAGTATGTCTTTTTTATATTCTGCAGTATGTATAAAGTGTGTATAAAGCACTTAAGTTGCAAGTATAATAACTGTCGTAGGCAAAGCATTTGTGTGATTGAGTTACAAACTGAACTAGCTCCTTTTTTTTCCCCATGAAACACCCTTTTCACTTGAAAGAACAGCTGACAGACAAATTATGTTATTCAAATGGGGCTTTGATGGGCATTTTCTTGAAAATGACAGAAATGAGACTGACTGCATCTTTAAAAAAACACAAAAAAACAACTGACAGTATTGCCAATGACACAAGTAAAGCTTATAAGAAAATTCTGAATTTTAGAAAATTAATATCAGGCACCATGATATGGCTTCCCAATACTTAAAACGTTTTTAGATTGGTGGTAATATTACCGAGGGTGAGTTTTGTATATTCTGTAATAAAATATATCAACATTTGGCAGATTTGCCTAACTTAGTAAACCAATATTTTCTAAATAATCAATGTATGATGCTACTTGGGGTAAAGATCTACCCCAAGTACAAAATATACCAGTGAACCAAAGAATATCAACAATTATCTGAAAAGGCTAAAATACTCCTTCTTTATCAAACATATATCCATGAAGCCAGATTTCCTCATATATTTCAACCAGAAAAACATATTACAATATACTGATGCAGAAGCAGATTTGAGATATCAAAATGTCTTCTATTAAGCCAGACATTAAAATTATACACAAAATATAAAACAATGTCATTCATTTACTAATATCTTTGGAAAATAGTTATTTTTCTTGAAAAATATCTTATTCATATTAATAAATAAGGGGTAAATATTGTTATTTTAAAATAAATACATAATAACCTGTGGACACAGACAATGAGTGGTAAGGGCCTGCTGGGGAGTGCAGAGGGGAGGATGGGAGCAGGCTAAAAGAGGTTAATGGGGGGGGGGAGGACATATGTAATACTTTCAACAATAAAGATTTTAAAACATACATACATACATACATACATGCATACATATTTTACAAAGCTCTCAGTATTAATTTAATTTCAAATATGTCAAATATTGGCAGACATATGTAGCACAAACAAAGCTCTTTGGAGTCCTCAGTAACTTTTAATAATGTAAAGGAGTCTAAAGGCCAAAAAGCTTGAGCATAGCTATATTAGCCTCCTATTGCTCCTGCAGCAAACTGCCACAAATTTAACGGCTTCAAACAATACAATTTATTATCTTACAGTTTTGTGGAGTCAGAAATCCAAAATCGGTCTGATGCTAAAATTAAAGGCAACATTCCTTCTAGTAGCGCTAGGGGAAATCTGTTCCTTGCTTTTTTCAGTTTCTAGAAACTACCCATATTCCTTGGCTCCTAGCTATATCACTCTGCCCTCTGCTTCCACCATGACATCTCCATTTCTGACTCTGACACTCTTGCCTCCCGCTCATAAGGACTCTAAGTTTACGTTGCGTACATCCACATAATATGAGATAACCTCCCTACCTCAAGATCCTTTAACTTAATCATATCTGCAAAAGTTCCTTTTGCTATTAACATACTCACAGGTTCTGGGGATTAGGATGTGGACATCTCTAGAGACCATTTTTCTTCTACAACTGCTGAAATGAATATATACTGAACTCCTTAAAATCATTAACAAAAAAACAAATAACCCAATTTAAAAATGGGTCTTAGAATTGAACAGATACTTCACAAAAAGACTATATGCAAATGGCCAATAAGCAAAAAAACGTTGCTCAACTTCATCAGTGATAAAAAAAAAAAAGATTGAAAGCAGCAATGTTATATGTAGATATAAATATATAGATATAAATAGGTATAGATAGATACAGATATAGGGCCAATGGGAGGATTAAAATGATAAAAACAGATAAGCCCGAACTTTGGCAAGGATATGAATTATATGCTACTGGTAAAAAATATGAATTTGTATAACCCTTTGGAAAATTGTTTGGCAGGTTATGAACACTTTTGTGCCCTATGACGCAGTAACTCCACCACTAAGTACGTACTCAAAAGATATATGTTCACCAAAATACATACAGAAGTTTCAAAGGCAACACTATTTCCAATAACCAAAAGCTGCAACAACTCAAATGTCCAACAATATTAGAAGAGATAATCAATTGTGATATATTCATATAGTGGAACATTCCCTAGAAATAAGAATGAACTAACTACTACTATATGCAATGCTGAATCTCACAGATGTAATGTTGAGTCTACATGACACTAAAAACAAGAGTATAAATTGTGTCATTCCACAGACAGGCAAGAACAAGCTACAGTATTAGAAATACAGATAACAATTACCCTCAGAGACAGGTAAAGATTTGATGAAAAGCTAGAAGGGCTTCTGGGAAACTGATAATGTTGTGTTTCTTGAGCTTGGTCCTGATCTCATGGATATGTCTACTGTGAAAATTCATCAAACTATTTGGTATTTATAACTTGCTCACTTTTCATGTTTATTATTCTTTTTTTTCCAAAAAAAACCAAACCCATAAAGTTGTTTCCTTCTCTAAAGAATGGACTATTTAAAAAACACTTTTTTTTTTTTACAGAACTCTTAACTAAAACAGTGATATACTGGGGTCACTGTTTCACAACAGCAATGTAGATAGGGTCAACATGATCCCAAAACCATCATTCTAGAGAATAATCCTTAGGTTTTATATAGTTCCAGTGGGAATCTATATTCACATGTAGGAAAAACAGACGTAGAAGTAAACGACCTTTATTAAGGGTTCTCATGTTAGACTTCTTGTTTGTCTGTTGACAGATTCCCATTTTTAGGTCCCTGTTACTTCTTGATCCTAAGACTGTCTTCCAAAGGAATTAGCAAGTTACACAACGATCAAAGGAAATTTAAAATAAAAACAAACACATCAATCCACCCAAACAAAACAAACCACACATGCCAACACACAGCATCGAACTTCTTCACTTTGTTAGCTGGCAGTCACTCTTAAGTGTTGACAAAAGTCTCCATGTTGAAAGAGTTGAGAGTAAACCATTCCTTTGCATGAGTACTGTAAAGGCAATCAAATTATCCTACATTAAATAAAAATAACAAGTAGATTTTTTTTAAACAGAAACTCTTTTAAAAATATAACCTAATGCATTTCAGGGTAGAAAATCCATTTTTTGGCTGTGTGTGATACTCTGATGATTTTGCTGTTGTTGTTATTAAACCTCACCCGAGAACGGTTGCCTCCCACAGGTGTTCTGAACAAGACATAGGATCAAGCCTGCAACCCTGCAACAGAGATAAATGCCCTTGACCAGAATCGAACCCGGGCCCTTTCGGTCTACAGGCCAACAATGTCCACTGGCCAAACCATGTAGGGCAATAATAAGTTTTTAAGAAGCTAGGTTTTCCTTTAAGAAGAACCTGGACTTTATCCATAGTCCAGGAGCTAAAGAGCAAAAAGCCTGCAGTTGCTAATTCAAAATAGGAGTCCCCAGGGGCAAGTATACACTGTGTCTGATTCCCAATAATACGTGTTATTTGTTTGGAGAAATTCAAGCACTTCCTAAACCATATGAAAGCTGTGGCTGTAAACCACCATGAACATATCTCAGAGCAGTGGCACACACAAGGTTGCTGTGCACTTAACTGTGAACTCCTCACCCACAACGAGCACTGGATGTGCTGGAGCACCTTGGCACCATGCAGCAGGCTCAAACTTGCCATCTTGTCAAAGCAGGAAGAATGCATTTCAGAATGACCTAACTGCAGTGCCGCCAAGCAGTAGTATTTTCTCCTTAGGAACTTGGATAAATAGCCTTTCAGCTATAAAGATCTAAATTATTTTAATAAAGCAAATGCTTATATTTTTTAAATGCCAATAACAAAAAATTATAAAATACTATTTTGAAATTAATTCAAAATCACATCACCAAAACAATTGCTTACTTAACAATTACAAAACAATTGCTGACTATTTTCCCTATTAATATATTTTAGAAATTTTACATAATTATAAGCTTTATTTATAAAATTTCATTCTCCTTCTTTCATTTAACACCTTAAATATTTTGCAAAGTTATTATTTGATATTCATAAGTCATTTTAATAAATGCATTATAGTTCATTCAACAGTTTTACAGTTTATATAACCATTTACCTGTTATTATACAGTTAAAATTATTTTTAATGATTTCCTCTTATAAGCAATGTTGAAATACTATTTTTTCCTCAGAACATACTTTAACTTCCCATGATCCCAACACCAATAAGAAAGAAGGAGAGCAGTCTCCTCTCATTTATAAAGGTACTAGAGGCCTAGGGTCCCTAGCCTGGCCAGCAATCAGGGCCAATCAGGGCCTTTCTTATTCCGCACCGCCCCCTGATGGTCAGCACATGTCATAGCGAGCGATTTAACTCCCAGGTCGAATTCCCAAGGGGGCACTTTGCATATTAGCCATATATATATATATATATATATATATATATATATATATATATATATATCTGAGATATTAAGGTAAACCATATGTAGCAGTAACTAAGATTCTCTCAGTGGCATTTCTGACTTATGAATAGCATATAAGATTTGGAAAGTTTGATTTGAAGGATTTGTAGTTTTTTAAGCTCTAGGTGCTTCTTTATTTCTCATCACCAAAAATATGATTAGAAGTAGATGGCTCTCAGTATTTGGAATCAAATAGTCTAAATCTTTTATTTAATAAACTACAGGCTCGGCGCACAAAATTCGTGTTCGGGTACAGTCCGTAGGCCAGGCCTGCGATCAAGGCCATCTTCTCAGGCTGTACAGCCGGTCCCGCCCCCGCCCCCCCGCCCCCCACCACCACCACCACCACCCACCCTCGGTTCTCCATTCACCATCGCATGATTGGAACCTTCTGATCAGGGGAAAGGACCTAGAGGTCGGCCATTCCACCCACTTACCAGCCCCGCCCCCTACCGCCACCCACCCCGGTTCCCCGTTTGCCATTGGGCGATCAGAGCCTGTCAGCCAGGGGAAAGGTATGAGAGGTGGTCAGTGCGCCTCATAGTGACTGGTTGAGCGGTCGTTCTGGTCATTCCACCGTTAGGGTCAATTTGCATGTTACCCTTTTATTATATAGGATATAAGAGGAGGAGACAATCCAAAGATCAGTATCATTAAAGAAGCAACAGATTGACTGAATACAACCAGAAAGAATGGCTGTGGCTATTGGGATTAGCAGTTTTATGGGGGAAAGTGCTAAGTAACAGCTCAATGTACAAAGATATCTCCGAAAAAAATACAAAACTAAAGGATTTAGTCACTAAAACAACTAACTAAACTAAAAACCCAATACCATACTAATAAGGAGTTAATATGCTGATTTCAATATACTATATGTGGTTCAAATAACCAGTCTTAATAGCATGTGAACAAGAAACAATCTGTTTTTTAATATGCAGAAAAATCATTAGCAGATCTGTAAATTTCTACTCCATCAGTGGAGAAAAATCAAAACAAAATTCCATGGACACTAGCTTACCTACATAATTAATTTGAAGAAAAATTTGGTTGATATCCTGAAAGCTATGATGACACTGGTCCCTTGATGATATTTGAAATTTCCTTAATTTGTTTCAGAGAAAACCATAGGGATTGGGCTGATTTAGAGAACCATTATTACCAGTAGATGAGAAAGTTCCCACCTGAGATGTCAGCTAAGAAAACTATGTTAGATTACTCTCTATGCTTTACTTTTCTCATCTGTAAAATGGGATGAAAATACTTGTTTGTAAATTTATTACAAGGAATAAAGAGAATATGTATATATCTATACACATACATACATGTATTTCCATACATTTACATAGATGTATGTATATATATACACAAATTCATATATATATATACACACAAATTCATATATATATATATATATATATATATATATATATATATATATATCCCCTGTTATGTGTGTGTGTGCTTAACATAGTACATGGTACATATTTGTACTCAAAAGATAGTAGCTACTATTAAAAAATGAAAGATGATTTGCTATTGTGGAGGAAGCATGACTCAGAGTGAAAAGATCTAGGACCTACCCATGCTATTGATTCATTTTCTGACCTGGGCAACACCAGTTACTATAAAGAAGAAAGCTGTCATATCTGGTTAGGAGAAACTGGAGAATGTTTCATGGAAAGTATAGGATTTCAAATGAACCTTGAAATATTGGTAAGATTTCAATATATGTAGTTAAAGGGCAGAAGCAGTTAAAGTAGACAAAGAGGCATGAAAAAAAACATTACAGGGATAGAAACAGTTGGGTGTACGTGACAAAGAGCATTACTTCCGCTGTGGGAGGAATGTCTTAGGCAAATAGAAAACTGAGATAGAGAAAAAAATCAAAAGGTAGTTTGGGAGTCACAGCATGGAAAGTCTTGATGATCTAAGAGAAGATTTTGTATTTGATGAGAGGCACTGACAGTCTAAACAGCAGATTCATTTTGTTAATGCTGAGATGCCGCAGTTCACAGAATTAAGTGGAGTGGTAAGAGAAATGTCAGTGTTAGAAGGATTTTGGACAGGAAGAATTTCAAGAACTGCTATGTAAAAAGTAACTTTCCCTTAAAGATGACCAACGAACTGTCCAGAAAGGAAAAGCCAATGACAGGCAGGTATCACTGTATTTTTAACAAAAGAAATTTGAGGCAAACCAAGGTGGGTTAAGAGAGAACTTGCCCCAGGTCATATAAATTAACATTAGCAGCAGACAGAGAAAAGGAATTCAGGACTCCCTCCTTTGGGTCTGTTACTTGAGACAGCATTTCCTCTCTCTCAAGCATTTCTGAAGATAATTATCAGGATAACAGAATAAATTCTCAAAATTATGCACTTATGCTGAGCATGCAAAATGGGAACCTGTGCACACAACTGCAAATTATATAATTGGAGCTTGAAAAAATGCTTGTGAGCTTACCTCATCTGTTAACTGAAAGTACACAGCAGCATTTTAGAACTCTTAACTGTGCAAAACCATAGTATTACAATCATTTCTGGTTTTGTCATGGAAGTAGGTAGGCCAACTTAGTCACCAAACCTCAAGCCATCTTCTCAGCCATCAAATCATTTTTCAATAATTTTCCCCTTGACCATTCATTCACTATCTAATGGAGTATAATCTAGGACATCCTCTCCCACCCAAACACACACACACACACACACACACACACACACACACACACACACAAACACACACCTAGTGACCTATTCTATGGCTATCTTGCTATTGTGGTGACAAGTCATCCCTGAGCACTATGAAAAACTAGGAATTTTAAAATGTAAGCCAAGAGTCTTTGCCTTTGCCTTTATAGTTCTTTCCATACCATCTACTTATTTGCTATCATTCAATATCCTTCTATGACAGAGAGCCATTCTTGCCAGGGAATTTCAAATATAAAAAGAAACAGAGACAAATAATTGGGATTTTTTCTCAGAAATAGCTCGTTCATCTCTCACCTTTCACTAATAATGCATAATAGCAAATTTTAGATACAGCTTTGTTTTTCTAATGCATTTTGTGAATATGATGTTGCATGAAGAAGTTACCGAGTATGTTGGGGAACATAAACACAAGTGCTAGGCAATCTATTTGTTATCTGTGTGGAAAACCAGAAGAAGGATTTAGAAGCCATACAAAATTGACTTTAGAGGAAGAATATAATGGTTGGTGAATATAGCTACTTCACAAAGAGATCTCTATATTAGGTAAGACAGAAAAGTGGCATTTGTAGACACAAAATTGAAAATTTAGGGCTGTAAATTACCTCTGACTATGATTCTGAGTAGCAAGTGGTGAGGTGATTCTGAATGGTTGAATCAACTCAATCCACACTGAGAACTTACAGTATTTAGGTAGCAAAGGCAGCTCAAAATAAATGTTTACAAGAAGATAAATGCTCAACTAATTACTTATAGTATACCTCTATAAGCAAAAGCATTACTCACTCTACAAGTAGAGAAAACATGCACTTTGAGTTAGACAAACTTGAGTTTGATTCAGAGTACTACTTCTAAGTGGCCTGGACATTAAAGTAAGGCACCACACTGTGTTATATGAAATGTATAAACAGTGACACTTATTAGGGTGTTGTTTTTATTTTGTAAGAACAGAAAAATAAAAAAGTAGAAAAACAAAGATAACTATAGGGAAAACTTACCCAGATGGACTTTGTTTTTGAATTACTGTATTTTTTTCTTATACTTAAAAATATTACTCAAATAACCATACGATGCTCAAGAAGACATAATAGCCAAAAAAAATTAAATAGATTTTAAAACAATTTTTCTTCAGTAAATTAACTATCAAAGACAATAATCTTGAGAGGGAAATTAATGAATCTTAATAGCACCTTCTCTCACCCATCATATAAAAGAGTAACATGCTAATTGATCGTGCCTTCACAACACCCACCAGCCAATCAGGAGTGGATATTCAAATTAACCCAACAAAGATGGGGGTTCATTTGCATACATAGGCTTTCCACACCACCCCAGATACTCCAGGCCTCTGGGCAGCAGGAGAAGGCAGAAAGGCTGCTCCGGGGCGGAGCGAAGGCAGTGCCAGCAGCCAGGGGAAGGAAGGCCCATTCTCGCTCGAATCCTAGTGCATCAGGCCTCTAGTCTATACTAATAAAAGGGTAATATGCTAATTAGAGTGGGAGACCTTCTGGACAGCCTCTGGACAAAGCCATGGTAGTGGGGCCGAGGCAGAAGCAGTTAGGGGCAAGCAGGCCAGTAGGGGGGTAGTTGGTGGTGAGCAGGCTGGCAGTGAGGGACAGTTGGGGGCAATCAGGCCATCAGGGGGGAGCAGTTGGGGGTGGGAAGGTGGCAAGTGGAGTGGTTAGGGGTGATCAGGCAGGCAGGCAGGCACGCAGGTGAGCGGTTAGGAGCCAGAGGTCCAGGATTGTGAGAGTTATGTGCAACTGCCAGTTTAGACCCAATCCCCAGATTGAGAGGGTGCAGGCTGGTGTGAGGGACAACCCTCCAAACCCTGTGCATGAATTTCACACACCAGATCACTAGTAGGATTATAAAAGCAGCAACTGTTTCAAGATGGAGAAAATATTTTAAAATATAGAAGAAAAAAAAGTAAAAGCTCCACAGAGATAAATAAAAGTAAACCAGGAAGTATATAATTCTAGATTTTTACTATATATAATATAGATGGTTAATGTGACTATATCTATATTAATGAAAGTGAGATAATTTAGTAAGTTGTGATATAAATGCTTATAGTGTTACACTGGTAAATCTATGATGACTGATGAAATTCATATAGATGTTCTTTATCATGTTATTGAAAAATTACATTGCTTGTATCTTTTTGTCCTCTCCTGAAGATACGTTTATTGATTTTAGAAAGAGGAAAGAAGAGAGAAAGAGAGAGATGCATCGATTAGTTGCCTCCCATGCTATGACCAGGAACAGGGCTGAACTCACAATCTGGACATGTGCCCTGACCAGGAATCAAATCCGCCACTTTTCAGTGCATGAGACGATGCTCCAACCAACTGAGCCACACCAGCTAGAGCCATTGCTTATATTTTAGTAAGTTGTGTTTTTAATCAGGAATGTAAGCTGGATGTTAATAAATGCCTTTTTTAGAAAATGTAAAGATTTATATACTTTATCTCCACCTATTAATGTTATAAATTTTATTAATTGATTTTTTCAATTTTAAAATATCAAACCATTCTTGCATTTCCAGAATAAATCCTAGAACGTAGTACTAAATTCCTTTCTTAAAACACTTGGGAATTAACTTGCTAAATCTCCATTTATTTTATTCTTTTGTCCATAACTGTGAGATTAGTTTGTAGTTTGCTCTTTTGTACTACTTTTATCTTGCTTTGGTATCAAGATGAAGCTAAATGAGCCAAAACTGGTTTGGCTCAGTGGATAGAGCGTCGGTCTGTGGACTGAAAGGTCCCAGGTTCAATTCTGGTCAAGTGCATGTACGTTGGTTGCGGGCACATCCCCAGCTGGTCGACATTTCTAACTCTCTATCCCTCTCCCTTCCTCTCTGTGGAAAATCAATAATTTTTTTTTTAAAGATGAAGCTAAATGAAATCATCTTATTTTCTGCAGACATATGCTCCCACTAAGTACTAGAAAAGGCAATAAAAACTGAAAAAACACATATTTTAAGGCACTAGAATACTGTGAAGTAATAAGGACTAAAGGAAATAAAACTACAAAGAGGGCAAACCTGTTCAAAGTGAGCTGAGGACCTGAGGCTGCCCCTGGAGGCATCTGCCAAACCTAGGCATTGGAACAGACTGTAAATCTGGTTAGGTCCAGTAGAGAATAGCAACTGGGGTGAAAAAAATATCACTGAATTTTTGTTGCTTTTATTATGAAGCTTAGGTGCCAAACTGGAGATTTGAGAATCAGTTCTCTCCACAAGACACTTTCTGAAATCTAAAGCTGCACAGCTGAGAAAAATAAGGGTTTAAGCCAATTTCTGAAAAGCAAAGTAAAATTCCCCAGTCTTACGGTGTTTCAGAGAAAAAGCCTCACTAGAGGGAGGATTCATGGGAATCTCAGGTGAGAGCTGAAAGCTTTGGAGGGAGTGGTGAATTGACATGGACAGTCTCCAACCACGTTTTTTCCTGTTGGCAATTATTGATCTGTGTAAAACTCAAGACATTTGGCAATTTCTAAAATCAAAGAAGAGGAGGCTAAAGTAATTAAGATTCCTCTGAAAAGAGGAAATTTCCATGATCTTCTTTGTGCGGAAGAGACAATGACCTGCCAAGCTCTCAGTAAAAGTACTGAAGAACCACATTCTATTAACAGGAGCAAATCAAAGATACACACAACTGCAATCCAGCTTGATCCAGATCAGCCTATGATTGGATGAAGGTGATGAGGCTCAAACCGCAACTCACCCACCCACTCTACCTACTTAATAAAGAAAAAAGGTAAACCAAACCTGGTGGGAGATGATACCCCAAAAGCCTCTACGTATTTTAAACTAAGGCTTTTATGTCAACCAGAAAGAACTTAGGAGAGATGGGGCAATGTTACCGATAACCAAGAAAAAAAAAGGGATCAGAAAGAAATCCACCAATATGTAGGTAAAGTATACATTATCATTTATAAACAATGACTTTAAAATGACTGCAATTACATAGCTTGAGGAAAAGAGAAAAATTAAATAAAAAGATGGAGAGTCTTAAATATTATTAAAAAATTAAATGGACATTCTAGGACTAAAAAATACATATCTGAAATCCTAACTCCTAAATTTCTCTTCTATTTCTACCAAGGCATTCACTATGTTTGCACTAATTACCCTTAAGTTATAAGGAATATAAGTAGACATAATGTTAGGGACTATTTTCAGAATAAACAAAATGTAAAAGTAAATAAAAATAATAGATCTCTAAATCCTAAGGGATGATAATTATAGAGTGAGCTTTTATAATCTAAAGTGCTTTCAGAAACAGACAAACATTCTTCACGAAACTCAATTTTAAGAGAACATTTTTCTATATAATGGGCAAAGTAAAGCAACTGTCACTTACAGGAAGATGTGTGAATACAGCAAAGGTGCTACGTAGAAAGGCAATGAGGTCTACTAGGTAGTCACTAGCTTTGTTTCCCAAATCTCCTGTCATCCAATCATAGTCGGCCAGCTGGAGAAACTGGTCAATCTTCTGATTTAAGTTGGTATAAATCTCTTCTTCAGCTGCATGTCTGGCATCCTGTGAAATATGAAAATTTTAAAATCATTCAGACTTTTAATATAAGCATAGCAGAAATTTCTGTTGGAAACATCGCACACCTATCCATTACATAATAGAATTGGGAATATTAAGTAATGTTCCAGGAATTTTTCTTTTTTCAAAAGCACAGTGAAATATGTTCTATTTTGTGTCGGCAGAACAAGCTATGTTTTGCTTCACCAAAAAGAAAAATTGGCACTGTCCTTAGCAACGTGCATCCTTTTTCACTTTCATATCTCTGTTCAAAAATATACCCACTCTCAGGATTCTATTATCTTTCATCTCTTCTAGGACTCTAAGCTCCTCCCTTCCTGTAAGATCACTCTCTCCAGTTTCACCTTCTTAATGGTACAAAGTTTGCAGTGCATTTACATATTATAATATAGGCATTTATTATGTTGACTTATATGAACAATGTTTCCATGGGCCTTTCTGTGTTTAGTTCTTTATATCTTACTAATAAAAGCTTAGGTGGTCCTGCTGCCACAACGCCGTGATGCCCTCATGCTGTCACAAGATGGATGCACGCACAGTGGAGGCAGGACCGGTGGCTGCTCTGCGTGGCTTCTGCCGGGGTTCCAGTTGGCCCTGTGTCTGCCACGGAGGCAGGACCCCCAGCTCTGACCTACCTCTTTGGGGCGATCTATTAAGGAGCTCCAATGGGTGGGCAGGGCCTCCTCTTTGGGGCAACCAATCGCAGGGCTCCCACACCGTGAGAGGGTACAGGCCAGGCTGAGGGACCGCCCCCAAGTTCACAAATTTCATGCACCGGGCCTCTAGTATTTATATAATAATCTATAAGCATGACAATTAACTTGTATGATTATCAGCTATCCTGGAATTCACATTTTATAAAGTATTTTCTTTTCATTAATAAACATTATATTTTAGAAATTTAGCCTTAAAGAAAACTGAGCAGAAAGTACAGAGCATTAACATATACTGCCTCCCTATCTTCCACCCACTGTTTCCCTATTACAACATCTTGCATTAGTGTGATACATTTATTACAATTGATGAACCAATATTGATAATTTATTACTAACGAAAGTTCACAATTTTGAATTAGGGATTACTCTATATTATACAGTTCTATGGCTTCTAAGAAATGAATAATGTTATGTATTCACCTTACAGTATCATAAAGAAGAGTTTCCCTGCCCTAAAAATCCACTCAACTCTACCTACTCATCCCTCCCTGGCTCATCCCCTGAATCCTGGCAACCACTGATCTTTTAACTTTCTGTAGAACTTTGCCTTTTCCAGGGTGTCATATACTTGGAATCATACAGTATATTGTATATCTGAATAGGATGTTGAATAGACGTAGCTTTTCAGATTGGCTTCTTTTATTTAGCAGTGCGCATGCAGGCTTCCTGCATGTCTTTTCATGGCTTGGTAGTTCATTTCTTTTCATAACTGAACAACATTCCACGCTCTGAATGTTCACAGTTTGTTTATCCATTCATTTCTGGAAGGACATCATTGTAGTTTCAAGTTTTGGTAACTCTGAAAAAAAACTTCTCTAAGCATTCATGTATAAGTAGTTGTGTGTCTTAAGTTTTCAACTCACTTGGTTAATACCAAGCATGACTGGTGGATTGCATGGCAAGACTAACTATGTTTAACCTTGTAAGAAACTGGCCAACCATTTTCCAAAATGGCATGACAGAGCTGCTGTTGCTCCAGGATTTGGTGCTGTCGGTGATTACTATAGTTATGTAGTGGTATCTCGTTTTAATTTAAAATTCCCTCTCCATTCTTTCATGAGGTGTCTGTTCAGATCGTTTGCCCATTTCAAATTGGGTTGTTTACTTGTTGTTGAGTTTTACCAGTTCTCTGTATATTTTGGATGCAAGTTCTTTATTAGATATGCATTTTACAAATATTTACTCCCAGTCTGTGGCTTGTCTTCTCATTCTCTTAAGAAAGTCTTTCCCAGAGCAGAAGTTTTCAATTTAATGAAGTCCAACTTAATATTACCTTGGTGGATTATGTTTTTGGTGGTTTAGCTAAAAAGTCAATGCCAAATGAAAGGTCACCAAGATTTTCTAGGCATTTTATAGTTTTGTGTTTGCATGTAAGTCTGTGATCCATTTTGAATTAATTTTTGTGATAAGTGTAAGATCTTTGTCTAGATTCATTTTTTCCCTTTTTTCCATGTGGATGTCCAGATGTTCTAACACCACCTATTAAAAAGACTCCTTTCTCCAATATACACTAAATGATTTGCTAGAATTTGGACTGCAATTGTGTCAAATCTGTAGGTCAAGTTGGGAAGAACTGATACCTTGATAAAGTACTGAGTGTTCCCTATCCATAAATAAGGGACATATTTCCATTTATTTAGATCATTCTTCTTTGATTTCTTTTTTTTAATAAATATATTTTATTGATTTTTTACAGAGAGGAAGAGAGAGGGATAGAGAGTCAGAAACATCAATGAGAGAGAATCATCGATCAGCTGCCTCTTACACACCTCTTACTGAGGATGTGCCCGCAACCAAGGTACATGCCCTTGACCGGAATCGAACCCGGGACCTTTCAGTCCGCAGGCCTACGCTCTATCCACTGAGCCAAACCAGTTTCGGTCTTCTTTGATCTCTTTTCATCAGTTTTATAGGTTTACTCACACAAACCTTATTTTTTAGAGTTATACATATTTCTCTCTTTTTATGTTAATGTAAATGATGTTGTGTTTTAATGACTAATTCTAGCTGTTTGTTACTAGTAAAAAAAAGAAAGCAAAAGACTTCTATATATTAACCTTGTATCCTGAACCTTGCTATCTTCACTTATCAGTTCTGGTAGAATATAGTAAGGTTTAGGATACAAGGTTAATATATAGTTATCAGTTCTGGTAGAGTTTGTGAAAAGTGTTTTCTTTGTTGTTGTTGTTGTCAATTCTTTCATATTTTCAACATAGACAACCATGTCATCTGCAAACAAAGCCAGTTTTATTTCTACCTCCTCAATCTGTAGATCTTATATTTCCTGTCTAATCGGATACTGAATAGATGGGATCCCTTCCTTCTTCCTGATTTTAGAGGAAAGCCTTTAGTTTCTCACTATCAGGTATATTGTTAGCTGTACAACTTCTAAATATGTTTTTATCAAGTTTAGGAAATTTCCACTCTAGTTTGCTAAAAGGTTTTATCATGAATAGATGTTGGATACTGTCAAATGCTTTTTCTGCATCTATTGAAATTATCGTTTGATTTTTTCTTCTTCAGCCCACTGATGTGATAGATTATATTAATTGATTTCTGAATGTTGAATGAGCCTTGCAGTTAAAATAAATCCCAATTGGTTGTACTGTGCAGTTGACCCTTGAACTGTCTGGGTCCAGCTAAATGTGGATTTTTCCCCCCAATAAATAATAGAAATAAGTTTTCTTTTCCTTCTGATTTTAACAACATTTTCCTTTCTCTAGCTTACTTCATTGTGATAATACATATAACATACAAAATATGTGTTAGTTGACTGTTTATGTTTAAGGTTTCTGGTCAACAGTAAGCTGTTAGTTGTTAAGTTTTTGGTGAGTCAAAAGTTATAACACATATTTTCGACTATGCAGGGGGTCCGCCCATAATCCACACAACTATTCAAGAGTCAACTGTGTCTGCTTCTAATACATGTTGAATTCGATTTAATATTTTGCTGAGTATTTTGCATCTATATTCATAAGAGATATTGGTTTGTAGATTTCCTTTCTTGAAATGTTTGGATGGTATGAGAGTAATCCTGGCCTCAAATAATGAGTAAGGAAGTATTGCCTCTACTTCTAGATAATATTGTAAAGAAAAGGTATAATTTCTTCCTTAAATATCTGATAGAATTTTTTCAGCTGTAGTAGGGTATTATTGACAAAATTGTAAGATATCTTAGAATGTACAATGGAAGAATTAGATAATGGTATACATTGGAACAGGATTCCCCACATCAATTAGCACATCCATCACCCCACATTTATTCATCACTATCAAACTATAGGTATAGAGTTATTCACAATATTTATTTATTACTCTTTTAATGGACATGAAATCAGTAGTGATGGCTCCTCTTTCATTTATTATATTAGTACTTGTGTCTTCTCTATTTTATTCTTAGCCTAACTCAAGGTTTAATTTTATGGATCTTTCTAAGAATCAACGTTTGGTTTCACCAATTTTCTCTCTGGATTTTCCATTCTAATTCCTGCTCTCATTTTTTTTTTCATTTTTTAAAGATTCGTTTGCATTTAATTCGCCCAGACCAAAAATCGACTTCTGCACGTGGACCATGAAGTTTCAATCGCACTGTATGTGCACCCCTGCATGTGGTATTTTGTGGAAGAGCCACACTCAAAGGGCCAAGGAGCTGCATGTGGCTTGCGAGCCTCAGTTTGCCGACCACTGACCTAGAACATAGTCTGTTTTGTGAATGTCCTTAATATCTTGAGAAGAATGTGCATTCATAAAAAATGAATACTTTATCTAAAAACAATAATCACTGTTATTAGATAAAGTATTCAACATGACCCAGTTGATTAATTGTACCATTCAGTTCAACTATCTCCTTACTGATATTCTGCATCCCACATTTGTCAATTACTGATAGGGCCTTCTAAGAAATGTTAAGAGGAAGAGATGTTGACTTACAACTTCCTTTTTAGTATCTTCTTAAATGTTCATACTTTTTTCCTCATTTGAACTATTTGTGAATAATTTTAGACAATATTCTAATACTAATCATCCTTGCTTTCTTCTCTTTACTTTTACCTCTAATTGTGCAGATAATTTTTTGTGGTTACTGTTTCATTTTTTTTAAATCATTGAACTAAATTTGCTTCGATCAAAAATCTTAGTCTCTACTCTCTTATAACCCCATTTCCAATCCAACAATAAACTTGCCATCTCTTCTTTTAAAAATATTTCTGATCATTTCCATCCTCACCACTGTAATTCAAGTGAACACTATCTCTTACCTAGACTGCTGCAATAATCTCCAAATTGGGCTCTCTTCTTCAACCTTACTGATCTACAATGTATTTGCTTTCCACACAGTAACCAATGTTATCCATCAATATATGTCAGTTTATCACCATCACTTCCATCTTCTAATGGCCTCAAATTTCACTCCAGGATAAAATCTTACATATTTTCTGTGACCTACAAGGCTAGAAATTATCTGACTCCTATCTTATCTCTTACCATGATAGACACATCACTGCCAGACTGACCTCCTTGAACACACCAATGCCTATTATTGTACTGCTCCTTCTGACCAAAACGTTATAGAAATTCAAATGATTTCATTCAGGTCACTGATTTTCTTCCTACTTCTTACCATTCCCTGACATTAAATTAGATTTTTGTATGTTTATGAACTATCATCCCCATTTATCAACTAGCATATAATGCTTGTTTATTTAGTTTATACCTATAAATTGCCTGGTATGTAGTGGATGCTTTATAGAAACTTGTAGAATCAATGAGGGATTTAATGTATATATTGTATTATCCAACATGAGTACTTCTCATGTTGTTCAGTATAGAAATTACAGGCTCTGTTGTCCATGTAAATTATAAACTCTAAGGACTAAGAATTCTTTTTCTTCTTCTCTAAGAATCTAACATATTATTGCATAGTAAGGATACAAACAATATTTGTGATGGAGTAAGTGAATAAATACCTTCATTCTATTTTGTAAAGGAATGAAGAGATTCTTATGAATAAGGAAAACAATGAATGCCAGCTTAATTATGACGCATATGGCAACAAAAGGGAACACTGCAAGAAAATACCTTGAAGACCTTCTAATTCTTCTTGCCCCTTTTCAGCATAAAGATTTCCATCTGCAAGGGAAAGTTTTCTGGAAACAGTAGCTTAGGAAAATACACAACATGTAGCTGTTATAATTGCCATGTTTACACTGAGTTCTGAGTTAGCTGGTCTGAAACGATCCTGGTAAAAATAAACTTTCAATGTGTTTTACGCAACCCGTGTTTCCAACAAGCACTGTCGACATGACCTTTCATGCTCTCCAGAACCTTTCCTTTACTAAGCACTTAACTGGCTGCTCAACCCTATGGCTTCCCGTCTGCCTTTAATTTTCCCTCGGCGATTTTAATGCTAAAGCAACAACAAAATATACAAGCCATTCTCTAAGAGGACATCAGACCATCGTCTGAAAAGCCCTTGAAATAAAAAAATAAAAAAATTGAGATAGGTGAGGGGAAGAGTAAAAGAACCTATTATATATTACCCATATACACAAGTACAAATGATCCTCACATTTTCTCTAATGCTTTATTCTCTGTTTAACTTAACTATAGCCACCACCACCCCACCACCCCCGCCCACACACACACATTTTCTCTCCTAGAGATATTTTGGCTTCCACAGTAAATCAAGGGAAAACATATTATTTGTTAATCTTCACCTGAGGGTGTTTTTTCCATTGATTTTTAGAGAGAGTCGAAGGGAAGGAAGGGAGGGAGGTAGGGTAGAGAATGAGAGAGACAGAAATTGTGAGACATATCAATTGGTTGCCTCCTGTACATGCCTATCTGAGACTGGGGATTGAACCTGCAACCCAGTTATGTACCCTTGACTGGGAATCAAACCCAAGACCCTTGTGTGTGGGTGCTGACATTCTAATCACTTCACCACACCAGCCAGCACTGGATATATTTTGGACACAATATTACCCATCTTCCATAATAATGCTAATATTTAAGAGTAATTGGGTCATTCTGACATTCTTAAAGCTCCTGTCATATTTCCATAATCATTTTTGGAGTCTCTTTATATTTTCACTGATTTTTGAGAAAGAGGGGAGGGGAGAGGGAGAGATTGAAACATTGATAAAAAAGGAACATTGATTGGCTGCTTCCTTCAGATCCCCTAACTGGGACAAGTTGCAACATGGGCATGTGCTCTGACTAGGAATCAAACCATCAACCTAATGGTACATTGGTCTATGCTCAACCACTGAGCCATACCAGACTCTGTATTAAATAAGCCTTTTCCTCACCAAAAGAGTATCAATATTAACATAATAAAGTTATTGAAAAGTTTATAAGTAATGATACACACATAATATAATGAATGATAAACTTTGTAGGAAGTAATTTTATAGTTAATTTGAAACAAGCCATGGTCATATCTTGAACATGTAACTCATCTAGCAGCTGACCTACTAAAGAATATTTTGTGGTTGACTACCTCATTTTTATCCTTTATTCCTTTGCAGTCTTATTGAGGTACTACTGAAAATAAAATTATAAGCTCTTTAAAATAAAATGGATATGTGGTGATTTGATATCCTATGTAATAAAAGGCTAATATGCAAATAGTCTGAATGGCAAAACAACCGAACAACCAGACACAATGACGTGTGCTGACCACCAGGGGATGCCTGTGGAACATGGCGGGCGTTGGTCACAGGGGGATGGTGGAGCAGGTGAGCAGAGATGCCAGACCAAGGTGGGGCGCCAGTCACTGTCATCGGGGCGAGCCTCTGGTGGTTACTTAAAATTCTTTGCTCTCATGTGCCACGGTCCCACGTGGAAGCGGCAGTGGCTGGAGCAGGCTGACAGCAGACAAGGGACCCAGGGCCACAGCAGGAGGGGCCTGGTGGAGGCATGGAGGATGGGCCAAGACCAGCACCTGTGCCTACCATAGCCTCGAAGCCCACAGTTCCTTTCAAGGTGTATGAATTTGTATACTGGGCCCCTAGTCCTATATAATAAAGAACTAATATGCTAACTAGCCTGGAAAGCAGAATGACCTTCTGCAACGACCTTTTGGAATGACCAATGGGCGAGGCCATGGGGCTGTGAGGGCCAAGCCCCTAGAACAAATTTTGTGAATTTGGCCTCTTGTACATATACTGTATATTGTGAAAGAATACCCACATCTAATTAGTCAATACACTCATCTCCTCACATAGTTTTTTTTTTAATGAAAATGTTTATATTTTATTCTCTTATCAAATTTTATTTATATAATATAATATTATCAACTATATTCACCACATTTTATGGTAGATCCTCAAACCTTATTCATCTTATAGCTGAAAGTTTGTACCCTTTTAACAACTTCTACTTCTCTCAGTCACTGGCAACAACTTTTCTATTCTCCGTGTCTGTGATTTAGACTATTTTTTAAAAGATTCCACATATAAGTGATACCATGCAGTATTTTTCTGTCTGGCTTATTTTACTTAGCATAATGTCTCATCAAAGTTCATTTATGTTGTCACAGTGGCAGGTTTTTCTTATTTTTCATGGCTAAATAATATTTATTTGTATACATATACCACATTTTCTTTACCCACTCATCTGTTGATGGACACTTAGGTTGTTTCTATGTCTTGATTATCGCAAATAATTTTGCAGTGAAAATGGAAATGTAGATATCTCTTGAAGATGTTTTTTATTTCTTTGCATATACACCCAGAAGTGAGATCATGGGATATGATAGTTCTATTTTTAATTTCTTGAGAACTCTCCATACTGTTTTCCATAGCAGCTATACCAGTTACTAGTCTCACCAACAGTATGCAAGGGTTTTCTTGTCAGCATTTGTTATCTCTTTCTCTTTTTTTAAAATATATATTTTATTGATTTTTTTTTACAGAGAGGAAGGGAGAGGGATAGAGAGCTAGAAACATCAATGAGAGAGAATCATTGATCAGCTGCCTCCTGCACACCCCCTACTGGGGATGTGCCTGCAACTAAGGTACATGCCCTTGACCGGAATGGAACCTGGGACCTTTCAGTCCGCAGATCCACGCTCTATCCACTGAGCCAAACCGGTTTTGGCTATCTCTTTCTTTTTAATGACAGCCATTCTAACATGTGTGAGGTTTTATCTCATTGTGGTTTTCATTTGCATTTCTTTGATAACTAGTGATATTGAACAGCTTTTGCAATTACCTGTTGGCCATTTCTATGGCATCTTTAGAAAAATGTTTATTCAGTTCCTCTGCCCATATTTTAATTGGGTTGTTTAAATTTTTTCACTACTGAGTAGTAAAAGTGTTTTATATATTTTGGATATTAACCCGTTGTCATGTAAATGAATTACAAATATTCTCTCCCTTTCCATCAGTTGCTTTTTCATATTACTGATGATTTCCTTTATTATTCAGAAGCTTTTTAGCTTGAATGAGTCCCACTTGTCTATCTTTACTTTTGTTGCTTTATTTTTGCTTTTGGTGTCAAATGGAAAATTACTGCTACAACCAATATAAAGGAGCTTTCTCCCTATGTTTTTTTTCTTTAACTTTCCTATTTCAACCTTACATTCAAGTCTCTCTAATCTATTTTAACCTTATTTTTGTGTGTGGTGTAAGATAGGGGTCTAGTTTTATCCTTGTGCATGTGACTATCCCATTTTGCCAACACCATTTCTTGAAGATACTGTCCTTTCCCCATCTTAGAGTGTTGGCAGATTGTTGAAAATTAATTGACCTTATATGCGTGGGTTTAGCTCTGGACTCTCTATTTTGTTGCATTGGCCTGTGTGTCTATTTTTATGCCAGTACTATACTGTTTTGATTACTATAGCTTTGTAATATAATTTGAAATCGGGAAGCATAATGCCTCCTGCTTTGTTCTTTCTCAAGATTGCTTTGGCAATTCAGGATCTTCCTCATTTTTATTTTCTTACAACAGAAAAAGAGAAGATAATTCCAACAATTTTTATCTTTTATAAAATGTAATAAGCAATGGGAATGAAATTTGATTTCTTCTCTTAAACCTACTCTCAAGGAAAGGTACCAATAAATAGGGAAAAAGGGATAAAAAGATAGCATATGGCTATGCAACCTGGAAGAAACAAAACCATGCTAGGTAGACTAGCCCAGACTGTGCCTGCCTATTGCAGGGCCTCTCACCTTAAAAGTTGTGGTGCCATAAAGCTTGCTTGTATGGACTGTCTCTGGAAGCACATTAGTGATATTGGTGATGAATTCTTCCAAGTACTTACAGGATTTCTCCAAGTGTGTTGTATTGATAATAATCTGGACAAGCTGGAAAATAGCAAGCACATGTATATATCATTTGACTATTCACCCCAGAATGAATGGCTCAATATGAATCTGCTGGTACAAGAAAAGCAGAAGGCATGATGGCAGAGGCCATCTGCCTTCTACTAAAGGCATTTTAAAGCAGGGGTACTACTTCATCTATAAAGCCTTCTCTGATTACCCAGAACATCTTGTATTCCTCCTACTGTCTGTAGGAGCTCTTGTCACTCTATTTTAAACACATGTTTTCTTCTGTTTAAAAAAGACTAGACTAAGAGAAACAAACTAATAATGTTTAGCATAATGCCCAGCCTTAAGTAACAGCCAAATAAATTAAATAAACTCCACTAAAAGAATAAGAATAATTGAAATGGCAAGAAAAAGTTTCCAAATTAGGCATGATGAACAGAGAGATGTTGGACTAGATTGCAGTACATTAAATTATATTAGTCTATGGAAGAAAAAACATGGGCACTAAAGTCAGAGAAACCAAGGGATTAATAATGTACAAATTCTTGATCTTAAGAACACTTCTTAACTTCTCTAAGCCTGTGTTTTTACCTGTAAAATGTTTATAATAACTTCTAACTCAGAGAGTTATTATGAAAATTTCATATGCTTTAATTAATATTATTTCTCTTTTCTTATAGAAAAGAACCTTAGCCCTAACCAGTTTGGCTCAGTGGATACAGCATCAGCCTCTGGACTCAAGGGTCCCAGGTTCAATTCCAATCAAGGGAATGTACCTTGGTTGTGATCGCATACCCAGTAGGGAGTGTGAAGGAGACATCTGATTAATGTTTCTCTCTCATTGATGTTTCTAACTCTCTATCCCTCTCTCTTATTTTCAGTAAAAAAAATCAATAAAATATATTAAAAATAAAATAAAAGAACCTTAAATGAGACAGTGCTGGTAAGATTAAAGTAATCTATTAATTACTTTGAGGGAAGAATAGGAAGAATAAATATTATTATCTACACAGAATTAAAGCTTGCAAAGCACTTCACAATTCATGTTCTTACATTATCTTCCCAGCAACCTGCAGAAATAAATTAAGCAGGAATAATTATTAGTTCCATCTACACTAATAAAAGAGAAACATGCAAATTGACTGTGCCTCCATGATGCCGATCAGCCAATCAGGAGTGAGTATGCAAATTAACCCAATAAAGCTGTTGGGTTAATTTCAATGTGCAGGCACAGAGTGGCAGGCAGGGCACAATGCCTGCAATGGGGGTGAGGGTTGCAGAGGGAGCTATAGGAGTGGCACTCCAGCTAGGAGCAAGGTCTTGCAGGCTCTGAGGAGGCCAGGAGTGAAGCCAGAAGAAGGAAGGCCTATTCTTGCATAAATCTTTGTGCAATGGGCCTCTACTTTTATTATAACAAAAATAAAATTATTTTCTCTAGATCATATAACTAAATGGAACTATGACTCAAATGAGCTCATCTACATGACATGACAGTGCCTTTGAGCAGAGCACAGGTGGCAGCCCTAGCCCTGGCATGCTACAGGGTCAGTACAGTAGATTGAAGTAAACTCTGGGTCTTCCACTAACTAGAACCCTCCATGGTTTGATTCTACTCTATTTAAAAAAAAAAAAAACAAAAAAAAAAAAAAACAACTTATTTCAACTATGAAAACTATTCACAGTCCCCAGAGTCTAAAAGAAATTTTAAAAAATACAAAAAGATATTAGAATGGAACCTTTTTTTGTGTCTCTCTCTTCTACATCTTTAACTTCTTCTTCTTCTTTTTTGTAATCCCCACCAAAAGATAATTTTTCCATTGATCTTTAGACAGAATGGAAAGAAGAGGAAGAGACGAGAGAGAGAGAAATATTGATGTGAGAGAGATATATAGATTGGTTGTCCCTTGTATACACCCTAATGTGGGCCAGGGATGGAGCCTGCAACCAAGGTATGTGCCATTGACCATAATGGAACCGGGACCCTTCAGTCTATAGTCCAATACTCCAACCACTGAGCCAAACCAACCAGTGCTACATCTTTAACTTTTTTATTTTCATAAGACTATTTTCTGGTGGCAGAGTTGTGGAAAGTAGGGGGAGTATTAATGTACCAGACAATAGATGAACTTGGTCCTTCTTTTCATCTAATGAGATAGTGAGCTGGGGCGAGAGTGGGTAGATGACACAAAGGGAAATTGGAACTAAAGATGAAGAGAGGTATTAATCCATTTTACAGTCACATGATATTTCTATAAAATAGCAAACAAAAATATGAATAGGACTATAATCAGGTAGTACATCCTTATCTCCTCAACAGCACACATAGTTTTTTCTCAAAAAAATCTATGTCAACTCATAATAACAATGCTTTAATAATAGATTGAACTGAGGAAAAAGATACCTTCCACTCCCCCTAAGGATAAGCTAGAAGATCTGAGAAAAAAAACAGCTACTTTTTAAAGTAATGATGAAGAGCAAAGACTCAGAGATGCAGCTCCAACAAAGATGAAAAGTTGGAACTATATCTCTATATTATTCCCCACAACTCATCAGACAAGTTCATATTCATCTTTGGGCCGGTTCCACTCATTCCATGGCTTGAATTTGGAGACTTTGAGTTTTAGACACAGATATGATCTCCTATAAAATTATCCCAAACACCAGCCTTTTTAGCTTTGGAGTGTTCTAGAAAAAAACATACACCCAAAATAAGCAATTTGTCATCCTTTTCCTTTCATCATGTTTTTCCCTCTGAGGAGGACTAAAATAATTTTTAAAGATTTTAATAGTCTAAATTAATCATTCTTTTTCCTGAGTGGGAAAGTGACTATTGGCAAGGCTGTCTTGATGTGGAAGTCAGAAAAGTACGAGTTAATTTGGAGAACTGAAGAATTTCTATTTTAAAGTCAGCATTACCTACCAAGAACACATTCTACTTATCAAAAATAATCCTAATAATAAAGGAGAAATCGTGTCATGTTATCGAAATAAAAAACAGTGGCAGTCAAAGAGAAAATTGTCCTGTTTTACAGGATATTGTCAGTTAAAAAAAAAAAAAAAGGAGGCGGCTTCACTGGGTACAGTAGTAATTTCCCATGACTTTTTAAAGATCTGTCAACACAAAAGATCACCATGAATTACTTCAATTGGCTGTCAGTCTCTTCTGAAATGTTTCATTGCTAAGCATAGAATAGACTATTAAAACACTCTAGGATTACAGTAGATACCATGTCATTTTCAAAGGGAATATTGTCTGTTAATGAGGTCTAAGTGTCTCTTCTCCTGAATGACAGCTAACCAAAATCCTTACAAGGGCATTTATTACGAATGTGAAGCCAGATGCTTTGGGTAATTTTTAACGTAAGGATGAAACGAAGCAATTTCAGATATCAACTTCCACCAGAGTTTGAGCTCCTCTGAATATTTTTAACCCCTACTTCCCACTCCACTACAAAAATATATCACTGCGGCAATCTAAACTGTCCTTAACATTGTCCCAAGGATGTGGAACTAACAACAGATTAGATATTAGTTATCTAATTGGTTAAAGTAAGAGTTCTATGAGAATTATCCAAAAAAATAAAACACTATATTGCAAACAACCACCTCTTACAATTAAATGGCCAAAGTCGCTTTGGTTAAAAATCATTAAGAAGCAGAACAATTTTCTGTCTCTCCCAGTATCACAGAGAATCAACTGAGCAAGGGCTCAGAGTAGACTGTTGGAGTCACTTCTCCAACTCTGATGAAACACCCCAGGGGAGCCTGAACCACGATGACAGATAGATGGTCATGTTCTTGACAAACTCCAGAAAAGAAAATGACTTCATCATCTTCAATAGTTCAAAACTAAGCACTAAATTCCAAGAACAACTTTCTATCCCCAATTATAAACTACTTCTAGGGTGTTTATATCTACCTACATTAGAGGTGATATTATCTTATTTCCCTAAGCAGAAAATTGAGAAATTCTCTCCAAAAGGATGAACTCGAAGCCAGTAAATAGAAGTCACACTGCTCCCCACACCACCAGTGCTTCTCAATTGTTATATTTGCAAGAAGATAAAGAACTAAATAGCAGCCTTGATTCTCACTCACAAAAATATGATCCCTAAGACTTCAAGGAATTTTTATCTCCATTTCACCCCTGCAAGAGTACAAAAAGGAATGTTAACTGCTGATTTTATAACAACTCCAAGGAAAATACCTAAAATACTTGGAACTACTGGTTCCAAATTCAGTGGTCTAGTACAAAGCTTATATTTGACAAAATTTCAGTATAAAATATTTTAACATAATATTAGCAATATCATTGCCATTTAACCACAGGGGTTAGAGACAAATGGTGTGTGGGAGATAAATAACAAAGGCTAGAGCCACGTGAGCATTCTAAATTATATTAAAAACAAAGGGTAAATGCAAAGCACTAGCCATTTATTCATGTCTCCTGGGGCACATTTTAATCATGAAAATATAAACAATATGAAATAATCACTAATAGAAACTCTGAATTTCTCTAATTTTACTCTAAGAACCTACCTACAGATTTGCTTTTACTTTTCTTTCTTCTCTCTTTCATCAACTAAGAACTCCCATGTGCCAAGAAATGTACAAAATTATACACAAAACAAAGTCCCTGATCTCATGGGCATTACAGTAAACATATATATATATACATAAACTCATAGTATAATGTCAGGCACTGGGAACAGAAGTGAGAATAAGAAGTTACATGGTGATGGCAGGTATGACCTTTTTTGAGGGTGGTCAAGGAAGGCCTCCTTAAGGAAATTTTTGAATAGGGAAGTGAAGGTGAAATAAGTCTATTATCTATAATAAATAAGTTCTTTTCAATCTATTTTTTACCTTAAACCTTTCTATCAATATATTTCCACAAATAAGTAGAGTGTCCTTTGATTCATCTTAAAACTTTCTTGCAAGCCTAACTAGTTCTATGATATTCTACACTTCATAAACTAGTAGTTATTTATTTTCTCTCTATAATATTATGGTTTTAAATTAGCAGCATGAAAAAGCAAAAGTCCAGAAAAAGTATTATTTTCAAACTCATTTCAAATCTTATTTCTTTATTTTTAATATATTTTTATTGATTTCAGAGAGGAAGGGAGAGGGGAGAGAGAGATAGAAACAACAATCATAAGACAGAATCACTGATTGGCTGCCTCCTGCATGTCTCCTACTGGGTATTAAGCCTGCAACCTGGGCATTTGCCCTTTGACCAAAATTGAAGCCGGGACCCTTCAGTCCACAAGCCAATGCTCTATCCACTGAGCCAAACAGGCTAGGGTTCAAATCTTATTTCGAAAAGAAAATATATTTCAAAACTTTCCTCAAACCTTATTTCTAAACCACTTACTGGTTGTTTAGACTTAGCAAAGTTATTACCTTTTATCATCTTAAAATTGAAGTAATAACATCAACGTGAGACCAAAGAAGTAATAAATACATTATAGTTAAATATAAATACTAATATAAATAACTAAGTATTGAGCATAATATATACCAAATTCCAGAAAGCTATTATTTATATGGACCCAACTAATTATATCTCCAGTTAATTATAGCTTAAGAAAGTGTATAACCATGCTGGCCAGTCTCACTTTAATTCATATCCACTAGCCAAAGTGGGCAATTAATGCTACAAAAATAATCACAAAATCAAGAGCAAATCAATTCTCTTTTCCATCCCCTCAGAGATTTCTTCTCTCTCCTTCAACCCCAACACTTACTTTCAAGCTTTAGTTTCAGGTAAAGTAAAGGGAGGCCAGGGTGATGGGGCAGAGCAAACCTAATGGAGAGAGACACAAGTGCAAGGTGGGGCGGGAGGCAGGGGAGCGGGGTATGCCTCGGGGGGCAGGGAATAAATTATTCAGGGCCCTGTAGGCCATTGCAGGAAAGTTTTATAAGTTTTTAGAGCCTACCACCAAAATATGTCCCCAACAACCATATCTGCATCTACATACTCTGATGCTCATATGTTACCAGAGGTGAAGTTTACACCACCTAAAGCCAATCCCTTCCGTTGCACTAGATTCTAAACTCTCCTTCTCACATTACTCCAGAGAGTTCCCCCTTTCTCTTACATCAACTTGTGCTTTCTATTGTACATTCTCATCAGAAATAACATGGTATTACTTCTATTAAAAAAAAAAACCCACACTTTTGCTTAACCCACTTCCCCTACTGGCTACCACCTTATTTCTTTGCTTATCTATGTAACAAAATTCCCTCAAAAAGTTGTATTATACTTACTATCTTCAATCTCTATCATTCTTTAATTTAAATAAACACTTCATTTTAGGATAGTTTTATATTTACAAAATAGTTGCAAATAATTCCTAAATACTCCACACCCAGTTCCCCCTATTGTTAACATCTTACATTTACTATGCTACATTTGCCACAACTAAAGGAACCAACATTTGTACTTTACTATTAACTGAACACACTTTATTCCAATTTTGTCTAATTTCCCCCAATGTTCTTTATCTTTTTCAGGATTCCTCTAAGTGCCCACATTACATTTAGTTGAAATGTCTCCTTAGCTCCTCTGGTCTGTGACAGTTTCTCAGACTTTCCTTGTTTTTAATAACCCTAGCAGTTTTGAAGAATACTAGAATGTCCTTCAATTTTGGCTTGTTTAATGATACTCTCTTGGTTAGACTGAGTTTTTAGAAGACCACAGAGGTGAAGTGCCTTCTCATCACATCATAACAACACAACTGATCACTGATGATGGTAACCTTGATCACCTGAGTGCCATGTTTCTTTACTGTAAAGTAACTTGTTCCCTCCTTCCATAGTCTATTTTTAAGAAGTAACTAAACACAGTTTACACACAAGGGATAGGAAGCTAAACTCCACCTGTCACAAAACCATCTCTAATAAGAAATATTTCCACATTACTATGGACCTCATTAAAAATCTTTATCAGGTTATGATGAAATAATTAAATCACTTTGAAAGGGTAGTACATATAGTAAAAGTTAATACATTTAGGAGAAAAATAACCTGGACTTAAGCCTCGTTTTTATTATTTTGCTAGCCATCTGACCTTAGTCCAGTGGTTCTCAACCTTTCTAATGCCGTGATGCTTAATACGATGACCCTCAACCAAAAAATTATTTTTGTTACTACTTCATAACTGTAATGTTGCTACTGTTAATGAATCGTAATATAAGTATCTGTGTTTTCCGATGGTCTTGGGCTCTACAGCAGCGGTTCTCAACCTGTGGGTCACAACCCTCAGGTTTAAAACTGCTAGCAGGGTCGCCTAAGACCATAAAAAAACATAATAAATATATGTTATAATAAAAGGCTAATACGCAAATTGTCCCCACAGGCAGGAGTTCGCCCTATTGGAAATTAGATGTGCGCTGACCACTAGGGGGCAGCATGGAACATGGTGGGCGTCAGTGGCACAGCACTGGCAAAGGGTGGCAGTGAAGGGACTGCCAGCCTTGATGGGCCCCAACGCAGTGGGATGGTGGAGAAGGTCAGCGGGCAGCACCAGACCAAGGTGGCTGTGAGCAGGGGTCCAATCGCCCCACCGGATACCCCATAGATTGGCCCTGATCACTGGCCAGGTTTAGGGACCCTACCTGTGCACAAATTTTGTGCACCGGGCCTCTATTCTTCTATAAAAAGGGAAATAACACATACTCAGACTGCTTCAGATGTTATTGTGCTAAATGAGATGTTATTTGTGAATTGACTTTGAAGAATACAAATTATTCCACAAATGTTGCCTATTATAATGACAATTCCAGATGTGAATTCACTTTGGTTAACAACAATATAAGACATAACATCTTCTCTTTCCAAAGGTAATATAGCAATTCCAGGATTCATAAAAAATAATAATAATAAAAAAACAATCACCACGTGTGTGTCTGTACATGTACACAACACCATAACTTCCAAAATAAATGCCTGCAGATATTCATTCCTTCATTCATATGCAAAGATACTGATAATGAAAATATATTTGCCTAGCCCAGCTGGCATGGCTCTGTGGTTGAGTGTCAACCTATGAACCAAGAGGTCACAGTTTGATTCCTGGTCAGGGCACATGCCTGGGTAGTGGGCTTGATTCCCAGTTGGGGGCATGCAGGAGGCAGCCAATTAATGATTCCCTCTCATCATTGATGTTGCTATCTCTTTCCCCTCTCTGAAATCAATAAAAATATACTATTTTTTTAAAAAAGGAAATATATTTGACTAAAAAATATAATGACTTAGGAATAACATTTAGCATTCATTTAGATATGCAAGAATTTTTATTTACTTCTTTGATAAGCTCATACTGCTTCTTCCTATCATCATCTGATCTGAACAGTGAGTGCCCTTGACAATGGAATCAAGAAAATCAAAGAAGTAAGAACTTAGGTCTTTCTCTTAAGATGTCACAGTAAATCAACTTCACAGCTAAACTCAAGAGTCTTCTGAGGCCAAAGCTGTTTCTATCACACCATGTTCCTGCTATATTCTTATTTAAAATGACTTTTTTTAAGAGACTGCTAAATCAAATGGCATAAGAAGAATCACATCAAGTTATAATGTAGGGATAGTTCACAAAATAAATAAAAAACTTCTTGTCCTACTTGAGATTCAGAAAAGGAGAACAGCAAATCTAACAAAAGCAGAACTTTCTAAACTTCACTCCAACTTTCCTATTCTATAGTATGCCTGGTTATGGCCTATTATCAGATACTCAAAAGCAATATTTAACTATTTTTATACCCAACAATAAAAAGGAAGCTCTGTAAAATGAAAAAACTATCCTAAATGATGTCATATGCAGCATTCAATTGTGAAAAAAAAAATTGTTGTAAGTAGAATTCCATCACTGCCTATATCCCACATTATAATATTTTTGTATCTTAGCACATCCACAGAAGTACATGTACACCTGGCTTCCAGGTGTCTTCACCTGTGGATCAGTATCATTAACCATTTACTAACTTTCACTATAATCCCTGACAGTACATATATGAAAATGTCAATTTTTTCTAGAGCAAATGTCTTTCTTACTACATTACCATTACAGGTAAAACATATGGTCAACAGCCTTTTTCTTTCCCTGTGAAAACAAAAATTCCTCCAAGCACTCACTTTGGCACTATAAATTCCATAAAATGGCAGGTTGAGGGGCTCATGCAATCCTGGGTCCAAGAGAAAGGAAACTTCACATCTTTCTAAATTTTAGGACTTCATGCCAATACTCCAAATCTTCATTTTGCCAAGATCCTATCCCCAACATATGTACAATATCCCTCCTCTCTTTGTGAGACTGCATAAGCTTCCACAGAAGTGTGATGAATGCCTTTCTCTCACATTTCCCCACCCAAATCCACACTTACATGCTCATAAAGAGTAAAATACCATTCACATACATGAGGTATTTCACAAATTAAAGCTAAGTCTAATACTAACCAAGGACTATGAGTACCAATATCTGTGGCATCAATGATTTCTGCAGGCAAAATATGATCTCATCTTGTATGTTTGTATCTGGATGGCCACTCATTTGGATAGGATCCTGATATTAACTATATTCTCCAACCAATTTTGTTTATAGAATTAATGGCAAAAAAAAAACCAAAAAACAAATTGAACCCAACATCTTCAGAAAGGAAAATCAATTAAGCTAGTGAAAACAATGAGAGAGAGAGAGAGAGAGAGAGAGACTTTCAAACACTAATAATGGACTTCTCCAGGATGACCAAGAAAAACATAAGACAGTTATTTTGCACTTTCTCCATTATGGGTCCACCTGGAAGAGCATGATGAACCATATGGAAAATTGTGATAAATAATAAAAAGAAAAGAAAAGAAAAGAAAAAGAAACCCCACAGCTTCAGACATCTGTCGACATATTGCCTTGTCTGCCTCCATTAAGAGCAGCTTTACCTCAGTTAGTCCAATATTCTTCCTTTTAATGACATTCTGCAGAGAGTTGCTCAGAGTCCTGGTCAGCAATAGGTTTGTAGATTTTCTAATCATGTCATCAACTTCAGTTGTGCTGAAAAAGAAGTATCAATAGTTAGTCATACCAGGTAGCAGAAATATATTGCAAACAAATAAGATGGTGCTTATACTAACAGTAATAATAATAAATAAATAATAGCGTCAGCAAATAACATTTATTGTGTGCCAGAAATTATTCTAAGTACTTTAATAATTTAAAATTTACTTAACCTTCACAATAAACATGAAGTAGTTTTATTATTATCTCTACAAAGGAGAAAATGAAGGCACAGAGGAATTAAGTAACTTGCTCAAGGTCACACAGTGAGTACAGAGCAAATAAAAAGCGGAGGAGGGTAGATTTCACATAGGCAATCTAGTTCTAAAGGCCACAGTCTTTAAACACTATGCTGTACTCTCTCTCCGAATAAATAGCTCCCGAGGATGATTCCTTAGTTTAAAACCATTATTTCTCCTATACTTCCAAGTTTCTTCACAGATTAATATTTATAATTTTCCAACCTGGTCTCTCAGTAGACTTCTTACACAATTAGCTGATAAAGAAGATAGCTCTCCTCCTGCATTATCATCTCTATTTTGCTCTGGTTCCAGAATAAGTGTTTCAAGCCAGTAGTTTATTTCTACATACATGTTTTAAAATCCCACTTACTATTTCAAGGGCAATAAATAAAGACATTTTGTATTCAGAAAAAAAAAAACTAAACAAAGAAAATTATTCCAAAGCTATTTTTATATGCAGATTTTTAAAGAAAACAATCTTACAACCAACAGACTAAATCCGAAACCTATACAACCCTTCATGAACTCCTGAAAACATTACCCAGGAATGCTTTCTGGGAAAGATATCCTTTTGAGACAAACAGTTCTTCAATAACAAGGTCACTACTGTAATAATACTTGTTTATACACATCAGAAACTAACTGTAAGTAAAAATGTGTGAATATTTCTTTGTCAATAATTTATTGCTTATGGACAATGGTCACAAATTGTATCTCATTGATTTCTCTTTCTGCAGAAGGAAATCAGAGACTTATTACGGTTGAAATAAAAATCTTAAAACTCTAAATACATAATAGGCAAGCTACATTGTTATGCTATGTTGAAAAGAGAAAAATATTAGAAACAAATAAGTCTAGAAAATGAAAAGCCATAATCAGCTAGAAAAAGAGATACACAAAAATATTTTTACAGGGTCCATATAAGGATATATTTAATTGACCAATACTGTCTGGCCCACTGCCACCCTTCCCAAAAATGATTACTGAATTGAAATACTTCATTCCACAAGTATAAGATACTAGGCATTGTGTTAGAATATTCAGGTCACAATGATGAACAAAATGGTCTTGTGGTTCAGCCTTCACATATTAAAGTCATAATTATATCATATTGATATATGAGTTATATGAGCTTAACCAATATGAGCTATGAATAAATATAGGCTGCTATAATCATGATTAAAACAGGTGTCCAAAATAATCTGGTGACCATGATATTAATCACTGTCATGGCATCCTGCTTATTGCATCTCTATTATGCTTTAACAAGAACTAGCAGAAGTTCGACTTTTAGATGATATAGAAGATCAAGACTATCAACAAGAAACCTAGATCCAAGCAAAAAGCTATATTTTCCTTAAATGTCAACAAAGTGTAAATGAACTAAACTGCAAACTGGAACAAGCCCTTGAAATGTGAGCAAAGACTACCTGCCACTTTCACATCTCATGCCAAAGCCTAATCTGGTTACAGACAGAGGAGGGAATAAGAGTCATAGGCTGACAAAATTTAGTGGGATGGAGAGAAATCAGCCCATCCTTTAACAGTATGGACTATTATTAGAGATTGGAATCTTGGAAAAGCCCCCAAACAAAAATAAACATACTGACCCAACAATTCTTTCCTATAAAAATTCAGTTACATAAGATATGGTGGAGGCAGTGCTAGAAAATCAAAGAGAAATCTTGCAAATTTTTCAAGGGATTTAGGATCCAGGCCTATACTGAAACCAATCCAAAGGAGAGCAAAAACTAACTAAAGCTGAAACCCAGCCCAGCTCAAATCCTGTTAAGATCACAGATAAGGCCCCGGATAGAAGCTTTGGGATTTTAGAGTTGGTTTTAGGAAGAAAAAGATGTCTGCAATGCCATTTAGAAACAGAAGTAATTGAAGCAGCTAGGAATCACAGAAGAAGAATATGGAAAAGAGACATACTTAAGGACATATTAGCAAAATCATCTCCAAACCTGTCAAAAGATTTCAACCTGCAGATCTAAGAAATTCACCATACCCTAAAGAGAATTAATGCAAATAAGACACATAGGAATATCACAAACTGTAAAATGCAAAAATAAAGAGAAAATCTTAAAGGCAACCAGAGAAAAAAGACAATACTTCAGAGAAAGAAACAACAATAAGAGTAACAATTTGTTTCTCTTCAGAAGCAATGAAAGTAGTCAGTGGGATGACATCTTTAAAGTGTAGGGAAAGGGGGACCGTCATCCTAGTATTCTAGAGCTTGAAAAAATATGTTTTTAAAAACAAAGGTGAAAAAACTTTAGACAAACAAAAGTTAAGAAATATGTAATAACAGAAGGTGTACACTAAAACAAATGCTAAAATGAATTCTTCACACTGAAGAAAAATAATATCAAAGGTAACCTAAATCTGCAGGAAATAATTATAAGGCCTAACAATGGGAAATATGTGAGTAAGTATAAAGAACAACGTTTTTCCTTGAATTTTAAAAAGATATTAAATGTTCAAAGCACATTTTAGGGTTTAAAAACAGGTATTTAAGTGAAGTATATGCCAAAAATAACAAAAGAAGAAGAAAATATATTGCATTATACTGTTGTAAGATTGTTATATGTGAAGTGATAAATTATTTGAAGTAAATTGTAGTAAGTTAAGGATGCACACTGTAATTCCGAGAAACCACACTAATAAGCAATAAGTAAATAAAACAAAATGCTATACTCAAATAAGCCAGTGGGGGGAATAAATCATAATACCAAAAACACTTAACCAAGAAGAAAAAAGTAAATTAGGAAAAGGTGGTCAAAACTTAATGGGCCCTGGCTGGTGTGGCTCCATGGTTGAGCAACAACCTATGAATCAGGAGGTCACTGTTCGATTCCAGGTCAGGGCACATGCCCAGATTGCCGACTCCATCCCTAGTGGAGGGCATACAGGAGGTAGCTAATCAATGATTCTCTCTCATCATTGATGTTTCTATCTCTCTCTCTTCCCTTCTCCCTTCCTCTCTGAAATAATTTTTTTAAATTTAATTAATGGGACAAATAGAAAACAAAAGTAAGACAGCAGGCTTAAATGCTAGCATATCACTAAATGCATTAAGGTAATAGCATAAACACTCCAATTAAGCAAATTGAATTAAAAACCAATATCCAACTATTGTTGCTTGAAAATGACATGTTTTAATAAACATACAGACACAAGCCCAGGTCTTATTTTGAAGATACAATCAGCACTACAAGGAACTGGACTTTTTTGAGAAATTAGTGACATTGTGGATAAGAGAGGAAATGTCCCAAACATGATGGGAATGCATTAAGGGACAGAAGCCAGCATGAAGTGGTTCACACACGATACACACACACACACACACACACACACACACACACACACACACACACGACAATTTGAGCATCAAAATGAAAAAAGACAGTAAAAAATGAACCATCTAAATGAAGTCAGAAACCATTAGTCTGATCTAACTATAGATAGATGACTAGTGGATGACAGATATAGATAGCTAGATTGACAGACAGCAAAGGGAGAATGACTCCTAAATAAAGAATGCTAATACATATACAAAATATATAAAGATAATAAATTAGTAATTATTAAAGAAAAAAATTGATTCAGGCAAGAATCATTAATGATACCATAAGGAGGAGAGAGGTGGGGGACATGTGATAACAGAATAAATATACAGTCTCAAAGTATTTCAACACAAACATTACTTATAACAAAAGGAAGAATGATAACTATACAGAGAAGACAGAAATCTTAACCAATTAATCAAAATTAACACAAACCATAAGGGTTTAGTTTATAAAGCTACTAGAGGCCCGGTGCACGAAATTTGTACATGGTGGGGGTGGGGGGAGGTTGTCCCTCAGCCCAGCCTGCACCCTCTCCAATTTAGGACCCCTCGGGGGACATGCCTCTCACAATCCCGGACTATTGGCTCCTAACTACTCACCTGCCTGCTTGCCTGATCTTACCTAGCCACTCTGCCTGCCAGCCTGATAGTCCCCTAACTGCTCCCCTGCTGACCTGATTGATGCTAACTGCTTCCCTGCTGGTATGATTGTCCCCAACTGCCCTCTCCTGCTGGCCAAATCACTTCTAACTACCTTCCCCTGTGGGGCTAAGGAGACTGGGGGACTCCAGCTGGATGAGGCAGGGTTGAGGAAACTGGGGGATTGAGGCTGGGTGAGGCTGGATGCTGTGGAGACTGAATAAGGCAGGGCTGAGGGGACTGGGGGACTCCGGCTGGATGAGATGAAGCTGAGGGGACTGGGCACTGTTATCTTCAGTGCCTCGCAGATTTCAAATTTTTCTAATACTAGCATGTGCCTAGTATGGATTCTGGGATCCCAGAAGGTTTTTCATAAAGTTTCTGCATTTTCCACAGCTTTTGACTATACCTGTATGCCTATCATACAAAATTAATCTCTCTCTCTCTCTCTCTCTCTCTCTCTCTCTCTCTCTCTTCCTTCCCCCTCTCCATTCTTGACCATCACCCAATGGCAGATTACTGCCATTTGCTCTATAGTTCTAGTATGCTAGTAGTAACGATCAAAGGTCTTTTTCTGCTGTCCTGGCCAGGGCCAGTCTTAGGTAGGTCCTCTGTGCCTGGTGGAGCTCACTCAACATCCCTGCCCTTCCTTGCAGTGGCAGCCAAACTTGGCTTTGTCCCCGTGGTTAATATAGTGCAGTTTTGTGCTCTCTCCCACTGGTAGATGACTAACGGGGAGAAATAGCTTGTCTTCTAACATTCTCCCAGGGGAGAAAAGGCTATCTTTTATTTTAAACCTCCCTATAGTAGTATGTCTGGCAGAGAGACAGACGCTTCTCTACCCCAGACTTACCAGTGATATAACGTTTTTGATCAGTATGAGTGAGGTGCCCAAACCAGGGGAGTGGGGCTCCATGCCTTTTTCACAGCAGTGTCTGGTCCCCTTCTCCGTGCCTGTAAGATCATGGATGATTCTCTCTGCTCTCATAGCCAGCTCCAATCTTTCTTGTGAGCATGCAGGGAAAGTCCACTGCAAATAACATGTGAGAATACACTCCTCCTGGATCTGGGACACACAACTAGGAGTTCTATTCTAACTAACATGGTAGCTCCAGCCATTAGTGAGTCATTAATATGAAATGAATTTCTACTTCCTCACCCATGTGATAGCTATGCCTTTCTTCTAGGCTCTGCCATGGAGTCTGTGCATCCTATCACCTCCCCTGGCGGGGGCTAGCCTCATTTTGGATTTCAGGGTATTTGGTCATCCTGCCACTTTAGCTTCCTGATGGGTTCCAGAAAGTTTTCATTCTGTAGTTGGTTTTGTTTTTGTTTGTGTGTTTTTTTTTCACTGTTAGAAAGCAATACTCTTTCCAGTTTTCAATATTACAGACAGAAGTAGAAGTATCTCAAAGTAACTTGCTCTAAAAAAAGAAAAGGTGTGTGTGTGTGTGTGTGTGTGTGTGTGTGTGTGTGTGTGTTTTCAAATGGAAAAAAAAAAGAGTAAGAGAAAAAAATTCCCATATATAAAGAGTGGCTATCACTATGTGGTAGTTTGGGGTCTTCAATTTTTATTCTTTGTTCCATTCTCTATCTCCCAAATTCTTTACAGAGAATGAAATTTTAATAACTTACAAAAGAAAAGTATATATGTAGATATATTTGTGTGTATTCTACTTTTTTAAGTTAAGTAAAAATGATAGAACATTATTTAACTATAGAAATGCCATTATTTGCTGTTTTTTTTAAAAAAACTTTTTTCAAAAAGAGTTGTATATCCTCAGATTTCATAATAGTATATTTTTTCAAATTTTATAATTCTTTCAGCATTTTTCAGCTAATGTGAAAGTGAAAATTCTTGCAGCAAAAAAAAAAAAAAAAAAAGAAAAGAAAACTTGACTTGAGAATAATTATCCTTAAAGCTTCATAAAAATCTCAATACAGCAGTTTTCCTTGTTTGGAAAGCCTTGTATTTAAGAGAATAGTTTTATATATACTGTGTCTCACATCCCCTATTATCTACTCCCCCCATGACAGCTATACTTGTCAAAGTAATCTCTGTCACCACATGTTATAAGGTAAATGTAGTATAGAAAATAAGGTAAATGGTAACCAAATAGTAAAAGGCAGAAACTCCTCACAATTTAAATGTATATTTTAAATTGCCAATGTTAAATATATCAAAGGGTATTTTCAGGAAAAGACTTAATATATTCAAGCAAGAAAAAGACTTCTGAACAATTTACTCACATTATCTCTTTACCATATTACCGTTCCTCTAAAAGAGGATAAAGTCACTATGCAAAGTCTTTGTAATAAATTATATTCAGTAACATATCTAAAACTTCCAAAGATAATCTCATTCTAAGAGAACATTTCTATGAAATCAACCTCATTTTCAGAGAAAACAAATCAATAGTACAAACCCCATGTTTCATATTTTACTTAGTAAGAATGGCTATCAAACATGTCACTCAAATTATTTTCCAATTATGCTTATTTTCAGAGTGCCTGAAAACTATACCTTCTATTTAATCATACTATACATTCTATTTAATCATTTTTTAATTTATTAAACTGGGTGCAGGAAATATTGTGAACAAAACATGAAATATTTCTATTCTTCAAGCCTTTACTAACATTCCCCAATTTGTCTAAGAACTATGTAACTATGTTGTTTTTATATACCTCCATATAGCACTTATCACCAATTATTCAGTTCCTCAATTAGATTAGGTGCTTCTTGAGAAGAGAGACCAAAATTTAATCTTCTTAATGTCCTTCCTACTGTGCACCATCTGACAAATAATAGATTACTTAGAATGTGTGGTGAATAAGCCAATCCTATATAATAAAAGGCTAATATGCAAATCAACCAAACAGCAGAATGACTAGTCTCTATGACATGCATTGACCACGAGGGGGCAGATGCTCAATGCAAGAGCTGCCCCCCGGTAGTCAATGCGCTCCCACAGGGGGAGTGTTGCTCAGCCAGAAACTGGGCTCATTGCTGGCGAGCATAGCAGCCATGGCAGATGTCTATCCCATCTCTGCAGCAGTGCTAAGGATGTCCAACTGGCTGCTTAGGCCCTGGGGTGCGGGCCTAAGCAGTCAGTCACACATCCCCCGTGGGCTCCTGGACTGCAAGAGGGTGAAGGCCAGGCTGAGGGTACCCCACCACCCTAGTGCATGAATTTCATGCACCAGGACTCTATTAAATAAATAAGCAAAGAAACCTATGGTCTAACACACACACACAGAAACACATAGCTACAAGTAAAGCAATACAATGTAAGATGAGTATTCATAGGGTACAGAAGTAGCGCAAAGAAGTCATTAGATCAGCTCCATTAGGAATAAAAATGGTCCAAAAGCTTCATTCAGTACATGGTGTTTAAATTGCATCCTGAAAGATAGTTAGAAGCTAGTCAAGAGCACTAACAGGGAACAATGATTTGAAATAGAGAAAGCGTAATGAGCAAAGTCAGAGAGTTATAAAATAGTATGCTATGATCAGAAAACAGCAAATAGGTCGGTATGACTGCAGCATGGGGTGACAGGGAAATTACCCTTGAATATAAATCTGGAAATGGTATAAGGTGAAATAGGTAAAAGGCTGTTGTGGGAGACAGATAGATAAATATGTCAGACTAGAGTAAACTCATCCTATATAGGCCATGAGGAATCCCTGAAAAGGTGAGAGGAAGAAAAGTTAAATGAGATTTGATTTTAGAAAAATGACTATAGGAGACACACAGAATACAATAGGGAAAAAGAAAAGATAGATGGTTAAGAAAGCAAAATTAGAGATAGAAGAACTATTAGGAGACTATTTAAACGGTCCAGGTCAAATAGGACTACCATGTGAATTAAAGCAGCCATACTGTAAACTTAAAAGGTAAAAAATTAGCTGGCAAAAAAAAAAAAAAAAGAATCCATATAATTTATCACCAATTAGATTTAAAGAAACTCATTTATAATTCGTTAAATATAAATTGATTATATCAGAGAAATATTACAAGTACCTGAGTAATGCATGTAAAATACTAATATAAAGAGTATCAAAAAGTAAGAATTCTAAACATGGCAGTGATTGTTTTATTGATGCTGATACAATCATATTTGAATCCGGCTTGAACACTTACTCTCTGTGTGATCTGGATGAAGTTACTTAACTCTCCTCTGTAAACTGAAGTATGCTTCCTAGTACCCCATGGATGAGTACTATTTTGAGTTTTACATATGTAATAACATATTTGAAAAGTATTTACAGGAATTTATACCAATGCCTGAATTTTTTTTTTTTAAGAATAAGTTATTAGAAACAGACTCATAGATAGAGAGAACATTTTTACAGTTGCCACATGGGAGATGGGGCTAGGAGAGATAAAAGTGGTGAAGGGATTAAGAAGTACAAATTGGTAGTTACAGAATAGTCATGGGGATATAAAGTACATCATAGGGAATATAGTCAATAATATTGTAATAAATATGTATATTGTCAGATGGACCATAGATTGATCAGGGTGATCACTTCATAAATTATATCAATGTCTAATTACTGAGCTGTACACCTGAAACTAATATATTATTGTATGTAAACTGTAATTAAAAAATAAAAATTATTTTTAAAAGGAAAGGAGTTATTATTTGACAATAGGAATTGAAAATAAATCTCAGGTTCCTGATTTGAATGAATGGTGGTATCAATCCTGAGAAAAGGTTTCTTAAGAAAGCCAATAATCACGACTATTCTCACTCAAATTCCTTAAGATGAATTAAGTGTCCTTCCATGTGTTTTAAAAGTACATTATACATACTACAGCACTCACCCTGGTATATTTTACATGTCTATTTTCATGTCTGTTATCCTAAGGAGATACTGAAAATATCTAAGGACAAAAAAACTACATCTTTTATTTCTGAATTCCCAAAAAGCAGGATAGATCTGATATATAAATAGGCTTAAAAATGTTAGTTATATAATTAAACATAAATTAAAGGAATTATAGATACCTATAAAAAGTCCAGAGAATATTTGTAAAAAGAAAAAGGGGGAGGGGGGAGTATTACCTGCTACACTACTATTGGCCTTAAAATTTCATCAAATGGAAAGTCAAAACTAATACATTTTATTACTCTTTTCTGAATTCCCACTAAGACAGTGTTAAAGTGCAAATCTGTAATAGTAGAGAATAAACTAAGTAATATAAGCAAAAACAAGCTAATCAAAAGTTTCCAATCTTCCCTTTCACCATGACTATATAAATATAACAGTGCTATGCTATGAAAGATAATATTAAGACTTTCTAAATCAAAGCTGAAAGCAATATCAGAAGTGTTTCAGAATACTTATGAATATAGTCTCAATTTCAGTATATCTTACATTTCCACTGTATCATACTCTACCTTAGATGTAGATCTTCTGAAAATTTCAGACAGGCGTAAATAAATTCTTTAATTTGGCTGTAAACTTTTGGCACAAATTCAGAGAAAGGAAACTTTTTTGGAAATGGTTGCTGTAAATGTAAGAATTCATGAATGTGAGTCACAAATGAACATACATTGAAGATACTTGTAAATTAGTTAAAATGCAAAAGGAATTCTCTACTACATTGTGAGCTATCTGCTAACAACTTCAATTTAAGAAAGTATTTTTGTAAGTTTTCTGATAATAAAAAAATAAGATATAAATAAAAATAATTTAAATTTCCTCCAAAACATGAAGGGATAAATAAACTGTGATAAGTAATCAGCAGTAAAAAGGAATGAACTATGTATAACATGCAACAACTTGGATGAATCTCAAAAGCATTATACTGAGTGGGGGGAAAAGTCTCAAAAGATTACATATTGTATGGCTCCAATTATGTTGGCATTCTAGAAAAGACAAAAGTAGACGAACATCAACCATATTAGTGGTTGCCAAAGACTGGGGGTCAGAGGAGGGACTGATTGAAAAGCATAAAAGATTCGGGGTATGGTGGAACTGGTCTGTGTTATTATTGTGGTAGTACATACATGACTTAATGCATTGTCAAATCAATAGAATTATATAGCACACAAGATAGATTTCACTGTATGTTTTGGGGAGAAAATGTCCTAAAGGTATAATAAAAGCAAGTACTTCAAAGTGTAAACCAAATACTTCAATTCCCCAAATACTTCAGAAGATCCACCAAAGCCATCTACTGACTCCCAAAACAGGAACTTCTAAGACCAAAGTATCCCTTGAAGGCATTCTCGTTCTAACCCACTGAGTTAGAGGTAATGCCTCTAATAAGACTGATACAATGAAATCTTGTAAAGGATGCCACTCAAACAGGGACGTTTGTTTTAAAGTATTACTTACCTTTTCCAGCTCTATATCTTGGAATGGGAATTGTCCTACCACCTTTTTATACATCTCTTCACTTGTTACTGGTATAGGACTATAGTTGTCAGAATCAAGTATGTTTCTATAAGGGAAAAAAAAAGGATGGATGGACGGAAAAAGAGGAGAGGAAGGGTTAATCACTGTAGGGATCAGGTTAATTCTAATGGTTGTATGTATATATACCACAACCCAAAATAAACATTTCCCAGTCTCTATTCTATTCCTTCTACAACATAACTATTTGGTTCCAGGTAAGGACATCCTTCAAAGGAAAACAAAAAGAAAACTATATTCTGAAACAAATAGAGCACAAATAGAAGAAATATGACCTCACAGTATTTAAGATTTACAGATGATACAGAAAATTTAAGGCAACATATTGAAGCCTTGAGTCAAGTAAGTTAACAATAAAATAAAAATATATATATATATATATATATATATATATATATATATATATATGCCCTGGAAAAAAGCAAAGGGGTTTCATTTGTTTTTAAATAGGATATATTTGATTATTAATGTATTTAATCCTACCCTAGATCTTCTATTCAAACTATTTCCTAGTAAATAGTGTTATAACAACTGTTTAAATAATATGCTTCAAATATTGGATTGTAATAGGCATCTTCTCTAAGTGTGAAGAAGGAAAAGGATGAGGGACCTCATGAGTAAGTCTTCAAGAAAGGTTCCAAAGCAGCTAAATTATTCAAAAGGCTCAAAAGCCACTGTCTTATGAATAAGCAATAGACAAGACACGTTCTCCAAAGAGAAAACCAAAAAAATGAATAAGAAGACAAAAGATGATATAGATGGTATGAACCAAAATATTTAATATTTATTCAAAGAAACAAAAAAGCCACAATGAGATTGGGGGCTCCCCACATGTTAGACCTATCACTGATTTTTTTATAATTTGGGAACTTTATTTGGGACATCATTGCAATTTACTTTTATTAACAATCATAACCTGGATCATAGACAGAAAATCTAAATCTACTTGTTACCCATCCTCTATAATAAAAGCCTAATATGCTAAGTGTTCGGTCATCCAGTCTTCTGTTCAACCAATCAAAGCATAATACGCTTATGATATGCTAAGGCTGCTCAACCACTCACTACGACATGCACTGACCGCCAGGGGGCAGACACTCTGACTGGTAGGTTAGCTTGCTGCTGGGGTCCAGCTCATCAATTGGGACTGAGCGAGACAGGCCAGACACACCCTGGAGCCCTCATCCAATCCCTCCTTGGCTGGCCAACCTCCCTCATCCCTCCCCAGCCCCGATCATGCACCAGTGGGATCCCTTGGCCTGGCCTGTGCCCACTTGTAATCTGAGACCCCTCGGGGGATATTGGAAAGCCAGTTTCAGCCCAATCCCTCAGGCAGGCAGAGGAACCCCACTGGTGCACAAATTCATGACAAGGCCTCTAGTTATATCTGAAAAACCTTATCCATCAACACATTGTACACACATATATATGCACTCACACACTATATGACTATAGATTATTTCTCACCTGAAAATACCTGCCCACTTCTTTAGCAAAGTTTCACTATATTGATCTCTAATTTCTAATAGCATGTCAAAAAGCTGATTTACAGGAAAACCATAAACCTGAAACAAAATAAGAAAATAACTTTATTTTATAAGGTGATTTTTTTAAATAACATGAGAGAGATTAGGCATTGAAAAGTATCTTTGTTCCTTTAGCCAACAATTTACATGTAACCATGATGAAGAATCTTTCATTCTCACCTAATATTTAGTATTTATCTCTCACAAATTAAAAGGTACATACCAAAATATTTGTCAGAAAAAAATAAAAAGATTAATATTAAAATCAATGTATACAGATTATAACATCAGCTAAACTCTCCCTACAACTCTGTCTGTAACAAGAAATAGAGAAACTGAAAATGCTACAAATCTCACCCACTTCTAATGCTATTTTATTAATATGATATGTGGTTCAAATAAAAAATTATTATTCAAGATGGTAGTTAAAAACTCTAAAGTCACTCCAGGTACTATATATGAATTAAGAAAATTTTGGAAAACTAAGGTAGTAGCTGGTTCAATTAATTGATTTGCTCCAAGGGGAAAAAGAGAGGGATGGGCACTATTTATGAAAACATAAATGGTCAAGGTGATGGACCGGGAAATGCTATAGAAAGATAAAAACATCTAACTCTAGGAAAAGAAGAAACACAACTAAAAACTGAAAGGTACTTATACAAATTTAGGTAGCCAGTGAAAAGATTTAGAGCTGATGGAAATACTAATCAAGATAAACAGAAGTCACAAACCTGAAGTGTATCAGCAAAAAGCACAATGAGGTTCTTCAAATCTAACACGAGGTTTGGATCAGAGCAGTAAGACTAAAGGAAATAAAAGACAATTAGGAAAAAGTCTTAATCATTCAAAATAAAACTAAACTGTGATTTAATTGTTTACTGCTTCACTTGGTGAAGGATCCCAAGAAAGGGTCCGCTACTGGGGACAGAGCCAGCAACTAGGGCATGTGCTTTGACTGGGAATCAAACCATGACCTCTTGGTTCCTGGTTCAGTGCTCAACTATTGAGTAACACCAACCAGGCTGAATTTTTAAAATAGTGATACATACATCTTTGTATCCTGCTTAGCTCTCAAATCTAGTGTTACCATAAATTTAATGGGATTGATGTCCTTACAAAAGGATAAGGAAATACTAGATATATCAGTCTGAGGAAAGACCAGGTGAGGACACAATAAAAATGCTGCCATTTGCAAACCAGGAAGAAAGTTCTTACCAGAAACCACCAAGCTGGCACCCTGACCTCAGATTTCAAATGATACACATATAATTATTTTAAAACAGTGAAACAATAAATAGCATATAGATAATAATAAGCTTGAAGTAAGCACCTCTGTTGGGCTTCTTACATACCGAGTGGGTACGGAGTGCAGCAATGGTTTTGGAAAGCGCCATTTCCCATAGTTCATCAATGTAGGCTCTATTTACTAAGCCCTGGGTCGTATGTAAAATATGATCTTCAACCACAAAAAAGCTAGTATTGGGGAAAAGAGAAAGCACAGTTGTCAGAAATTACAGTTTGCATACTATTTCCAGGGTTTGACAAATATTAAGAACTGTCACTAAATTCTAAGTTAATAGTCTTTTTATCTAAAAGAAAGATATCTGGTAAACGAAGTCAGATTTCTTGGACTAGTATTATGCTCCTAATCTTGATATCCTCTTAACCACTTTTAAGAACTTGGACTTACATTTTTGTTAAATTTTAACCATATCACCTAGCTATTTAAAAGGGAAGGAAATGTTTATAGGTAAAACAGAAGATAATTTTACCATGTTAAAAACACCAGCCTGATAAGTATATTTTAAAAAGCCAATATTTTTTAAAAAGACAATAAAAGGTAAAATTCATATATTTTAAGAACCCAACAAAAAATATCAAAATAATTACCCTTGTCCTTATATAGACTTTCTCAACAAAGTATTAAAAAGGTATCTTTAGAGCTGATGGAAATACTAATCAAGCTCTACTCGATACTTATTTTTTAACATTCTGCTGAGTCTTTTATATTTTTATGCATTTAAAATGTTTTTTCAACTATCTTGCCTAAATATTCATAATAATTCTTTAAATACAAAATATTTATGAAATATTTTAATCAAAAATATCAATTATAATGAAACAATCTTAGTCTTTAAAAATTTCATGGAACAATTCAATTTTTTCCCCTTTTAACTGCAAAGTCATATTCTGCAATTAGAATAAAATGCCTACATTTGGGATGTTCATCTGGGGACTGCAATTCCATATAGTACAGATACTCTAGATGAGGGTATAATCCACTGTGTGTTTTCATAAATATTGTGTTATTGGAACACAGCCATGCTCACTCATTTGAGTAGTGCCTATAGTTGCTCTTGCATTGCAACAGAGCTGAACAGTTGTGACAAAAAACTTACAGCATGGTAAGCCTAAAATATTTTACTATCTGGACACTTTAGAAAATGTTTGCCAACTTTTGATGATTATTTGGTTCCCTCTTACCAAGCATGCAGAAACAAAACATCAAATATAATAATGCTTTTCTCCCTTTATCCATAAAAGTCCTTTGCAACAATATAATGTTGAAACCAATAGGACATTTCTTTAAAATAATCAAAAAGTCAAGACTAAATAAATCTTGTCTTAAGAATTTAAAAAAAATCATGAAAACTTGACTTATTTTTCCAGGTCTCACAAATAATACACATTCACCCACACAAGCACACATATGCACACACAGAGGCATATACCTACCCTACAATTTGATTAAAATACTTCCTGTAGCCATCTAAAGTTTCATGCTGCAACGAAGTAAAAAAGAAAAAGTTATTTATGCTTTGATACATTAAGACAGAGTCAATATCAGCTTCTTAATTTTTTAAGACTCAGTTCCCAAGACTCTAGGGTAAATATAATAACAGTACCTATTTTAGAGGGTTATAGTGAGAACAAAATGAGACTTAGAACAATGCCTGACACATGATAATCAACAGATGTTAGAGTTGCTATTTTCTTAAATTCATCCAAAGTGGTCTCAAACTAACAGTGTAAAAAAAAAATTTCTAAACACATATGCAAAGTAATTAAAAGATACCAGAAAAGTAAAAAGGTGAGGAAAATAAAGGTGGGGTCCTACCATGTTAGATGGAGGCTGGAGCACCAAACGGGCCTGTTTTCGCCTCTGTTTTCGGTAATAATTCTCAAATGTTTCCCGGGCACCCTATAAATAAATGGAAGGAAATGAATTGACACAATTGGACCAATTATTCTAGTATTTTGTGAGAAAAGAAAAGCTCCCAGGTCTGGAACTGAGGCATCCCCACATTTCTCAAAATATGCTGTTTTAACAATTATAGTAATCATAGAAAAAAATAAAAACAACTATTACCATTTGTTGAACCTTACTTACAAATCCTGTAGGGATGGATACAAAAGAGTTTTAAGAGGAAACTACGAGAGATCAACGTCAAAAAACACCAAAGCTGGTTTCTGAATCAACTACCACAGATTCACAAGAATAAAGACAAACCAACATTCTCATAGGTTACAACGAGCTCAGAAAATATTTCTTAAAAAACCTTATAGAACATTCCTAAAGAAAAAAAAATATCTAGAATAAAACTGAATCATGAGCAAAGGGTCAAAGAGAGGCAGGAAAAAGGTAGGCACTGAGGACAGTAAACCAGTTTTCCCAGAAAAAATATATTCTAGCACAGAACTGATATAAAAAGGAAGGGAAGGGAAAAGCCTGGGGAATTCTTGGTGCATAGTTTCCCCTTTTCATTCTTAATTTGTGGCTTAACTGTAGGTGCTAGAGCAACCAAAGTGCCTCAAGAGCTCTGGAACTGGATTACATTGATTAGTGTCCTCTCAAAATGCATGTCCTTCCCTGGACATACTAGAGTAGGGTGGCCCTTAATCCAATGTAACTGGTGTCCTCGAAAGAGAGGAGAAAAGAACAGAGAGGGAGACAAATGGAACATCATGGGGTGACATGGACAAAGAATGGAGTAGTGCGGCTACCAGCCAAGGAACACCAAGCAGAGGCAGCCTCCACCAGAAGCTAGGAAGATGCAAGGAAGGATTCCATCCAGGGTCTCAGAGGGGGATGATTTTCCGACACCTTGATTTTGGGTTTCTAGCCTCCCAAACTATGACAGAACAAATATCTGTTGTTTTAAGCTACTTGGTTTGTAGTAGTTTGCTATAGCAGCCCAAGAAAACTAATATATAAGTTCAAAGCTTTTAAAACATGATGCTCCCCTTATTACTGAACTCTACTAGTACTTTTAATCCAAGACTTCTCTAAATAAACAAGAGTGGGAAGGGAGAGACAGCATTACACACTGGTTAAAAGTAATGATTCTGGAACCAGACAATTTCATTCAAAGCGTGACTCTGTTCCTTAGTTACTCTACAACTCATATGACGAGCTATACAAATTCCCTTTCGGTAATGTAACTTCTACTATTTAACTACTTAATTTTAACAAACAGATGTACCATGGTTTTCTCATTTGTAGAGATGCCAACCACACAGAGTTTTTATGAAGATTTAGAAGAGTTACAAAGCTTTTAGAACAGTGTCTGATAAATAATAACCACTATGCAAGCATCTGTTAAAAATTAAATAAGAGAAATCAGTGAAGAAAGCGAAAGTTCTGCCCATGTGAGAAAGTATAAACATCCTGCAATACCAAGCTCAGTTTCCTCTGCTTCCCCGAAAGTCTGAAGAATTTTACCCAACATGATTTCTTTGAATTTGACGTAAGATGCTAAAGCATGCAAACACAATAGTGTACCTTAGGGGTTACCAAATGTCTTCTGTAAAGGGCAGGATAGCAAGCATGTTTAGGCTTGGTAATCATACAGTCTTGGTTGCAACTATTTAACTCTCCCTTTGCAGAGCAAGCACAACCATAGACAACACATCAATCAATCAGTGTGGTTGGGTTCCAATAAACCATATTTGTGGAAACTTAGAATTCCACATAATTTTCACCAGTCATGAAATATCATTCTTCTTTTAATTTTTTTACCATTTAAAAATATAAACATTTTAGTTCACAGGTCACACAGAAGCAGGCAGGAGACAGGAATTGGCCCATGGGTCATGATTTGTTGAACCCTGGTATAACTTAAAAACACAGGTTTTAAAATGCTGAAGTGATAATATCTGTACACACCTGAGTTTTTTCTGCCTATAAAATCAAATCAAACACGAAGACAGCTATTTTAAGGCTATCTTAGTCCGTAAGTTAATGAGGTGGCAAATGATTCCATTTAAAAACTAAGAAGTGGAAACTGCCTGTTGGTTTATTAAAGTCATTCCCCACTTTTCACCATTCCACGGCATAGTGGCATTATTAAATGTCAATTATATCCTATACACACTGAAGGGCTTTTCATTTTAAGGTTAACAGTCCTAACGGCCCTTTATTACTCTGGTGTGATGTTACATATTCAACATGCTTTGGAGCCAAGATACACTTAGCTGAAAATTTAGGGAAAGCCTTCTCTTTAATTAGACCATAGTATACTAATTTAACTATTTTTTTATAAATGATAGAAAACACACAAGATGAAATTCTATACAAAAACAAATCATGGCCCTCTACTTAATTCTAAACTAGATACAGTTTTGCCTTTCAAATAATCACTCGATAGAATAAAAACAGAAGACCAACCTATCTAATTTACAAAAATGAGTTAGATTTTCCCTAATGGCTGCTAAAAAACATTCACCTCTGATTATTCTATTTCCTCCGCCAATTGTGTCAAGTTGGTGCTTACAGGTGGAATTTGAGAAGCAGATGCCTGAGCAGTCCAGCTGAGTAACTGATGAAGTGCCTGCCTATTCACAAACATGTCAGATGTGAACTGTAGAGATTTCCACTTCAGCTGCAAACTCCTTCAATCACTAATCTTTTTTAAAAACACAAAAGCTATTGAAGGCATAAGCAAAATAGAAACAAAACAATAGGCAGGCAAGTAAAAAGATTTTATTTTTATTTTATATCATTGTGTCGTTAGTATTACAGTACTCCAAAGGCTTTGTAGTAATTAATACATACAATATCACAGACAAGTCATTTATCTATAAAGTGCCATATTACCATGTGATAGGCACTGAGAAATAGCTCCTGCCTTCACAGAATTTATAGCAGTGGTTCTCAACCTTTCTAATGCCACAACCCTTTAATACAGTTCCTCGTATGGTGGTGACCCCCAACCATAAAATTATTTTTGTTGCTACTGCATAACTGTAATGCAGCTACTGTTAATGAATCGTCATGTAAGTATCTGTGTTTTCCGATGGTCTTAGGCTCTGCAGCAGCAGTTCTCAACCTGTGGGTTGAGATACTTGGACTTGAACTCTAAAGACATAAGAGTTTTTGACAACGGGAAGTTTAATATAATGCATAGAATAAAGAAAGGGGAAATTAGATACAAAAAGATCAGTCAGAATCTTACATATATTTAGGAGGTACAAGCCAATGATTGATTGGATATGGGTGGTAAAGGACAGGAAGGAAAGAAGGCTGATGTGAGGTTTCTAACAGGGAACCAGTTTGACAGTGGTGTCATTTAATAAGAAAGGAAACATAAGAGAAGGAATATACAGTCAAATACTATTAGTGGATTCCATATTTGTAACTTTGCCTACTTGTTAAAATGTATTTGTAACCTCAAAAACCATTCTCGTTCAAGATCATTTAGGGATGTGTGCAGAGGAGTAAAAAAATTTGAGCTGCCTGATGCACACGTTCCTGGCTGAGGCTGAACATAGCAATGCTCTGCCTTCTTATTTTTCTTTACACACTATAAACAACTATCCTTTTCATTGTCTATCTAGTGCCACATTTTTTTTGTATTTGTGCTTCTTTTTTAAAAATTGAGATATAATTGCCATATAACATTATATTAGTTTCAGGAGTAGAACACATTTGCCAATGATATAGCTGATAAAGGGTTCATTTTCAAAATATATAAAGTATTCATACAACTCAACAAAAGGAAGATAAACAATCCAATCAAAAAAATGGGCAGAGAAGCTAAACACACACTTATCCAAAGAGGACATACAAATGGTCAAGAAACATATGAAAAAATTCTCAACACCACTAATCATCAGAGAGATACAAATTAAAATAACAATGAGGTACCACCTCACACCTGTCAGAATGACTACCATCAATAAACACAAGTGTTGGTGAGGATATGGAGGAAAAGGAACCCTAATACACTGCTGGTGGGAATGCAGACTGGTGCAGCCCTGTGGAAAACAGTATGAAGTTTCCTCAAAAAATTAAAAATGGGACTCCCATTTGACCCAGTGATCCCACTTATAGCAATATATCCTAGGAAACCCAAAACACCGTTTAAAAAAATAGATGCACCCCCTATGTTCACATCAGCACAATTTACAATAGCTTAGACTGGGAAACAGCCTAAGTGTCCATCAGCAGATGAGTAGATTAAAAGCTGTGGTATCTTTACACAATGGAATATTATGTGGCTATTTAAAAAAAAAAGAAGGAACTCTTACCATTTACAGCTTAGATGGCCCTGGAGAGTATTATGCTCAGCAAAATAAGCCAGTCAGAGAAAGGTTAAGTATCACATGATCTCACTCATATGTAGAATTTAATGAACAAAATAGATCCAAAGACACAGAAGCATAAAACAGACTGATGAAGCTCAGAGGGAAGGCAGGATTGGGATATGGGAGGGCAGAGATTAATTAGCCTGGGAATTTAATATGCATAGCCCATAGACACAAACAATAGTCTGGTGAAGGCCTGAGAGGGGCCTGTATGGGGTGCAGGGGGCCAAAAGGGGTGGGGGGAATAATAGAAACACAGAGGACATCTGTAGTACTATCAACAATAAAGGTAAATTAAAAAATTAATAAGGCGCCCTAACCAGTTTGGCTCAGTGGATAGAGTGCCGGCCTGTGGAATCAAGGGTCCCAGGTTTGATTCTGGTTAAGGGCATGTACCTTGGTTGCAGGCACATCCCCAGCTGGAGGCGTGCAAGAGGCAGCTCATTGATGTTTCTCTCTCATCTATGTTTCTAACTCTCTCTCCTTCTTCTTTCCTCTTTGTAAAAAAAAGCAATAAAATATATTTTCAAAAATAATAATAAGGCAAGATGTGCCTTATGGAGAAAATACATGTTTTAGATAAGCTTCATTCAGGTATCAGTTATTATGTTGTTGGCTATGAATTCAATATTAATGAATCAACAAAATATATTAAATTATGTGTCTTTAAAGAGAAAGACATACAAAACAAGGTTATGAATTGATTGGCTGATGAAAATGTTGTGATCAGAAGCTCACAGAAACATAACCCTCTATTTCTCTAGGTACACCGGCTCAGTATTCATTAACTCGGTGTTTACGGTGACTTTATAGAACAGAACTGCCATGAATAACAAGCATTGGCTGTATCTGGGGATACTGAAGGTAAGGTCCTCCTCTTTAGTGAACATGTTTAGTTTGTGAGTTTCAAGTGCTAAGTGTGTGGGAGGAGGTGTAATTGTGTCTACAGCTCAGGGGAAAGAGCTAGGCTACTGATAATGGAGTGCAGAATCATTAGCGGAGAGATGGTAACTGAACCCTAGCAGAAAATGAGATAATCTAAGGAATATCTGTAGAATGAAAGTACAAAAGAACCTAACACAAGAATCCCACGTCACACACACACACACACACACACACACACACACACACACAAAAGTCTGCCTCTCTCTTATAATTAAAATATTACTTTAAATGCCAACTATTTGAAGATTTTTCTACTACTCAATTTAAAATGGAAAGTGATGCCTAACACATACATAGCCCTCTTTTAATTCACTGCGTAGCACACATCTCCATCTGATAATGCTGTTTTCTAGTTTGTGCCATTTCATTTTCCATGAAAACGAGTTTTTTGTTTATCTCATTTATTGTTGTGTTCCCAGCCCATATGCTATGCCTGGCACGTAAATGGCATTCAATATACATGTCTTTGAATAAATAATTAAAACCGTGAATAAAAAATTAATCAATATTTTCTTTTAAGACTTCATTTTCATATTTATACTTTATCTGCTATTACAAAAATCACTTCTTTGCAATTATTCCTACTTATCTTGTTGGTTTTCTATCTCCTTGGGGCCATGTTAGTCTTTTAAAGAATTCTGTTCCTGTTTCATAGAGATTGTTAATACTTCTTCATACCGAACAATTTTCTAAAATTTTCTTTTGGTTCTTATAGAAAATGATTTTTAGAATCATGTTTCTCCTGAACTTTTTAGACTAATGTTCCTTGTCCCTTTTTATTCTGTATGATTTGTCAGATCTCAAATTTTGCTTTGTATTGTTTCATTTTCCCAATTGCTCTATTTTGAACAACAGGAGCACTTTCTGAACCACAGATTTGGTTTGTGGTTTGCCTTTGGCCCACTCACCACTCATCTGGCTGTAGATCAAATATCCTTATGGGAGTGGCAATTTATAGCAGGATGATGTGTCCAGGTCCAAAGCTGTTTCAAAGACTATCCACAAACTGATTCTCGTGTCTAGCAAGCAATTGGCCTACTAGGTTCACGAAATATGGATAAACGTTCTTCTACCACACCGCTCTCATGTTAAACTCTCTGAACTTCTTAAAGTGAATGAAAATCACAATTATATAAGGTATTCTGAACTGTGCTCTTGTATAAGCACTATTAAGTATTCTGCAGCACAAAAGGAACTGGGCTGCCACCAAAGTTCTTCTTTCCCCCTCACCCTACAGTCTAGAAGCCTTCAAAAGGAGAATCCATGCATACAGGGTGGACAACAGTTCAGGATTGCATGTTCAAGCAAAAAGGCATACAGTGGAAAGGAGATAAAGTGTCTTTTGACTTTTTAAAGTTTGCTCTGTCAAGGGCAGCAAAACACACATCACTGTACTACTGGACTTTTCAATCCATTCAATCAGCCCTAAAGTTAGAGCAAGTCTTATTCAAATTCAGACAATACTATGTTAAATATCATCCTCATTTATTAATGTTTTTATAAGTTTCCAGACAATTATGCATCTAAAGTATTTTAGTAAATGCTAAGAAAAACTCAGAAGCCAAGCAAGACTTTGTTTAATGTTTTCTATGTTAAATGTGTACATCCCATCTGAAATAAAACCTAAATACTAGAGTTTACATTATAAAGAAATCTCTACAGCAAATTTTTCCCATTCACTTATAGAACAACTAAGAAAAACTAAATGATCACAGAATATATCCTATTTTTACTTAATGCTAAAACAAGAGAAAGAAATATTCTCCAGGTAGTGTTAATCTCTTCTTCAACTTACTGGGTACTTTATCCTCTAAATTCATATCTGATTTAAATATTATATGATTTTTAAGTGAGAAACTTGGAAAAGGGTGCTAACAGTCAAGTGCTCCAAAAGCCATTGACAATTCCCTAAGTCTAATAATTAAATCCAGCACTAGATTTTTACCAGGAAATGATCCACTTCTCAGGCTATGCCAGAAATTGTTTTAGATTTTTAAAATATTTTGCTTTTAGCTGTGTTTTCTATATTGTCTATCTCTTTTTAAATTATTATTAATTACAAAATTAAAATGTGTGCCTTAGGAAAAAAAAAGACAATAAAGATCAGGCAAAAAGAAAAAATAAGTCATTCATAACCACATCATCTGGAGATAACTACTGTTTTTGACATACTCCCTGGCAGAGCTTTTCCTATTCTAAATAGACAGATATTTCACATACACACCTATGTACAGTATATTCACACACATATAAATCGGATCATATTGTACATATTCTTCTCTCTGACCTTTGCATGCAAAAACCTTTTCTCAACATAATTTCATATGATCCACTTTTACTGCAAAACACTGTTCCAACTCCCTTTCTTCAAACGCATGCTATAAGCTCTCATGCAAATGCCAGAACGAACGATGTTTAGAATAAATGTTTAAAAATAAAAACATAACTTTAATTCCTTGTGTGTCTAGACACTTCCCGGATATAAACATAGAAAACACACACAGTATTGCCACTCAGTGTGGGCAAATGAAAGAGGCTTGTTTCGTTTGTTTGTTTGTTTGTTTGTTTGTTTGTTTGTTTGTAAAAGCTAAAAGTCAAATTTTAGCGACTACAAATTACAAATGTGCACTAGTAATCAAATAAATCAGGATCATGTGACCTTGCTCTTGAGGGAGGGTGTGGGAGGCCAAATGAAAGACCTTTCCATTGATCTGTCTTCAAAAAAGGTAATAATATGTACCATGCACAGAATCCCTAAACCTTTCATACGATTGCTAAGCCCTATATGCCACCAAACATTAGTGGTATCTACATGCTAGTTTTGAAGAAAGAAGAAAAACTTACGCTGGGACAACGCTACTTCATATGAGTAATGTGTCTATACAACAGGCAAAGAGGGACAACCCTACCCTCTTCCTTAAATATTTACTGTGCAATTATTTGGCTAAACAGTCCTTCATCTAGTGGGTCTCTCCAGGTAGAGATTGATATGGAGTCTACTGGAGAGTGGGCCAATGCCATCTAATCAATCACAATAACAGAAAAGTAACCCTTGGATTGAGAAGCAGCTAAAGACAAATACACAAAGAAACAAGGGAGTGAAAAATGAAAGGAGGGAAGCACATATCATTGTTCTTTCAGCTCTGCCCACAGGAAGCAATATTTCCATTTGGTCTTGGGCAAAGCCTGTAATTTCACCACCCTGACTGCAGCTGGAGAACTCCCTTTCAACTGTCCCGGCTTCCAAGTGAAGACAGGTTTATTCAGAGTTGGTTTTTTTTGGTGGTTTTTTTTTTTTTTTGGGGGGGGGAGTATTTAAAGGGGGAAAAACCTGAAAGGGCCATTTTAATTTGCTTCCATGTGAAAAGGGGAACACTTTTCATAGGACCCCATAATGACATGCAGCGGGATATTACACTTCACCATATGGCTAATTTGCACAGCAGGTCCAAAGCAGGATTTTCTTTCATTAGAACTGCCCTAAAGATTAGACTACAGAAACCTGTGTAAAGAACAAACCCAAGATGCCCCCTACTGCTTAATCCTAGAAACATGTCATTCTCAGATGTAAAAGCCGATTCTTAGAGTTCCCATGCAAGGTCATTCAAGAGCTGTGATGGCAGTATGTGTCTCAGCTCCCCTTCCCTATATCAGGGCTTCGAAAAGTGTCTAAAATTCAAGAACCACAACACTGTCAAAACACCTTAAAAACACACACACACTGAAACTAGGTATGCTCAATTCTTGACACCATTCAATTGGCCTACAAAATAAATCTACGTAAATATCTGATCCTTTTTGAAAACAGCCAAGGCAATCTGACCTTCTAACAGAGTGCTGTTTATATTTAAGATGGCCCTTATAACTTATGTTTGTCTTGGCATTTCCTCCTTCTGCCATGTCCCCAGCCTGAGCCACAGAAAAGAACATCCCCTCCGGGAATGGCAGAGTCGGTAGGAATTAAAAGAAAAGAAAAAAGAAAGAAATCTGATGTCTAATGATTATGGAGTAGTTGAGTCTGTGCTTTTGAAAAGAGTAAACATTGTGATTAACAACCTTGGGCTTTGTAATTAGCTTCCCCCTTCCAAGAGAGAGTGTTAATTTATTAAATATTTTAACAAAGAGTCTTTTATTATCAAATTCAGTGTGGCTGGCTCCTTTCATAGCATTTCCAATTACAACCAATAAAGCTTTAATTGATGACTACTTTTTATAACCTTTGACCCAAGATGATAAACAGTTGTACCGTAGAAGCAAAAGGGTAAAACCTCAAAGGGAACAGTGTCTTAGTCATGCTTCGCAAACCAAACTGCTTAAAATTACCACCTAGATATCTGGTTAGAACAAACACCCAGACTTCCTCTATGACTAAGGTAATTGATCAGAGAAAAATTTGGGTTTCACTTTTAAGATAAATGTCCCTTTTGTTAGAGAAACCCTAACTTGAATAATCTGCAAGTAATCATGTACCTTAATGTGCCATTATTATATTATAATACAATTATGATATGATTTAATCAATTTGTGGATATTTAGCAAGAGAATTTTTTATTTTTCATATTTTCCAAATTTATTAAAATTAATTGATATATATATTTACATAAGCTTAAGGAGTATAACATGATGGTTTTATTAGGACGTGATTACCCCAAATAGGTTCAGCTAATATCCATCTTCACAAGAGAATTTTAATATGTAACATAGTTTTTAATACAAAATAATTAAAATGCATGTTCTATTTCTTTTAAGGAAAAAGGCATTATGATTTGAATAATACGCACTCCCGTCCATCATTTTATAGGGTTATCCCTTATAATACCAGAAAATCCAAGAATATGTGAGCAAAAAAGTACACCAAATTAATTGCCCAACAATGAGCACCAAAAATTCTTAGTGAGTTGGGTGTCTCCTCTATAATTGAGTATTAGTCCATGGTATGGTATAAATGTACTACAGTTTGCTTAACCATTCACCTACTGAAGGACATCAGGGTTGTTTCCAGTTTGGGGCTATTATGAATAAAGCTATCAACATTCGTGTATAGAAAATATCTGACCGAGGTCGGTTTGGCTCAGTGGTAGAGCGTCGGTCTGCGAACTGAAGGGTCCCAGGTTTGATTCTGGCCAAGGGCATGTACATTGGTGGCGGGCACATCCCCGGTAGGGGGTGTGCAAGAGGCAGCTGGTTGATATTTCTTCTCTCATCAACGTTTCTGGCTCTCTATTCTCTCTCCCTTCCTCTCTGTAAAATATCAATAAAATATTTTTCTTAAAAGAAAATATCTGCACTAAGTTTTCATTTCTCTAAGATAAAAGCCCAGGAATACTACTGCTGGGTCATATGGCAGTTGCATCCTTAGTTTTATAAGAAATTCCCTCTTTTCCAGAGTGATTCCAGCATTTTCCATTCCCACCAGCATCCTTCCTGGCCTTCGGTGTCCTCACTCCTCTGATAGGAGTGTAGTGATAGCTCATTGTGGCTTTAATTTTAATTCCTCTAACAACTAATAGCGCTGAACAAAAGGTGTTTTCAGGTGCTTATTTGCCACCTATGTATCTGCCTTGGTGAACTGTTACCTTCTGTCTTTTGCCTATATCCTAACTAGATTGTTTGATTTGGGGGTTCTGAAAGAAAAGCCTTTTGGATATGAAGTTTGCAAATATTTTCTCCCACTCTGTAGCTTATTTCTTCATCTTCTTAACAGGGTCTTTTACAGAGCAAAATTGTTTAATTTTGATGTTACAATTTACCAATTTTTCTCTTTTATGGTGAATGCTTTTGGAATAAAGTCTAAAAACTCTTTGTCTATCCCTCGATTCTGAGGTTTTTCCTTTGCTTTCCTAAAAGTTTTGTAGTTTTGCACCTGACATTTCTGTCATGATCCATTTTAAGTGAATTTTAGCCTATGAATATCCAATTATTCCAGGACCATTTGTTGAATTGCTTTTGCAATTCTGTCAAATACTTTTGTGAGTCTGTTTCTGGGTTCCCTACTCTGTCCCAACTATCCCTCCACACAGTCTTGATTACTGTAGCTATATAATAAATCTTGAAATTGTGTACTTTGGTGTCTCCACTTTATTCTTATTTTTCAAAATTGTTTTCATTATTCTAATTTCTTTAGCTTTCCATACAAATTTTAGAATAATCTTGTCCATATCTATAAAAATTTGCTGAGATTTTGATAGGAATTTTATTGAATTTGTGTATCAACTTGGGAAAAATTGATATCTTTACTGTGCTGAGTCTTCTAATCCATGAACAGTTTGTCTTCCCAAGTATTTACATCTGTTAGTTTCATCCATCAGCATTCTGTAGTCTTCAGCATAAAAACCCTATACATGTGTTTTTAGATTTATACATAAGCATATGTTATTGAGTGATCATAAATGGTATTATATTTTTAATTCTGGTATCTATATGTTCATTGCTAGTATACAGGAATACAACTGGTTGTTGTATAGCTTGTATCCTGCATCCTTGCTATATTCACTTACAGGTGGTTTTAACTTGAATCTTTGGAGTTTTCAAAATAAACAATCATGTTATTTACAAATAGGGACAGTTACATGTCTTCCTTTCCAATCTTTATGACTTTTATCTCCTTTCCTTATCTTATTAAACTGGCTAGAACTTCCAGCATTATCCTATATAATAAAGGGGTAATATACAAATTGACCCTAATGGCGGAACGACCAGAACGACCATTCGACCAGTCACTATGAGGTGCAATGACCACCTCTCAGTCCCTTTCACAGGCTGGCAGGCTCCGATCACCCAATGGTGAAAGGGGAATTGGAGTGGGTGGCGGGGCCAGCGAGCGGGCGAACAGCTAACCTCTCCCTTCCCCCCCCCACCCTCTGATCGATCACCCTGCCAGCCAGTGGCCTGGGCCTCCCTCTGTGGGGTGATAGTGGGACCCCCCCTCCCCCAACCAATTGCACTGCACCCACCTTGGCTAGCCTGGTACCAGTATGCGTTATAGCATTATCCTACAGAAGGTCATCTGGGTGGTTGTTCTGCTGTTCAGTCATTTAGTCGATTTGCATATTACACTTTTATTATTATAGACGAGAGGCCCATTTCATGAAATTCATGCAAGGAGTTCAGCCCTTGCAGCCATGGCAGCTTGCCTTGGCCCTCACAGCTGCAGCAGCTTGCCTCAGCCCTCCCAGCCCTGGCTTTGTCAGGAAGGTCATCCGGGAGGATGACAGGAAGAACATACAGCTGCCTGGTCTAATTAGCATATTATACTTTTATTATTATAGGTTATTATAGATAGTGTTTTGACGTTTATCTCTTTATACAACATTTTTGTTGGTATACACACACACACACACACACACACACACACACACACATATGACTTAGGCATTACATTATATATACATGATTAACTTATCATTGGCTATTGATACTGCCATTTTCCCAGTTCCAGGGAAGTAGAGAAACCTTATTTCCCTTTATCTTAAATCTTAATTATCTTACATATTTTCTATATTGTTAGAACCAAATCAGAAAATATTGGCAAATCAAACTGTCATATGTAGTCACTCTATCAAACACGAATATGCATTCTTTTCAAGTACAGATTGAACACTTATAAAATTATACTATATGCTGCACCATAAATAAAAATCTCCATTAGTTTCAAAGTGTAAAAAATCTATAGGGTATATTAAATGACTCCATTGGAAATCTAGAAATCACTAACAAAAATATAACTAGAATATTCTGGTCTCAGAAATTTTTTCAAGAGAAAAGAGCATCTAGGTCCAATTAAAATACTTGTTTAAGAATGTCACAGAAATTTGATTCATCATTAGCCCCAAACTAGAAAAACCCAAATGTCTATCAATATTTCTAAAATGAAAAACCATCCCACAATAAAAAAGATCAAAGTACCAAAACATGCTACAGAATGGATCTCAAAGACATTATGTTATGGGAAAGAAGCTAGACACAAAAGAACACATATTATATGACTATAAGTATATAAAGTTCAAGAGCAGGCAAAACTAATCTATGGGGATAAAAATCAGAAGTGTTTCTATTGTTGGGGGAGAAGAAGGCTAATAACAACTAGAAAGGGGCAAGAAGGAACTTCCGTGGGAGCTAGAAATGTTTGGTATCCTGATTTGGGTGGTACTGATACAAGTACACACATATGTTAAAACCCAGAAAGCTACACATTTTAAATCTGCACATTTTAATGGTTGCAAATTATACTTTTAAAAACACACAGTAGGGAAAGATGATAGATAGGATCACAAAGATTTTTAAATTTCTACAAATCAAATTTTAAAAAACAAAATTTAAAAGCATATAAGAACTAAGAAAATATCATAAATGTATATCAAACAAAAAAGGTATTTATCTAAATAAATAAATTATAAACATTTCATGCACACAGATAAGAAATGAGTGGCCACTACACATTATTAAAAAGCCACAATCAATATTGACTTTACAGTCAATGAAATTCACAATATACTTTCTTTCTTGCCTACCAAATTAGCAAAAGAAAAAAGTCAACACCCAATATTGCTAAAAATATAGTAAAACTGCACACTTACATTCTTTTGCTAAGGAATGCAAATTAAGACTCTTCTGAAAGACTAGATATCTGGAAGTTTAATACATGTATGCCCTTTAATTCACTTGAATTATTTTACTTAAAGTGATACCCAAATTAGTGACAAATAAATTTTTAAATGTCCACAGCTGGAAAAACTTGGGTTCAGATTCTAATAGCATGGGTTAGAACCCTGGTTTATTCCTAACGTTGTGATCGTAAGCAATTTAATCTATCTAAGTCTCAATTATCCCACATACAAAATATATATATTAATATGTACACTTGTCAGGATTGCTATGAGGATTAACAAAGACAATGTATGCAAGTCATGTAAGATGATGCTTAGCATGCAAATTATTTATGATTCCTAGCAGCCACATCATATAATATGATGCCTAGTATATAATAAGTACTCAATAAATGGTAGCCATCATCATCACCATCAATTCAACAACATTGTATCAATTAAATCTATATTGTGGAAACAAGCAATAATTGTGGGCCTATATTTACTAACATGAACAGATATTTGTGACATGATATGTATTTGGGGAGAAAAGAAAATTATAATGAAAGTATATAGTCTAATTAAACTTTTATAAATAATATATCATATGATTCCAGAGAATAATGTTTAGAAGAAAACAGACCAAAATTGGGGTAGAATTGTAATTTGGTTTCTTCAAATTTATTTGTTAAACAATGAACAATGACATTTAGGAAAAAGTAAAGCTATTTCCTTAGTTCCCTTTTGTCAAAGGCATCATTAACTGATGTCTCCAGTCCACTGGCTGATGTCACCAGCTCAGGCCAGAAAGAGCCTAGAGCACACAATGGCGGAAAGATTAGCACAGAATCTGCCAGATGCCAAGATAAAGAACACTAGAAGAGAAAGGAAAAGGAAAAAGTGCTTTCCCCAGAGCTGATAGGTGAGAATAAAGGTGGTTCCTGTACTATCTCGAGAGTTAGACAGGGTGGGAGTTAGCAGTGCTGGCCCTGGAAAGGAACTCACCATCCTAGGAGCCATAAGATGACCATGAAACCAATACTTTGTTGACACGGTCATCTAAAATTTCTGATTACAGATAAGGTAGCTGGCTACCTGATGACTCCTCCCTGTAAATACCAAATAGGCAACTCGAAAATAACTGTATGAGATTATTTCAGACAACAGAAGAAACCGTACACAGGAGAAACTTTTAAATAGTTAAACATCTGAAAGTCTCCCTTAACAGAGTAACAAAGGTAGGCCTGGGAAGAGGGGAAATTGTCGTTTTCTGATGAAACCTGGTCCTGGAATAAACTGCACGAATAGCCAGACATTAAGAAAGGCTATTTGACAACTCAGGGAAGGATGATCTACCCTAAACTAATCCAGAATGAGTGTGGCTCTGCCTAAGTTAGGGCTGGCAGCGATCCTTTCGAAACAGCAATATAAGCAGGCCAGGCCAAGAGTGAAGAGCAGTCAGAGAGCACAGGGTCATTTCTAATTAAAAATAACCCCTTCGGATGAACTGTAGAGAATTATCCCAGCAAGGCTGACATTTCACATAGCTTTGCAGAACCCTGACAGGCCCAAAGAGACCTTGCATGACGACACTAACACAATATTGAGTTCCTCATAAGGCAACACTCCCAATCTAAGGAGCAAACGATTAAACATATTTTGTCCATCCTCTCTCTCTACTCCAGGCATTTTTCTAGGCCAAAACCAGTGTGGTTTATATGTGACTGTCTTTCTCCAGGTTCGTATATCTGGTTTCCAGGTCTTTGCCAATACTAGAAGGTAAGGCATGATGGTTATTTTTTCTTCTTCCTTTTTCAACTTAGCTTTTTCCAGAAACTACCAAGAGCATTGTGTTTTTAACTAAAAATTTATAAATAAGTCTTTCTCCTCAAACTTGAAAGACCAGATAGTGATGTAAATAGTGCCAATGGACTTATTTTTTAGTAATACCCTCAGAATGTATCATTACAAAAAAAGTATTTTTATTTAGTGTACGGCATTTGCCCCTGAAACAGAAACACTGATACAGTAAAGTAAAAAGAGACTTCAAATACAACTCATAAAACCAGGCTTGGCTTGGCTCCTAGTTTTGCCAGTCACTAACTCTGTGATCCATTGGGCAGATCGATTAATCAATCTTACTGAGCCTCAATTCCCTCAACCACCAAGTCAATATAAGATCCTCTCTATAAAACTTGCTTTATGTCAGACTGGTATTGTGAGACTCAAATGAAATAAAGTGTGTGTGAAAGTGCAGTAGAAAACACACAAAGCTCCTAAGCTTACTTTAAAAAAACTCAGCAGTTTGGGATGTTAATGTAGAATACTTCAGGGCTATAGCTAAATACTGTCAAATGGAGAAAAAAGACAAAAACTATTTTTGCTTCAAATGAAAATCAGTTCAATACCTTTCTATTTTCATGTGTTCAAAAACTGTTTGAAGCCCTGGCCAGGAAGCTCAGTTGGTAAAAATGTCAAAATGTCATACCGACACACCAAGTTCGATTCCCAGTCAGGGCACATAACTAGGTTGCAGGTTTGATGTTGTCAGGGTGCATAGAGGAGGCAACCAATAGATGTTCGATGTTCTCTCTCTCTCTCTCTCTCTCTCTCTCCCTCTCTCTCTCTTCCTTCCTCTCTCCCTTCCTCTCTCTCTCCCTCCCTTTCTCCCCCCCCCTCTCTTTCTAAAAAAAAAAAAAGTCAATAAAAACATATCCTAGGGGTCAGGGTTTAAATAAACTCAGTTGTTATTTGAACAACAACATGGGGGTTAATGACACGAATCCCCCTTAGAGTTGAAATTCGGCCTAAAAAAGTTTGACTCCCCCAAAATTTAACTACTAACAGCCTACTGTTGCCAATAATATAAACAGTTGATTAGCACATTTTTGTATTGTATTATATTATATGTTGTACCTTTATAATAAAGTAAGCTATAGAAAAATGTTACTAAGAAAAACATAAGGTAGAGAAGACACATTTACAAACTATCCACTTTTATTGAAAAATATCAGTTTTATCCGACTTACACAATTCAAATTAGTGCTGCCCAAGGGTCACCTGTATGTAATTCATAAAAATAAACTTTACCTAAGAGTCTTGATGAGGTGTGGTTGATTTCAGACTTAATGAAAGTAGAACAAGCTTGCATATATGCCTTATGAAATATTACAAAGAATTAATATATGTTGAGCAGTCACTATACCTACTATGTGCTCTATAAAAACCTTATTATCTTAATTCTTCTCAACCACTCTTTGAAGTACATTTTTCTATCCCTGTAAGAAAACTGAAAGCAACAGTTACAAAGTTCACTGACAGCAAGACAAATGTGTCTGATACCAGCTTTTGTTGTTTCTACTCTAACACCCTTTCCCATGTAGCTTTTTCTGTCTATTTCCATAGACTCCACTTCCAGCAACCTGACATGCGTAACTTTTTTCCCCTCCAATAATGGGTGAAGGTTTTCTTCTGGAACTCTCCACTCCCTCAAATCAAAATTTTAAGACTGAATCACACTAAACTTCAGAGGAGGTAGACAGGCCTAGTGTGGTTTCAGGAAACTTCCATCAAAATTGTTTGTTTTAATGAAGAAATGTGTTTCATATTGATTGCAGATGAAAAGCCTGAAATGAAAAGGGAAAACTTGCTAATCATATAATTTGCATGTCTTTCCCTGTTTAAGAACAAGGACCTTCTCAATGTCATTCATGTTCACAAAGGTGCTGAAACTTTTCTCTTTTTTTTTTTTTTTTTCAAGTAAGGAACCTCTGATGCTCCTCTTCAAAGTCTAGAGTGCTACCTGGTCAGAAATCCACCCATATAAAATAAAATATATCTGCAAAATAAATGTATTGAATGAATAAAGTATAGTTGTATTAAAGATTTGGCTACTTTGTTTTTTTTTTAGTGTAGCTGTTTTTCCTGTGAAAGAATGACCTTTAAAGAATGTATGATGACTAAAATTCACTTAGGCATACTGGATATGTACATACTTGTGGCGATTAGCATCAAAATAGATCTCCAAAATAGATAAGGAAAAAACTTTATGTATGTGGCCTGATGTGTACGCCAATGACCTTAAAAATAACTATTGATTTTCAAGTTGCTCAGAAAAGAAGAAATATGTAAAATATTCCACCCATGTTTGTGGCAATTCTGTTAAGATTTTAAAGAAAACCCAGCCAGTGTGGCTAAGTGGTAGAGCAACAACCTATGAACCGGGAAGGCACGGTTCAATTCCTGGTCAGGGCACATGCCCAGGTTGTAGGCTCAGTCCCCAATAGGAACTATGCAGGAGGCAGCTGATCAATGATTCTCTCATCAGTGATGTTTCTATATCTCTCTCCCTCTATTCCTCTCTAAAATTAATTAAAATATATTTTTTAAGATTTTTAAGGAAGAGGTAGTGATACAAGAAATTCCCAGACTTTTCACAAATGCTAGTGGCATTGGTCTGATAATGTGACACTCAAGTAGAAACAGTTTAAAGCATTTTATTATCACTGAAAATAATTGATTAATTTTATAATACTAGCCCAGGTTCAAGATATACTGCTAAGTATATATAAGTACATTTGGGGGGTTTCTCTTGTATCCCCTATTCCTAATCCCATTCGCCTTATCGACAAAGGCAAAAAAACATTATTCAAATGCACCTTTTATACTTATTTATATAAAAAAATGTATCTTTGAAAAAAAGTATGTAGAGCGTTATTTCATGGATTTGTTTTCATTTACTTAAATTATTTTAAACTATCAATGGAATTGTTTCTTACTTGAATTGCCCAGTACCGTATTTCTGAAATATTTATATTGTTATATATAACTATTTCTTGTAACTTAAATTGCTTGTGTATGTAACATTCAATCATAAGTAAATACCAATTCACTCATCCAGTCCCCCAGTGAAGAACTAGATTGCCTCCACTATTTGCTATCAGGAACAATGCCAGAATAAACACTCTCCAACATGTAGCCTTATGGAAATGAAGGAGAGCTTCTTGTGGAGTCTGGGCCATCACAACAAGCTGCAGGTCTCAACAGCAAGCCACTGACTTCTACAGCTCAGTAACCTTGAATGAATGATAAAAAGGGCTGCCAAGTTACCACAAACTCCCTATTGAGATTATAATTTGAATTTCACTGATTTTATAAATTAAATCGGGGAGAAACTGAATGTTTTACAATGTCCAGACATCTTATCTATTTTAAAAATAGTCCTCTCTTCATTTATTCAGTGCTTCTTATATGTCCTTTAATAGAATTTTGACATTTTCACTGTAAAGGCCTTGTACTTCTCTTTAGGTTAATTTCTATATAACCTAGTAAAAGATTTATTTATTTTCAATTGTACTTTCTTAAGGGAAATAACTGATTTAGAAAAATGATACTGTGCATGTTGTATGAGTTTTTAATACTATCTTCTTTTTTTTAAGTATATATTTTATTGATTTTTCACAGAAAGGAAGAGAGAGGGATAGAGAGTTAGAAACATCAATGAGAGAGAATCATTGGTCAGCTGCCTCTTGCACACCCCCCACTGGGGATGTGCCCGCAACCAAGGTACATGCCCTTGACCAGAATCGAACCCGGGACCTTTCAGTCGGAAGGCCGACGCTCTATCCACTGAGCCAAACTGGTCCCGGCTACTATCTTCTTTTGAATTTCTTTTCCTGGGCCTTAGAAATGGGAATAATGAACATGGTGGGTAGTAAATGGCATCTTTGTGTAGTATTTCCCTTTGTCTTTTTCCTGACTTTATTCAGAATCCTTCTAAAGTTTAATCATTAAGTATAATTTTTGACATGGATATTTCATAGATGCCCTTACCCAAATTAAGAAATTTCTATATATCTTAATAGTCATCTCATATCTTACCTATATCAATTTTTTAAATGTAAGAATATGTCTCATACTTCTTTGTCTCTGCTCACTGTATAAGGCACAGTAAAAACAATATTCTTAAACTGACTGGTCTTTTCTGCAACAACTCCATTGCAAAAATGTATCAACACTAGTTAAAAAGAATTAAAAAATAAATAAATAAATATTTCCCATTCTGGCTTTCCAATATGGAGCCAGTTGTGTCTAGATGTGTATGTTCTTGGCTACATACCATTATATGCAACATTTCAACTCCAAGGGGGATTGGTGTCCTTAACCCCCATGTTGTTCAAGCATCAATTGTTTTTATTTAAATCCTGACCCCCTAGGATATGTTTATATATATATGAAAGAGGGGCAGCAAAGGGGAGAGAGGGAGGGGGAGAGAGAGAGAGAGAGAGAGAGTGAGAGAGAGAGAGAGAGAGAGAGAGAGAGAGAGAAATTGTTCTGTCAATCTAGGACTTCATGGAGGATATCAGACTGCTGGTTTTGGCCTGATCCCCATAGGCCAGGCCGAGGGACCCCACCATTGCACAAATCTGTGCACCAGGCCTCTAGTATACATATAAGATCTTTGGTTAATCTCTTTCTACCCTCCCCTATTCCCTCTGAGATTCATCATTCTGTTCCATATTTCCACGCCTGTGCATTGAGCATCTTCTCCCTAGTGGTCAGTGCACATCATAGCTACCGGTTGAATGGTCAGAAGGTCGAAAGGTCAAACAGTCGCTTAGGCTTTTATATGTATAGATACTAAATATACTAATACCTGAAATGACCAAGATCTCTTCATGATAAGATAAGGGGGTAAATGCTCAGGTTCACATATATGTATTTACATTTGATGAGCAAATATTTGACAGAAATATAATACAAGCCTTAGGAACATATACAATTTTAAATTTCTTGAAAAGCCACAATTAAAAAAGTAAAATACAGATGATATAAAATTTAATAATGTATTTTATTCAACTCAATGAATCCAAATTATTGTCATTTTAATATCTAATCAATATTAAAATTATTAATGAAATATTTTACATTCCTTTTTTCTATCAAGCCTTTGAAGCCTGGTATGTAGTCTATGCTTTACAGTACATCTTGATTCAAACTACCTGTGTTTCAAGTACTTAGCCACATGTGGCTAATGGCTACAACATCATTGGAAAACACAAGTCTCAATCATCCAGGACAGAAATTTTAGCCTAACACAAAAGAATGGACCACGTGCTCTGCCTGCAATAAGTATGCACTAAATAGTTACTGAGTGGATGAATGAACAAAGTGAGTAAGACAAAATACTGAAGCAAACATAAGCATATAAACGGACAGTTACGCTATCAAAGAGGACTTGGCGTCAGATGGAATTCTCTGCGTCAAGCACCTGTGGCCTGCTACGTTATCACTATGGTTCTCAAGTTATAGGAACAGCTCTACAGATGAGCCTCTTGAGCTAGGAGTAGACACTGGATGAAATAATAACTCTCAGATTATACACAGAAGAGCCAGTGAAATATAACAATGTCTCACTAAACCTCAAGTACCATTTTTCTTTTAATGGGATAAACTCAAAGTACCTAATTCACAACACAAAACTGAAGTACAAAAGCAGTCCCCAAAGCCCAAGACCTCCAGCTGACAAAACAGCCTGCCCAAACTGCTTGATTTGCCAATAAAGCAAAGGGGGGAAAAAGAAGATGAAGAAGAAGAAGAAAGGGGTGGGGGGGTTATCTAACATACTTCTTCTGCCCAGTTATTTCTACTCCCCACGATGACAAGACCTTTGTGAGCAGGCTAGGGAGTTGAGAAGAGAAAACTCAATCTCTGCAGTCCAGGCTGCTTCACATTTTTCAGAAATTACTGCATGTTCAAACAATGGAATATTTGTCAAAGTACAACTTGATCACCAGCATTCATCTGTTTTTCATAACCACATTTGACCTAAACTGTGCTGACTAAACAAGGCACCCTGTGTTTCGCAGTCTGGAAAATGTGGCTCCCACCGTCGTTTTTAGACCGCACTAAAACCTCTGGCCCCCAGACTACGGCCGTTTGGTAACTAAGTGCATTCAGATTAGGCCAAGGATGATGTCTGCTGGCTTCCCTTGTCACAGATATTCTTTTTCAATTCATGTTTTGGTTAATTTCTCTTTTTTTATAGGTATTTCTCAAGAGAGTGTAAAGGCACTACCAAATTTTTAATATTTTTCTCTCCCTATAGCCTATGTGCATACATGTAAATGTACATATATAAACACACATGCTTTTTTAAAAAAATAAATTTGCTTGTTTTTAATGGTTTTTATTTTTAATTAACTTCAGGGAGAGGAAAGGAGAGGAAGAGATAGAAACATCGATGATGAGAGAGAATCATTGATCAGCTGCCTCCTAAATGCCCCCACTAGGGATCAAGCCTGACACGCGGGCATGTGCCCTGACAGGGAACCGAACCATGTCCTCCCAGTTCTTGGGTCAATGCTCCACCACTGAGACCACACTGCCAGGCTTAACTTTTTATTTGGAAATAATTTCAATTTACAGAAAAACTGTAAGAATAGTATGAAAAAACACCCACGTACTCTTTACCCAGATTCACATACCCTTAATATTTTGCCCTATATCCTTTATCAATTGCTCTCGCTTCTACATAGATGTTTTGCCTTAGCCATTTGAAATTATAATATATATGATCCTTTTAGTCCTAAATAACTAATTGTACATTTCCGAAAAATAAGAACAATTTCTTATAACAAAAGAATAGTTAGTATCAATTTTAGAAAATATGTTCCAATTTTGTCAATAGAACCAATGTCCTTTATAGCATATTTTCCCTCAACTATAAATTTAGTCTAGGACAGGGGTTAGCAAACCATGGCCCAGGGATCATATACATCCCCATTACTTGTTACATAAATAGAGTTATTGCAATACAACCACACCCATTCATTTACATATTGTGTCTGGCTGCTTTTAAGCAATAACAATAAACTTCAGTGGTTATGACAGAAACTCTATGTCCCACAAAGCCCAAAATATTTACAATCAGGCCCTTTAGAGAACATGTTTGCCAATTCCTGGCATAGGACAATACATTACGTTTAGTTGTCATATCTCTTTACTTGCCTTTAAACTAAAATAGTTCCTCACCTTTTCTTTACCTTTTATGAGTGACATTTTTGAAAAATTTATTTTTCTCTTCTTCTCTCCTTCTTTCCTTCCTTCCTTCCTAACAGAATGCTCTTCATTTTGGGTTTCTGTGATGTTTCTTATAAATCAGATTCAGGTTATGTACTGGGGGTCAGAATACTATATAAGTAATGCTGCATCCCTTTCAGGGCATCTCAATCAGAGGCACACAAATCTATCTGATCCTCAATTGTGATGTTAATTTTGATCACTGGTAAAGATGGTGTCCAATTACAATTTTTGACTTGTCATTAATAAGCAATCTTGGAAAGAAACTTTAATACCACACCAACATACTATTCTCTACCACAATTTCCCACCTAGATTTAGCATCTAAGGATGGCTCCTGCCTGAATAAATCTTTGTTGGTCTGACTGCAAAATGAAGAACCATGAAGAGTCTAAGATATTAACCATTTGCAAGTCAGTAAACTAGCACACCACAGTCCCATGGCTGCTAGCAGAAGGCACAAATTTCTGGGCCAGAGATAAAGGACTTTATGGCTAGTTTCAATAATGGTAGCCAGAGAACCAGCATTTATACTTGCACCAAACCCCAGAGTCCCAGTTTCCATAGGGCAATGTGCAGAGGTCCACGTGACACCTGCACACAGCAGTTTTCTTTACCAGAGAAGAACCTTGAACACAAGGAATCCAAAAATCTTTTTTTAAATTATTTTATTAATTAAGGTAATACTTGTTTCAGAAAAAAACACTATCTTGATCTTCCAAAGCTGTAAGCATACGTGCTTTTTTTCTCAGATGGGAGACATTATTCCTGCCTTACAAAGCTGATGGCACACAAACATCTTTTAAAAATGGTCTACAAAAGTCAGTGCTTCTGTACACAAGATGTCTCCCAAATGTCCACTACTACAAGTATATTGCTACAAGTAAAACCACAGTCTCCTCCTCTATTTATGTATGCCTATATTTATGTATAAATGTATTCATTCATTTATATATCTATTTATTATTAGTATGGACTCATAGTTTTCTATCTTTCCCAATGAAAACAACCATACTTGATAGCCTTTTGTTTTTCCCATTAAGAGTTTTAAAACCCAGCTACTTTTTTACTGTATTAGTTGATGGAAGAGATTATACTTCTAAACTTCTGAATAATGTAGGAAAATCTGGAAAGACAATATGCCAAATGCAACTAAAACCTAGGGAAAGTATCCTTAAGCCCCTCCTAAAAACCTGAATAATAGCTTTTTTAAGAAGTCATATGTAGCCCTGTTGATTGCTTAAGCCCAAAACCAGTTGCAGCAAGTGTGGTGTGTTAGATACAGACTTTACACTTCCTTATAGATATTGGTTTCAATAACATCTTTTTATGTTATACAAAAAATACTAGTAGGCAGACAGATCATTTCATATAATAAAAGTAAATGATAGTACTGTACTTCTCCCTATACCTATGGAGGGGCCCTGAGCCCAGGACTTCTCTGAGAATGTACAACTGCCAGCTTATGGCTGGATGGCCTTCTGCTGTTGCATGGCCTGCTGATCGAGCTTCAGGAGCTGCTGCTGCATGTGCATGGGCTGGGCCAACACAGTCTGTCCTGCAAACACCATCGAGTGGGTGAGTGAAGTGCAGAGGTAGACTTCCCCTGAGTTCCCTGCACTTCCCTGAGTCACTGAGTTGTTCAGACTGACTGCCTTCTACAGAGAACGGCACCAGGATTGGGCCTCAGTCGGCAGTCGGACATCCCTCTCACAGTCTGGGATCCCTCGGGGGATGTAGCAGTGTGCCAAGCGGCAGGTGGCCAGGGAGGAGCCTGAATCAGGGCCAGGCACCGAGTCACTCATCATGGCCTGCTACACCTGCTGCCACCGCTCAGTGGCGCTGCCAAGGAGTCAGGAGAGGCTCCTGCCGTGGCTGCTGTGCTGGCCAGCCATGAGCCCGGCTTTTGACGTTGAGCGTCTGCCCCCTGGTGATCAGTGTGCATCACAGCGACTGGTTGATCTGGTCATTCCACCATAATGGTCATTTAGGCTTTTATTATATAGATTAGGATGCAATATGATATACCGAGTAACCATACTTGTAAGTGCTTACAATAGGACTTCACACCTAGCACAATAAAGTTAGCCACTTTAATCATGATGACAATGGATAGAGGAAAATACATAAGACAGAAAGTAGAACTGGTTTTTAATTATATTCTAATATTTACTACTTATGTTACTTAAATGAATAATTTAACTGTCCTAGACCAAGAATAGTTTTCTGTGCAAGCTTGCTAAAAGAAAGAATATACAAAAGCCCTGCTCCCCCTACTATTTTATGATTCTTAATCTCCAGATTAAGATTTTTATAATGGTAACATTAAATTGGGATGGGTTGTGAAAGGAAAGGCACAGGTTTTCTCGTATTATTTATTATATCTGTATAATTATGTCTGTACATACATTAGTCTAGTTCTTAGTCCCTTACTCCTTCCCCCTTGCATTCTTAAAAAGTTCTTTTTATAAGAGAAAACTTTGGAGGGTGGGGTAGGGGGACAGAATATGTAAAAGTTGAAAGGAGAAATTTTTCTTTCTTTAAGATTTAGTTTGCTTCAGATACTATGCCAGGTGTTTTTACATATACTCTTTAATTTCATTCTCACAGAAACACAGTGAGAATAAATTATTTGAATTTTGTTAAATATGGAGATAGAGCCCTGGCCAGTGTGGCTCATTTGGTTGTAGCATCATCCCCTAAACCAAAAGGTTCTGGGTTTGATTCTTAGTCACTGATGGGCACACATGTTTGGGTTTTAGGTTTAATCCTAGGAGATTAGAAGGTGCAGGAGGTGGCTGATCAATGATTCTTCTTCATTATTGATGTTTCTATATCTCTCTCCTTCTCCCTTCCTCTCTGAAATCAATAAAATATATTTTTTAAGAAAAACATTGAAACAAGACAATAAGACAGATTCTACATATGTTCCGAGAAAATCTGAGAAGTGGACAGACTAAAAGTCTAAGTTTATACTCCAGGTTTAAGGTTCTAAATTATCTCACCTCCACACTGTGGCCTGTGTTATAGGACTCTGAGAAAATACAGAATCTACTACAGTCACAAGCTCAGCTTTTCCATCCCCCACAATTTAAAATAAATCAGTTCTAGTCATAGGTTAAAAAACAAACTCTTCATTACACCTGCTACAACCATGGATAAACATGAGCTCCAGTTATAGCATTTGCTTCTGGTTAGATCATTTTGGTAGATGCAACTTACGTAACTGTGTGAATGACCAAATTTCCCCTATAAAACAAAAGGAAATTCCTCCCCTACTTGTCCTCCAGTTTAGATCATGAGGCTCGGGTTACAGTTATTTATACTCCTCCTCATAATGTCCAAAACTATTGGAACAATGTATTAAACTAAGTTTTCAGTATAGAAGGCATTTTAAGAAAGTAAAAAAAAATTTTTTTTAATTTTTAAATTTAAAAACTGAAAACAAACAAAAACCTGGCAGTCACAACCAAAATAGAAAGGAAAAGGAAGAAAAAGATGTAAGTGATCTGATTAACTATATGAGATAAGGGAGAGAAGATTATAAATGCCAAATCCAGAGATCTCAGTAATGGGAGAAATTTGGCATAATTAATACAAAGAAACATTAAGAGGGAGAAACAAAATATAAAGAATGTTTCAGGAAAAGAAAACTGCCTATCCAGGACATCATTATGAGAGATGGGGTCTGTCCATCTGGAGTACAGACCATGCGCAGGCCGGAGGAAAAGAGCAAGAGGTGAGGTAAGGGTGAAGCCAAGGGTAGAATATGGAAGACTGTATAAGCCAAGTTAAGAAATTTACTTTATTCTGAGAACAATGAGAAATTAAAATAGTTAGAGCACAATTTTGATATAATTTATATTGTGTTTTAGAAGGATTACTGGGTGTTAGATGGAAAATGAATTATTTCTTATTCATTTTACCACAGCTTAATAAATAGTTATATTTTTGTGATATCTAAAGCTGTTTAAGTGAGATATTATTGTTTAAAAAGGGGAAAAAGCAAACACACTTGAGAAGTTCAATGTTTCCAAAGTAAGCATTTTGAAAAACAAATGCAAACATGTCTAGGAGAAAAAAAAAAGTAATCATTTTTCCCCTTGTTTTGTTCAAAGCCAATTGATATGTATGCCCATGGGTAATAAGGTCACCAGGTTAAAAGAGCAATATGACAATCATAAAAAGTTAGATTACAGCTACTACAAACCAGGACCCATTAGCCCGTACTACAGGAAAGTTATCACTATAAATGGCTTTTCCTGTGTCCTTATCAATGCAGTGCACAAAGTATCTCACCCTCAGCTTTTCTCTATGATCTATGTAGTGTTTACGCCTATCTAACCTCACCAGGCACTGGTGGGTCAGTGAAACTAGAGACCGTGAGATATGGCAGGAGAGTGATGGAACAATCTGTTACGTGTCAGAGATGGACTAGGAGTCACCAAATATTTCAGGGCAAAACTTTCCACATTAAAAAATAAAAACAAAAAACTCTCAAGAAAATAAGACTTAACATACATTCTATGGCTCAGAAGTACTCAGGATCACTATGGAAACAAACCAGAAAGCCTCCAGCTCTGTTCTTACAGTATACGCTGGCTTCTCTACAGTGCAACTTGCATTTGTCTGAGAGAGTGGAGCAAACAGATGAACATTATGAGAGAGGGAGAAAGTCCTCATTTCAAGTGAAAATTTTAAAAAAAAACCAACAACACAGTTATAAAGATGATCAAGATGAATGGTGTCTAAATATCAGCACTGAAATATTAGTCACATAAAGTTCTTAAAAAATAAATTTTCAGTACATAAATATCAGAATTCCTTCCTAACATGCCATTCCAAAGGATTTGAAAATGCTACATACTCATTTCAAAATACTGTTCTCAGAAAGGGTTTTCCATAAAAAGTTCAATGTCTTTTCTTATTTCCCAAAGAAAATGTATACATTTCAAATAAGAATGATGGATTTTTTTTTAAAGAAACCAGGCCTTTTCAGAGTCCCTTACAAAGTTGCTTTTTTTTTTTTAGATCCATTAAATTATAAACTTTCTTTAAATATATTCTTATTGATTTTTAGGAAGAAAGGAAAAGGGAGAGAGAGAGGAATACAGATGAGAGAGAAACATTGATAGACTGCCTCTTGCATGCTCCCTAATGGGGACAGAGCCTGATACCCAGGCCTGTGCCTTGTAGGGCAACCGAACCAACTACCCTGGGTAGACACTCAACCACTGAGCCACAATGGCTGGGCAATTATAAACTTTTTGAAAGCAGAAAGTCTCCTGACCATCTTCACATCTTTCGCTGTAAATAAATGAAATTTATCATGGTTACTATTTAAAATGGTTATTTTTTGCAGATCTCCTCAGAATATACTTGAATATATCAATATGAACTATAAAAACCCAAAAACAGCAACAAAGTACAGTTTCAATGACATTTGAAACAGGAGCCTCTTTTTCATTAACAGATTAAACTGATGAGACTGGTGTTCTCCAGAAACTTATCTTTAGAGACAACTTTAAGCAAATCTGGATTAGTAAACGCTATGCCTCTGAGGATGCTACATTTCTATATCTATAGTTTCCAATTTCGTGTGGCCGGCAAAAGAAGGTGATGTTTTCCCTCTCTCTTTCTCCGTAACACCATCTTTTAAAATGCCAAAGAAGCCGAGACCAGTTTGGCTCAGTGGATAGAGCGTCGGCCTGCGGACTGAAAGGTCCCAGGTTCGATTCCGGTCAAGGGCATGTACCTTGGTTGCGGGCACATCCCCAGTAGGGGGTGTGCAGGAGGCAGCTGATCGATGATTCTCTCTCATCGATGTTTCTAACTCTCTATCTCTCTCTCTTCCTCTCTGTAAAAAAAAAAATCAATAAAATATATTTTTTTAAAAAAGAAAATGCCAAAGAAGAACACACACACACACACACACACACACACACAGAAAAACACCTCGCTCACAAACTATGCACACAGAATCTTGCACATAGGTCTCATTCTCATTTGTCTTAATTTCTTCCATAGGAGGAGTAAATGACCCCGCTTATATTTAACACCCAGATGGAATATTTAAATGCTCGCTCAAGTGTCTTTGTAAAATATTGAAAGAGTTTAAATAAAGGATTTTTACTATAACTATATAAAGTAAATACAATTCAACAGTCTCAACATTTATAATAGAATCAATGTAGCTCTAAAAAAAAAAACTAGGCTATGGCAAAATACAGTCAATTTTAATGAAAACTTAAAATAAATTTTAAAAACATAGCCAAAGCTCTATTTACCTATTAGAATTCACTATCAGATCAATGGTTGGTGAGCAGCACTGACAAAAACTATGTGAAGTTAATGTGTGATTTTTTCTTTTTCATTTGTCAACCTACTTGTAGCAGAAATGTTTTGGCTATATTTTTAAAATGGGGGTCTCATTTTTTGAGATCAATAATATTAATCTGACCATTAAAACTACATTTAATCCTTCAGATTTACTTTAAGTCTGTGTTCCAATTTTTGCTGCTAAATTTACTAGACTATTAAACAACAACAGTGCCTTTTGATAAAAGTTCAGGTATAAGAACCCTAAAACTCTTACCTCTGGTGTCAACAAAATTATTTCATAGATGATTCAGTGTGAGGCCAGTCTCTACTAAGTAAGGTGTTTTCTTCATATTTAACCTATAAGTCACTTATTTAATGTAATCAAATTTGTGAACAAAGTATTATATGAGACTGCTGAACAAAGTATTATATATAATTCAAGATAATATTATTATAAATACGTATGTAAACAACAACCCTTCAGCTACCATTATACAATGGGATCTTTTAGTCTAGCCTTGTGAATGCCAAAACTATTCCCTTTCCTTAAGTTGAAAACTCCAGTAGTCTTAGATTCTTCAAGTATTTATTTCCCAAGTGTTTTTACTAAAATAGCCAATTGCTACCAAAGTTCTCTAAGTAGTTTCACTAATTCCCTGAACACCTCAGAAAACATGTCACTTAGAACTACTTATATCTGTCCCTTTTTCCACTCACCACATCCTTTCCTTGCTATTATCTATAGCTACATGACCATGAATTTGTAGTCTCCTGCAGCTGTCAGTGCAGACCATGTGAGCAGAAACCTTCAGATTAGAAAGGGAGAAATATGTTCCAGGAAGCTTCCTGCCCACGCCACCTCACCCCATCCCCTGCTCTAGCAATGATCATGAAGGGTTGTAAAGAGCTTGTGGGTAAGTTCTAGCTCTGCTGCTGATTCACTTCTCCTAATTATAGCCAAGTAGAAAGAGATACTATTAAAAGTAAGAGATATTATTAAAAGTAAAATATTCTAAAACTACACAACATACTTATGTTCAAGAAGGTAAATTATTGACTAGAGTTCTCATAATTATTCCTAAATCTCTGCTCTGATTCTTTCTAAGTAGAAGAATTCAGGGGACAAAACTATTAGTTTAGGTGCTAAGGCTAATTTATTCTTAACAGAAAAGCAGGTGACCAGCTTGCCATGGATAATGGCTGCACAGGGAATAAGGATTTATGATACAGAAATAAGGTCACTTTGAAATATGCTTTTAAATTTAGATTTTTGGCAAGGCTTCAAAACCTAAGAAAAAGGCAACGAGGTAGGGAGTCCTTAGGAGGCATAAAAAAGAATACTCAAATGGAACTGGGTAAGCTAAACTGAGGCACCGGTCTACAATCAGCAAATACCTAAAGCATAACTCACTTTGTAGTTCCCTTTAGATGAGGGATTCTTTCTAGGTCTAAGATGGATAAGACTCAGAAATTGGGGAAGCCTCTGAAATTCTAAGCAAAATTCTACATGCATGTCCCTATGTGCATTTTGTCCGGAGGAAAAGGTTCACAGCTTTCATCAAACTCTCAGAGGCCTTTAGCCCAAGAAAGTTAAAATCATACTGAACGTGCTAGAGCCTTTGTAATAATGAATTCAATGCACCATTACATTCTGCATTTCCTTATATCTTTGCCTGGTTTACAGTCTTCTTTAGTGATGGAAGGGAATCAGATACAACTGAGATTCTCATAATTCATGTAATACTGAGAGGCTGCTGCTCACTAAAAAAAATTCATGTGTTGCTATAATTTCTATCCCTAAACCCAAGAAGTCAGAAATCTTTAAAGTAAACTTTTTATTATAGTATAACACACATGCAGAAAAACACAGAGATCAAAGGTATACATGTATTAACATTTTTAATATGAAATTTTAAAAAATTGTTAATACACAAATGATGTAGATAACCAAGACTAGAATAAGATCATAAACAAGACTCACAGACTGGGGGTAGGGTTATATTTACAGCTTTGATCCCCAGTCACCCAAATTCTTCTTATGAGATATATACCGTATTTGCCGGCGTATAAGACGATTTTTTGGCCCTGAAAAATACGTATTTGCCGCCGTATAAGACGACTGGGAGTATAAAACGACCCCCTAACATTTCCACTAAAAATACAGAGTTTGTTATATACTCGCCGTATAAGACTACCCCCCAGTTGGAGGCATATTTTTCAGGGCCAAAAAGTCATCTTATATGCCAGCAAATACAGTATGTGTATGTGTGTATATAGATATATGTATATATTACATATATATACTGAGTGGCCATATTATTATGATCTCTGATCGCATAATAATCTGGCCACTCGGTGTATATCCTATATAATAAAAGGTTAATATTCAAATTGTCCCCTCGACCAGGAGTTCGACCAGCAGGCAGGACGGCCAACAGCTCATGTTCAGGCTGGTTGGACCCCACCCATGCACAAATTCATGCACCAGGCCTCATACATACACACTACACACACACACACACACACACACACACACACACACACAATGAGTGGCCAGATTATTATGCATTCAAAGATTGTGTGTGTGTGTGTGTGTGTATATATATATATATATATATATATATATATATATATACCCCCTTTCAGTGATAGAAGGATGAGTGAACAGCAAATTTGGAGAAGAATCAGAAAGAAGTTGCAATATATGGGGAGCTTAAAATTACATACAAATCTTTCTTAAAATGAGCTGGTTTCAAGGCTTGGAGCCTATCAACATGACAGACATCACTGAGTTGATAGAATTTTCAAAAAAAATCTGCCAGACAGAGTGGTTTCTTATCTTCATTAGACAGATAGTCCACCCATATTTTAAACTACTACTCCACCATGTATAAGAATCTTAGATTATTATTATTTATCACTTCCATTCCAGAAAATATTTTAGCTTATTTTATCCCTTCTTAAAAATATTTCTTTAATAACTGTAAAATGTTTTTTATCCTGCCCCTTACCTGCTCATCTCTAAACTGTATATGAAGAGTTAAACAGTAAAAGCTGTTTAAAATAATTCTATAAAATATATCTACCTTTGCCCTGAACACTTCCATTGCATTACTACATCAAGGACCAAGTCTCAATTAACCACTATCTGACCCTTGTTCACTTTCTTCCCTCCCCTCCTCCTGCCAAAGTTTGCCCTTCCTGCCAAAGTTCAGCACTTCCTAGAAAAGTCTCACTGCCTGTTTGATATTGTACTTCACTTTAGTCACCAAAGGAAGAATTTACAGGTGCTTGGCCCCATCTATAAGACCATGACCGAAGTCTGACCTCCTGTTACAATACGTGAACTCCTGCCCTACTGATAAGGCTGGCAGATATAAGTAGGATTTTTCAAATAATCCTTTGGGAATTTATAAGCAGCACAGCCATAAAAGGGGGGTGAATGGAAGGTCGGTTTCACTAAAAATAATAAATATTGCCATGTTTATTCAAAGTGTGCCTTGTTATCCTCCGGGCCAAAAGTTCAGATAAACACTATTGTAAATGACAAAATATTAGAACTTTTTGTTACTTCTGTTATGATCCTTCCGTTGGACACCAATAGAACTGTTTTCCCTCGTCTGAGTCCCAGCCCTGATATTGTATAACACTGCCTGAGACTAAAATGCTGGATTCATTTGGGGGTCAAAGGAGGGCACGTATCTTTCAAAATCAAAAACAAGCATTTATTGAGTACTGAGTGCTAAGTGCAAGGGCTAAAAAAGAGATGAATAAAACATGGTACCTGCCCTAAAAGAGCTTATACTCTATTGAGGGAAAACAGTACATATTCATAATAATATATAATAATAAATATGATATATGATATGATATGATATGATATGATATGATATATGATATGATATAAACTAATAGAAACATGGACTGGGTCCTATAAGGGGATGAGGATGCACCGTGGTCAACGTGATATGTCAGGAAAATTTGCTGGAGGGCACAAGTATGAAATAAATATGAATAGGTAAGTTAAAAAAAATATGAGAGTAGTAATTCAGGCAGTAGGATTAGCATGAGGAATGAATGAGAATGTATCATTAAAGCTAGGTGGTAGAAATATGACAGACAGGACATGGAAAACCTTCTAAACTACAACATGCTATATTATCTTCCATAATTCTATAATTTATGCCACAGACAACCACTTAGAAAATTTAAATCAGTAACATATATGTCAAATTTGCATGACAGATTACTATCACAACAGGGAGAAGAGAGTTAGTGGTTTATGTTGCAAGGTAGAGAGAATAGTTAGTTTCAATAATCCCTATTAGAATCCGAACTAGAGCAACTATTTTAAGATGGGAGGATGAAATGAAGTGAAAATTTTGAGATCAAGGTAGCATTTGTAAGATTTGGAGATCTGAATATGTTATCAGAAGAAGAAGAGTCTAGGTTTCTGCATGGTAACCAGGTAGATGATGCTGTTATTATCTGGGCTCACTGTAAATTCAGAAGTGAATTTTAAGGTAGTGGTGGGAACAGTGAGTTCATTTTGAAACACAGAATGTTGCTGCCTATGGACTATCCAAAAGGTATGGTTCTGTACACTGTATACTAAAAAGTGCAAAGCTCAAAGAAAAGCTGAGAAATACAGATATAAGTTTGAAAGTCATTAGCACATTAAACCATGAAATCAGGTACTATCATTCAAGAAAGGAAGGAGAGAAAGAAGTGGAAACACTGAAGGACACAGAAAAGTAAAGCTCACAAGAACCAAAACAGGTAACAGTTCTCTAAAAGGCTGGTAGAAGATAAGGGAACATATTGAGACAAAAGGGATTAAGAATTTTAAGGAGGACATTATCAACAAAGTCAAAAGCAGCTAAAAGGTCCAGTAAGATAGAGACTTAGGGTGATTATATGGACAGAAGATAAATATACTGAGTTGGTGAGAAAACAAAGAGTGAAGAAATAAAGAGAAGTATTGGGATAGAAAAGAATGAGAGGAATAAGGTTTATTTTCTGCTCAGTTGTAATTTCTTTATTCCCAAATCTAATGTCAATCTTAATTAGATTACTTTATACAAAGGTATTTGTTACAAATATTTATATTAAATAATCAACTTTTAAATAGCTTTGCCAATATTATGAGGACCTATCCTTCACCATACAAAATACAAATTACTCCTTTAAGAATGAGGAAACAAATACAGAAAAGTGACAAATTACAGACCCCAAAAAGCTCTGAAAAGAGTCATCCCTAGATGTTAAACATGGTCTGGCCCTTGCTTTAGTAAGGGAGATATTTGAGTTCTTAGAGTCCCTATAAATTTGGAACAGCAATGTTTAAAAAATAAACATGCATTCCAGAAAAATATAGAGCTAAGGTCTTACCTGTTTAGTCTTCATAGATTAGGACTATACAATCTTTGTATACTTAAGAATGTATAGATTTTAAATAATTCATCAATTTTTATGTTGATAGGAGAGATTAGAACCACTATCTACTTGTCAAATACCTTTTAAAATACTAATTATGTGTCTAATAATCAGCATCAGAAATACATAACTTTTGCTGGCTCAATTGTCCTCTATTAAATGCTAATTATGTGCCACAGATTGGACCAGGCAATGTTCACACTATACCTATAACTGCACTAAGCAGGTAATTATTATCACATTCCCCGTGTGAAAAGCTAAGGTTTAAGTGACTTGCCTAACACCAGACAGCTAATAAGTGTGCAAATAAATTACTTCAATACTCTTATGAATCACTATTAGAGCTCTTTTTTGAGGAAAATTTGTTAACATTTCCATATCACAAAATCTGACAAAAACTAGTGTGTACACAGTGATGGGATATAGTGGTGTCATATTATAGTTATTCAAAAAGTGTAACTTCTGCCTTCATAGATTGTAATTTCCTTTTAAAGCAGAAGTTCTTGACTTATTCATTTATCCTTGCTTCTCCAAACCCATTTTATATAGAAGAAAAATCTGTGTTTATTGAGTAAATAATAAATAATAAGGTCATGGTTTGCATGTGTTCAAACAAATGTACTGCATTATTCAACTACCACTTTTCTATTTATTCATTCATTAAGTACCTACCATATGTTAAGGACTGTTGTTTGTATTAAGAATACAACATTAAACTAAACAAACTATCCATTTTCATAGACTTCACACTATTTGAGAGGAAAAAAACAATTAATTTTGTTATTATGAGGCCTAAAATAAACCTTGAAACTTGACATGAGTGAATATGGTTCTTATTCTAATGACATTTGGGTTAAATACAACTGTGAACTCCTATAACCATACATGCTAATAAAGAGACTAAACAAAATCATGGAAAATGGAACCAGGATGATAGGGAGGAAGAAGAAAGTTGTGTGGCAAAGGAAAAAATGCATACGACTGTACATGAAGTTTTCTACTCAACTTTCAAGGAATAGATAACTCCTATCTTATATAAATAATTTCATAAAATAGGAAAAAGGGAAGAATGTTCAACTATTTTAATGAGACTAGTATAACACTGACTTACAAACCATATAAGGACAATACCAAAGAAAAGAAAGAAAAATATAGGCCTGTGTTACTTATAACCATACATATATATACCAAAAAAGTAGTAAAAATAAATTAATAAATAAGACAAATTCCACTGATGTTAAAAAAGCATTAAAACATCCTCATCAAGGAGGATTTATCTAAAGAATACAAGGATAGTTTAATATCAGAAAAATCTATCAAGGAAATTCATCATATTTATAAACTAAAGGATAAAAACCACAGAATTATATCAATATATCTAGAGTACAAATTCAATAAAATGTGACATTCATTTATGTTTTTATTTTTTAAAAATTCAGGAGTCTGGGAATAACTAGATGAATCTTTACTACTGTAAACATCAGTTAAGAGAGAAATTACAGATACATTCTCTTTAAGAGAATTCCTAAACAACAAGGTAATAATGATCCTGGTGAATACAATAAGACAATAAAAAGAACAATGAGATATACAAACAGAAATAAAAGGAACAAAATCAATATCTACAGACATTATGACCAACTACATAAAAAGCTATCATAAACTAAAAAACAAACTGTAATAAAAAAAGGTGAGCCAAGTTCCCAGGTGTAAGGTTATCATACAAAAATCAAGCATTCCTCAATATCAGCAATAACTAATTAGAAAACAAAGTAAAACAAACAGTAAAAAAAAGTTATAATAATTTTACTATTACCCTAACAAAGAATGCCCAAGACTATTAACATAGAAAAAGCTCAATTAAATAATTTAAAAGATCGTATTTTTTCATGAATGAGATGACTCAACATTATAAAAGTATCAATTCTTCCCAAAATTTATCTATAAATTCAATCAATTCAAATCAAAATTCTAGAAGCACTTTTTTATTAACTCAAACTGATTCTAAAATATATATTTAAAAGTAGAGGTCAATAATAGTGAAAGCAATCTAAAAGAGAAGAAATGAGAAGGGACTTCTTTTACCTTTTATACAGATATGTTAAAAAAAAAAACAAATGTAACAAAACTATAGAGCTAAAAAATAGATTTATGTAAATATGCATATTTAGGGTACTATAGAGGTACTACCAGGAATCACTAGAGATGTACAAATTATGTAGTAGATGAGATTAATAAAACTGAATTCATCATATAGAAAAAAATTAAGTTCAATCTATACTTCATACTACATAAAATGATGAACCCAAGCTAGCGAAACCAGTTTAGTTCAGTGGATAGAGCGTCAGCCTGCAGACTGAAAGGTCCCAGGTTTGATTCCGGTCAAGGGCATGTACCTTGGTTGAGGGCACATCCCCAGTGGGGGGGTGTGCAAGAGGCAGCTGATCGATAATGCTCTCTCATTGATGTTTCTGACTCTCTATCCCTCTCTCTTCCTCTCTGTAAAAAATCAATAAAATATATTTTTTTAAAACAATCTGATAGAAGCTTCACTGAACTTTGCTATAAAAATTATCAATAATGGGCTTCTGTCACCAATTTGTCTTTCATGATACTTTAATTTTTTTTTTTACCAACTTTGTATATATTTGTGTGTCTGCACATAGGTATACAGATGGAAGTAAATTCCAATTCATTTATTAGAATACCATTCACACCCATAAAATTTCCTCCTTTCCATATGCTTTGTATGACAAAAGGAAAAACTGTCATCAGGAATAAAATAGTTTTTACATATAATGAATGTAATATGTTAAAAAAGAAAAGGTTATTGTTACTTAAATAACTACATTATTAAATTAAGAACTGAAATCTGAACATGTAACTAATTTTAGGTGTAATCTACAAACACAGATATTAATGTTACTAGCTAAGGCATATTACATGGCAACCATAAAAGGGTCAAGAAAAAAAGATTATTTTTTCCAATTAATACTCCTTAAATAATAGTTTTCTGTGCTTACTCTTAATAAACAGAAAAATATCAAAAATGAGAAAACAAAGTTTGAATTCAATATATATTTTTATTAAGCAAAGCCAGATAAAGACTCACCAGGACAGAATATATGTGTAGACATCGATAAACTGGAGAGAAATCCACCAAATCTTGGGTCCCAGGTACCTGTAAAACCATCAAGATTGTCACAAAATATTCAAACAAAGCTATTAATAACAACTGCATTTATTTTTACTACTCACTGTAAGAAAAAAAAATACAGAACTGTGCTAGGAAGAAAAGAGGGGAGATCATATAAAAAAATATGATGAAGAATGGAAAAGCCAAACCTACAAGTAATACCAGCAAATGAGCTACACCTAGAGACTAAACCTATACTAGTACATCAAAAGAGAAAGTAAAACAGAAAACATCAGGTAAGAACTAGAGTATAGTTGCAGTGCTACAACTGATTTATTATGTGACCTGACAAAAGTAAATCACAATTTACTTTGGCCTTAATTTCCTCAACTGAAAAAAAGAAACTATCAGTTGACCCATAAGAATTTAGTAAGAATAAAAGGAGAGTATGAAATTAAATATTAAACTAAACAAAATAAAACATAAAAGACAAAATAACATAAGAAATATTTTTTAAAGACCTAGCTGAAGATTTTACAATAACAATAGTAATTGTATGATTCATTAGAATATAAGTACTTCTATGTTTATCGGTTCAAAATTTATTGACAATTTTGTTCATTTGCTTGCATCCATGAAGGCAGAGATTACATCTCCATGTTTAAGAATCTCATAGTGCTGTGTACTCTATGAGCACTCAAACAAACTTCTATATGAATTCAAAGATTGCTAGTAAGGTGCTCCAGATCCTACACCATGGCCCAAGCAACATTACTGAGAGAAAAAGTTTACAGACACATGGGCACATGTAGTTAAAGAAAAAGTAAGATTCAAAAGCACATCTTAACACAAAATGAAGCAACAAGTGATCACTGGGGCACTTTTACTAGAAATAACCACAACATTAAAGCATCTTTGACTGAAATGTAGAGATCTGAAGGTCATTTGTCTTTTCAGAAAACCAGACCCTGCAAGTGAAAACTATAGCTAAGCAAAAGCACAATCTCAAAAAGAAAAAGAAAACTAGATTAACTTGATAAAAATCAGATTTATAATGGTATTTAAACTATATAAAAATTAAACATGCATGTAAAAAAAAAAGACAAGAAACATTTTTTAAAAAAACTTGATCTGTATAGGAAATGATTTAGAATTAATGATTGCAAAAGTATTTATTATAAATATACTAGAGGCCCATTGCATGAAATTAGTGCAAGAGTAGGCCTTCACAGCCGCGGCAGCTACCTCAATCCAGAGGTGCAGCTCTGGCTGCGTCTGAAGGTTGTCTGGAAGGATGTCTGGAAGAACATCTGGTCTAATTAGCATATTGTGCTTTTATTTGTATAGATTTACAAAAAGTTAAGGATATTTCCTTACCTAATTTTGAATTAAAAATTCAATCAAAACTGTATGTCTTTGTGCAATTTATTCCTTTTGTTTTGCTTCGCTTCAGACCTATACTTTTATTCAAAAGGAAACTGCTTCAAGCATTCTTCAGACAGAGCCTTAGCCCTTTCACATGCCAGACCCATCCTTACAGGATAAATATCCACATTAGGAGACAGTTTCTCTACACATCTGTGATGAAAAAGCTATTGGGGCCCCTTACTAATGAGCTAAGAAGGTTGGTTTACCTGGGAGACACACACACACACACACACACACACACACACACACACACACACACAGAAGACAAAGGCCTTTCCTGTCATCTCCAGCAAATTTTTACAACCAAAACCTTTTCTGTGAGGCGTCTTGACATCGTCACACTCAACTTCAATCTGCTTAAGTGTCCTGACCTGGAAATATTGGCTTTGCTATTCCTTAGCTCTAAAACCATAATCCAATTAAGACCGCCTATGCACATGACTGCCTGCTTTGAAATCCAGACAAGAAAAGATCTAGACAAATATTTAGACAAGAAAAGATGGAGCAACAAAATGGGGTTTCAGTTTACAAACTTTACCTCTATCTTCAAAATAGCCTACTATTTAGAAATCATTTTCCTCCATGCTTCCTCATGTAAGGAACCAAGCAGAGTGCAGGAGAAAGGTATGTAAAGCATGCACTGACTCATGTTGCTTTGAGCGAGATGTGTTTCTCCACTTTCACTAATGAAAAAGAATCACAGCTAGGGGAAGGCCAAAGGAAGAGAACAACCTGCACAGTACGTGAAGGAATGCTATATGTTTGGAAGGATAAGAAATGAACTTTCAAAAAATCTAAATAAATGGGGATGGAAAAGAGAACAAAAGGCAGTTTTTCAGACATAAATAGGTCTGTTTTAAGGGCCACCTTTTGCTCCCCATTTAAAATGCTAAATCCCTGTCAAAACTGTCTTCATTCTTCTTCCCCTCCTGTGCCCCTCCCTTCCCTCAAGTTGCAGGAATGACTCAAGTGGGTTTAGGTTTCAGCTGGGGCAGAGGGAGGGGTCCAAGGACACTTTCCTAAGCTAACAATGACTGTCTCTAATGGTTTCTGTCTCCTAACAAAAGCCATGACTCTGTTGTTATCAGCTTCATCTAATTTTTCCTTTCCAAAGTAAATAGCACAGCCCTTGCATTTTACACACGTCCAAGTTTGACAAATCATTATTGACTGAGACTATAACTGATAAGAGATAACTTTGTGGTAGGACGTTGTCATTTCCTCTCATAAGGGCTTTCTTTCTGAGATACAGAAACATGATTAAAATAGTTAAACATTTCCTCTGCCTGGCAGTCAGGAACTCAAGACATTAAGATACTGGAGTCTGCATTTTCCTAGTTCAAATAGATCTAGGAAGATATCAACCACAGCCACAAATAGTATATTCAAGATTATTCTGCTTTTTTAACTAATTTTTTTCCTTATGAATTCACACAAAATAATTTCAACACCAAGGACAGCAGCTAATTCCCTATATAGCTTCTGAATGGAGAGCATTTATCAGCTCAAACCTCTTTATTTTCAGAGAAGCAAAAAATAAGATTTTAGTTTCTGTAACTAATACATTGATGCCTCAGAGCACATTATAATATTATGTAAATGAAGACATTAAAGTAATATCCTAGTGAAAGTCTTTAGGGGTGACTGAATTACAACATTCAGGGGTAGATATGAGGAAGGAAACTACTACATTCTACAATTATACAATCACATAGCTTTTAGAGATCATGATTCACTAAGTACCTATGTATATGACTAATATTTATCATACAAATGACTTTTACATTTGTATGATAAATATGAATAGCTTCCATCAAAACAATAATTCTTAATTACTGACTGCAAAATATTTGTTGTTAAATAGCCTTGTATCCTATCAATACATCAGCTAGCAAACAAATGATGCCACTATACCAGTACAGATGACTAAAAAGAGTCTGTAGACAAAAGAAGCTCTAAAGTAAGAAAGTAAATTTATAAAAAGGATTAATGCAAGGCACACTGAAAAAATAGTCTTATAAACCTCTCCAGACAATATATTTTGAGGAAGATGGAAAAATTACAAGTAGAGCCCTGGCCTGGTGGCTCAGTTGTTTGGAGCATCATCCCATACACCAAGAAGGTTGTGGGTTTGATTCCCAGTCAGACATACCTAGGTTGTGGGTTCAATCCCTGGTCAAAGGGGTGTATGAGAGGCAACCAGCCCATCTCTCTCTCTCTCTCTCTCTCTCTCTCTCTCTCTCTCTCTCTCTCTCTCTCTCCTCTTTCTCTCTCTCTCTCTCCCCCACCCCCCGCCTTCCTCTCCATCTAAAATCAATAAAACACATCCTTGGGTAAGGATTGGGGGAAAAAAATTCCGAGTACAAATGGTAATATATTAGAAAAGAAACATGAATGTTTAATCATGAAAATTCTTGCAAAATATCAGGATCTGACTTCTATTGTATTTTTCTTTTTTAATATATCTTAGATCCCAGCCTCTGAAAATGTAAAGATTAATGAGTAAGTTCCCCTCTTACAGAATAAAGAAAATGATTTAACTTTTTAAAGAAAAAAAAGGATATTTTGATTTTAAACTAAATAATGGCATTTAAATGTTAACAGATAAATCCATTTAATATTTTAACACCCCCCTGCCTCCAAAAATGGAGCTATTTCTACTATGTTAAAAGACTCATTAGTGAATGAAATAGGGGGAAAATTCCCCACAGGTAACAACCTGATAAATCTACCTGCTTTATTACTGGGCAAGCATACCATTAGGAAAGAACAGACTACAAGAAAAGATTGCTTGCCGCCCTCCACTCAAGAGTAGAAGCAAATGTACTGAGAAATTTATCTCTGCTGCTGAGAAAGATAGTGCATGAAAACAGAAATGCATTAGTGTGCTCTAGCCCTGTTGTTCGCACAGCTGTCCCAAGAGACACACACAGGCCATTTATTTTTCTCTTATGAAATCGTTCAAAGTAGGTGGATCATCCAAAAAGAGTATGACAGGAGTTTGCAAGGAATTTAGACTGCTTCTCACTAATTACCTGAATCATTCTCCTTCTTAAAAATATTTCTGATTACCACTTTACACAGAACAGTTGGGTGCACATTTCTGAACATTAGTTAGATCTCAAGTCATTAAAATGTACCAGGCATCTTTCTGAAGGGAGACAACAATAAATGATTAGCTGAAGGGGCATTGCCTTTGCATTCAGAGGATCAATTTCGACTGCCCATATTATGTCTGGAAGCCAGGAAATACCTGGCAAACATTTTCCACCAGTGTACTTTTTTGTCCTACTTTGCTTCCAAAACTTCAGAGAAAAGAAGGATAGGACTCATTTGGACATAAGCTTTCATAGAGCTGGACTGAACACCAACAACGCACCCACAAACCAAAGACCTGAGATTCTAAGTGACTACAGGTAACAAAATTATAAAGAATTTTCTAATACCCTGACCAGAGAGCCCTAGCCCAAAAGTACTAGATTTTGCTATAGAGCTTCTCATAAATTATTAGGATTCTTTCTGAGAAATCCCTACGCCGATTACCACTTCATTTACTCAAGTGTTTGCTCTAAGCAGAAGAGAATAAGAAGGAAAAAAAAGATCACCATTTCTCTTTACTGAGACACTGCAGAGCATTTTGTGACCAAAATCAAAAGATAATTCCTCAAGAATTATTTTCGTGAAGCTAAACAATGGGGTGGGGGGTGGAGGAGGGTTGCGGAGAATTCAACCGGCTTTTACTTAACAACAGTTTAAGAAATTGTAAACTGTTAGGTAAAAAAGATAATTTGGCAGTAAATATGGTATTAAGTATAAAAGTTCTGAGAGAAGGAAAAATTAAGGTAATCCAAATAATTAAAAAGTTATATTATAGATAAAGAACTAATATCCCTAATATATAAAGAACTCATTAAAATTGAAGGAATAAAATAAAATCAGTAGAAAATTAGGCAAAATACATGAGCAGAAAGTTTACAGGGGAAAAAAATAATACAAAATAGCCTTCAAAGTTATAAGATACTAAATTTCACCCAGAGTAATAGGAAAAATAATAAAAATTTAAAAAATAAAAACATACAAATATACCATTTTTCATCTATGCAACTGGCAAAAATTCAAAACTTAACAAAATACTCTCTTTAAAGGAGCTGTCGGTAAATAGGCACCTCTTACATTGCTGCAGGGCGGAGACTTAGGAAATGGTACAAACTCTATGGAGCAAAATTTGGCATTATCTAACAAAACTACATGTGCATTTACCCCTTGAATCAACAATCCTGCTTTTAGGAACCTACCCCAAACATACACCTCTGACTAAATGTAATTCTCAGGCTATGGGGCTTGTTTTGGAATTTTTTTTTTTTAAGTTTTAGGTATTTTACATACGGTACAATGCACCCTTTCTAGTGAACAATTCAATTAGTTTTGACAAATCCGTATATTCCTATAATCATCATCACAATCTAGATTTTTAAAATTCCAACACCTGCAAAAACTCCCTCATGCCCTTTTGTACTTAAATTGTTCCCTGACACCCAGCCGTTGGCAAACACTGACCCATTTTATACCCCTGGAGTTCTCCCTTTTTAGGAAAGTCATATAAATAGACTCAGATGGTATGCAGCCTTTGAATCTGGTTTCTTTCATTTATCTGCTGCATTTGAGGTCCAATACAGATGAGCCTGTGTTGTTTCATGTATCTACAGCTCTTTTCTTTTTATTTCAGAGTGATACTCCAGTTATGGATACACCATAGTTCATTTACGCCCTCGCCTACTGAAGGACTTGGGTTGTTTTTACTTTCTAGCAATATATGAATAAATAAAGTTCCTATAAACAATCAGTTATGGGTTCTTGTGTGAACAAAATGGGTAAATACCTAGGAGTGAGATTGCTGGATCATATATACACACAAACACACACACATACACACAAACATACACACACATATATATACATAAATGTATGCTCAACTTTATTATATACTACTAACTGTTTTTCCAAAGTGTCCACACTATTTTAATTTTCAATGCAATATATAAGAACTCCTGATACTTTGTAATCTGCCAATACCTGGTATTGGCAGTATTATTTTTAGCTAATTCTAGAAGTTATCTAGTTGAAACACTATATTTTAATAGGGAAATGTTGAAAATCATTAAACACCTACTAATAGGAGATTGGCTGAATGAACCATGAGTACATTAAATTAATAAAGTTCTATGTAGCAGTAAAAGTAAAATGAGAAAGATTTCCATGAACTGATGTGGATATATTTTCAGGATAAAAGAAAATACCTGAAAAACTCAAAATCATTTACATGCAGATAAGTGCATCCCTATGTTCAATGCAGCATTATTCATGGTGGCCAAGAGCTGGAAACAGCCAAAGTGCCCTACCATAGAGGACTGGATAAATAAGATGTGGTACAAATACACAATGGAGTACTACGCGGCCATAAGAAAAGATGAAATAGCATCATTTACAATAACATGGATGGGCCTTGAGAACATTATGCGAAGTGAAATAAGTCAAACAGAAAAAGCTAAGAACTATATAATTTAACTCATATCCACACTAATAAAAGATAAAGATGCAAATTGACTGTACCTTTGCAATGCCCACTACTCAATCAAGAGTGAGAATGCAAATTAACCCAACAAAGATGGTGGGTTAATTTGCATACACAGGCACTGAGTGGCCAGGGTGGGATGCTTGTGTTCCGCACCGCCCCAGCTGCTCTGGCAGTGTGGGAAGGCAGAAAGGTGGCTCCAGGCCAGAGTAAAAGCAGAAAGGCAGCTCTGGCAGTGCGAAAGTGGTGCCGTCAGCCAGGAGAAGGAAGGCCCCTTCTTACACAAATCTTCATGCATCAGGTCTCTAGTGTGGAATATATCATGAGACTTACAAACACAAATAGCAGTGTGGTGGTTTCCAGAGAGTGGAAGGGATAGTAGAGGAAGAAAGGGATCCTAATATGAGGTGACAGGTGAAGATTTGACTTTGGGAGGTGGGCACCTGGTCCTATTACAGATTTTGTAAATTAGTAATCCACTCATGAAACCTTTATGTTTATGTTGACTAATGTCACAATAAAAAAATTTTAAAAGAAAATACAAAAAACATATATGTATTATGCTATTAATAGTCATGTTCTATAAGGTGATACACACATGCAAAGGATACTCATTACTTACAAAGGATGGGTAGGAACAGGTGGAAGGGACAAAGACAATAAAGGGATTTCACTGAATATATCTTCTTATGTACTTTTCCCTTTTGAACCATGTTCATATTTTAAATTGTCAAAAATAATAAATATAAGGGAACATTAATTATATATCAATTTAGCAGCAATCACACAGAAGAAAAAAATAGCCAAGAAACATTTGAACAAAATACTCTGAATTATATAACATCAACTATATTATTGTATTGTACTTAAATTACTCATACTGTAGGACAAATATATAAACTGAAAAAAATCTCAAAATTAATAAATTTACTGCTTTTAATAACATTTTCAAAGCAATTGTGGATAGAACTATTTTGTGCTATGTGATTAGGCAAATAAATAAATATATAGATCCTCTCAAAACCAGAATTCTTAGAGATATAAATCTAGAATAGGAAAAAATACTACCTGTGATATCAGGTTGAAATTAGAAGCATCAGTTTTAACTCATGATTTATAAAACTGCCTATGTGTTGGTGTGGCAAACATATTTCTTAGCTCTGTCCACAAAGGAACATTCCTAATGACCACATCTCAGTTTCTAAATATCATTCTCCAGTAAAAGGAAAAGAGCTCTTTGAAGAAATAGCTGATTCCGGGGCTGAGGCCAAACCTGGAGTGAACCAAGAGCACCTTGAGCAAAAAAGGAATTGCTCAAAATTGATGGAAGCTATTAGGGAAATACAAATCAAAATTACAAGATACCACCTCACACCTGTTAGAACGGTTATTACCAACAAGACAAGTAATAACAAGTGTTGGAGAGGTTGTGGAGAAAAAGGAACCCTCATTCGCTGCTGGTGGGAATATAAACTAGTATAGCTACTAAGGAAAACAATATGGAAGTTCCTTAAAAAATTTTAAATAGAGTCACCATATGACCCAGCAACCTCCCTTCTTGCATGTCTGCTCAAAAAATGTGAAAACATTTATTTGCAAAGATATATGCACCCTTATGTTCATTGTAGCATTACATATGATAGTCAAAACATGGAAACAACCAAAGTATCCTTCAGAGATGATTAGATAAAGAAGATATGGTACATATGCACAATAGAATATCAATAAACCATAAAATAAAATACTGTCGTTTGTAACAACATGGATGAATCTTGAAAATATCATGGTAAGTGAAATGTCAGACACAAAAAGTCAAGAACCATATGAGTATACTCATTTGCAGGACATGAGAAATGAAAGCAACAAATGAACAAACAAGAAAAACAAAAACTCATAGACAAAGAATAGAATGGTGGCTATTGGAGGCGGGGGTGGGGAGGAGATAGAGCAGAAAATGAAAAAGGAGATCAAATATATGGTGACAAAAGGATATTTGACTTTGAGTGGTAAACACACAATGCAATACACAGATGATGTATAATAGAATTGTACACTTGAAACCTATATACTTTTATTAACTAACATTACCCAAAAGTTTTTAATTTAAAAAACTGGTGGAGACATGTCAAAGGATAATGGATAAAACATATACTGGCCAAATTTGGAGTAGAGAATCAAAATGAAAGACAAGAAAGGAATATAACACACTGTATATAAAATAAGAACCCATGTGCCAACACTAACACTACAATATAGGAGGGAGATAAGAAAATGTTATTCTTTACAGAAAAAAATGCAACTAATTGTCAAAGATATTATAAAAATAGAAAAATCACTACTTCATAATCACCATAGTAACATAATTCAGAAAATAATCACCAATGAATTCTAAGACCAATGAGTGAAAAACGGTTAGGGAACAGATTACCGTAGTCACATACTCTCTAAAAGTATCACTCCACAGATCACTAATTAATTACAAAGAGTAAAAGGTACCTTTCTCACAGACACCCCTTAACCACTGTGTGCCTCCTGATGTGAAACATTGAAAAAAACAAAACATTGATTCTGTAATATTCCTGCCAAAAATAATCAAACAACCTAATCATGAGGATGTGCCAAATGTACCTTAAGAGAATAAACAGACATAAAAATTAAACAAAAGGTGTGATACTTGTCTGGATATGGCAGTAGGAAAAATGAAAGAAAAAATCTGCTATAAAAGACATTGGAATAACTGGAGAATTAGTATATGGGCTGTATATTAAATGGTAAATTTTATGCATGTGGTCATTGTATTGTGGTTATGATTAAGAAAATGTCATTTTCAGGAAACTACAGATGGCTGTATTGAGAACCAAATATGATGAAGTGTGACACTTGCAATGGTTTAGCTTTGCGTGGGATAAGTGGATATGTGTATTTTATTTTTTTACTCATTCAAAATCAAGTGTTTGAGAAAGAGAGAAAATGTCAAATTTTAGTAAGTGGAACATTTAAGTAAAAGGAATATGATATTCATCTTACCACTCTTGTAACTTTTCTGAAGATTTAAGACTCTTTAAAAGAAAAATAATTGTTTAAAGAAGGTAATACAGGATAGGTGAGAATAAACTAGTCAGGGAAAAGCAGAATTAGATTTTTAGAAAAGGAGGGAGAAAAAAGGTATACATTGCCTACTTGGTATTATTATCAACTTAGCATTAAATGAAGGGGGTGTTTGAGTAAGCAATCCTATCTAATAAAAGAGTAATATGCAAAGTGACCATCATTCCAACATACAAGATGGCTGCCCCCATGTGGTCAGAGATGGCTGTCCCCATGTGGACACAAAATGGACACCACAAGATGGCCAGCAGGGGAGGGCAGTTGGGTGGGACCAGGCCTGCAGGAAGGGCAGTTCGGGGCGATCAGGTCTGCAGGAGAGGGTAGTTAGGGGTGACCAGGCCTTTAAGGAAGGCAGTTGGAGGGGACCAGGCCTGCAGGGGAGGGCAGTTGGGAGAAACCAGGCCTGCAGGGGAGAGCAATTGGGAAGGACCAGGCCTGCAAGGGAGGGCAGTTGGGAGCAATCAACCCAGCAGGGGAGGATAGTTAGGGGTGACCAGGCTGGCAGAGGAGGGAAGTTGAGGATGACTGGGCCTGCAGGGAAGGGTAGTTGGGGGGGACTCAGGCTTGCAGGGGAGGGCTGTTAGTGGTGACCAGGCCTACAGGAGAGGGCAGTTAGGAGTAAACAGGCTGGCAGTTAGGCATCAATCAGGCTGGCAAGGGAGTGGTTAGGGGGTGATCAGGTTGGCAGGCAGAAGCAGGCAATCAGGAGGGCAGGCAGGTGAGCAGCTAGAAGCCAGCTGGATTGTGAGAGATACCAGATTGGAGAGGGAGCAGGCTGGGCTGAGGGACACCCCACCCCCTCCGTGCATGAATTTTATGCACTGGGCCTCTAGTGAATATATAAAGGAGAAATTCTAGAAGATTTGAAAAGGCAGGTCGATGTTTATAAAACATGAAAAAATGTAAAGATCTTAAGTCAATATGAGCCATAATATAATTTTGCCAATAGACAGACCTAAGAGATCAACAAAAGGGATTAAGAAACCCAAAATATATCTCAAGCATGCCATAATGATTTCACTCAACTTTCTTAACTGTCTTTATTGACATTTAATGTATGGGTATCTACTTTACATTTCACTGTATATCAGCTTTCACAGATCAATTTTCATTAAGAATAGAAGTGAAAAACTCAAAGCCCACAGGAGTCAGTGGGAGTTGGGAATAAGTGAAGTAGGCCAGCATTGTAAATTGCATTCTCTGAATAAATATACTCTTATTTATTTTTACAAAAGACTATGTTATCATCATTGTTTTTCAAACATGTGGCCCAGTCTATCTTACATTTCAACATTTTCAAATAGAGTCAGTATAAATAATAATATATTTCCTTCAACAACAGCATAAATATGACAATCAATGGCAATTGTCAATATGTAGATACGACACGGGCTGTGGCTTAGTGGAAAAATCCTATCCCTTGTACAACATTGCTACTCAGGGCAAGTCTATTACTACCATGCTTAGAAAGAGCCTAGGCTGGAAATACAGATTTTTATGTGAATTCCATTGACTTTTGAAAGTTGGCAACTAATTTTTTTAAAAGTTAAGCACTATGCAAGCCAACGACCATTTTGTAAATTGTTTCTGGTCCATGGGCTGCCAATCAGCAACCTCTGATTTAAACTCTAAAGTTCTAGTGGCACCCTTATTCACTTTAGCTTACTGAGAAATGACCCTCATTTTCTGTTACCTTCCTGTCAAAAGAAAGTTTTGTAAAAAAATGAATATTTGAATTTTGGATCAAATATCCTAATAACTAGAATTCTTTCCAAGCAAGTTGACATAAATTAATTTTAGTACTTTTATAGGTGAGAAAAGAGATGCTTAGAGAAATGGCATAATGTGCTCCAGTAGCACAAAGCTGACAGAATTTAAACCTTCTAAGTGCAAACCTCTCGTTCTTTCCAATCACACTGTGATAGACTGAATTGTGTCAACCCCAAAATCCGTATGTTGCAGCCCTAACATCCAATGTGACTACATTTGAAGATAGGGCCTTTGAAGGTTAAATGAAATCCTAAGATGGGTTCACAATATAATAGGAATGGTGTCCTTATAAAAAGAGGAAGTCACATCAGGAGGAGGCACAGAGAATAGCCATGTGAGGACACCACAAGATGGTAGCCATCTGCAAGCCAAGGGGAAACTAATGCTGCTGGCACTTTGATCTGGGACTTCCAACCTCCAGAACTGTGAGAAAACAAAGTTCTGTTATTTAAGTCATATAATCTGTGCCTATTTTGTTATGGCAACCATAGCAAACAAATGCATACTGTTACCTGAAAATAAGTACCTATATTAATCATTAAGACACTTCAAAAAGCTTTATATTACATGCCATTTGTATTTAAATTAGCAATTCCATCTGTTAATTCCATATTTCAAAATACTGAGAGCTAAACCTGAGGTGGACCATTTGATCACATTGAGCTTTTGACCCTTACTATATAAAGAGTCATGTGAATAACATGCTGACCACTGCCCTCTACAAGAGTATAAACAAATAAAGAGCTACAAACTAAATAAATATGTGCCTTACGTGTGTTCTAATGCCATGTTCTAATAATGCAAAGCTCTGAAGGAACCTAAAAACAAAGAAGAAATCACAGGCCCTGCTTTTTCAAACTCTTTCTTAAGCAATACTGCTGTACTAGTATTTGTTTGTTGTTATTTTTTATTTGTTTACAGAAGATGGTATTTATCAGTCCATACAAATATTCATTATCAAAACTATATCAACTTTTTTAGTTTATTCTCCATAAACAGCACACAATCATAATGCCTAACTAGAAACTGTTATATAACTAGAGGCCCGATGTATGAAATGCATGCAAGAGTAGGCCTTCCTTCCCCCTGCTACCGGCACCGGCTTCCCTCTGGCACCTGGGACCCAGGCTTTCCTCTCACACCTGGACCCGGGCTTCCCTTGCAGCCCTAGCTTCATCTGGAAGGTAGTCCAGAAGGACGTCCAGTCTAATTAGCATTTTATGCTTTTATTATTATAGATATTATTATAGATGGTATTCATTGTGTGTCCCAAGTACTGTGAAAAGAGCTTTATACACATTATTACAGTCAATCCTCACAATCACTCTACCCTCAGTAGGTATTATGGCCTTCTTCTTACAAATCACCTTATGGGGTTCTTTGTATTTTACCTTCAAATATCTCAAAAATAACATTCTATTTTTTTTTTTTACTCCTTTATGTGGCCTTTGGTATTTATTAAGGTATTATATGTGTACATAGCTTACCATTGTCCCCCCCTCCTATGCATGCCCTCCCTCCCCAGAGTTTTGTGTCCATTGGTTGTACTTATATGCATGCATACCAGTCCTTCGGTTGATCTTTATCTCCCCCAGATCTCCCTACCCTCCCTGCTGTCATTTGACAGTCTGCTTGTTGTTTTACTGTCACTATATCTATCTTTCTGTTCATTAGTTTATAATGTTCTTTATTATCCATAAATGAGTGAGGTCATGTGGTGTTTCTCTTTCATTGACTGGCTTATTTCACTCAGCATGATGTTCTCCAATTCCATCCAGGTTGCTGCAAATGATGAGAATTCCTTCTTTTTTATGGCAGCATAGTATTCCATTGTGTAAATGTACCATAGTTTTCTGATCCATTCATCTGCTGATGGGCACCTAGGCTGTTTCCAAATCCTAGCTATTGTAAATTGTGCTGCTATGAACATAGGGGTGCATATATCCTTTCTGATTGGTGTTTCTAGTTTCTTGGGGGAAAATGACATTCTTGATGAATCTAGATCCATAAATACACTCTCAATCTAAAATATTTGCTACTTCTGAAATATTTTAAGTCCTATCTAGACATTTACAGAAGAGCAATTACATCTACACATAGCATGGATGACATGTTCAAACCAAATTCTTGAAATTAAATATATTTCCATTAAAAATCAATTGAGTTAAGTCATGAATCAAAAATGGTCAAATATCAGCAGTTTATATAGTTCAACTTTATATGAGATGCAAAAGTAAAAATTAAAAAAAAACTTACTTTAATTAAGGTGACCCTTTCATTAGCTTAGACAAAAATGAAACACAGATAGTTTTATGGGGGGATACTTTTTCTGCAACACTTATCAGCAATCAAGAGGCTGACTCTTTCAATTGGTTCAACATGTGAGAAGGTTTTATCCAAAATGACAATTTACTACTGTAACTTCATCCACAGTTCCTAATTTTCCCATCTCTGACACAAACTTGATTTCAGATTAACAATATATTAACTACATGCTAACCATGTGCAAAGTTACATTCCAGATATTTGGGACTTCCTGCCATTTCATGATACCATAGTGATTAGCTAGGTATTAATAATAGGAAAGAACCAAAGGCAAGGCCAGACATTATAGGCATGTCATTTGGGCAGCATCACCAGGAAGCTGCAATTTCCCACACCCTAGGGAACCACTGGCCTACTTCCTGCAAAACACTGGGGGGAGGGACTTAACAAAGAGGAGATAGTTGCATTCACCGTGAGATTGGGATGGTATAGGGAAAAGACCTGCCAGTCACCTGGGAACAGAGATCATTGGCCAGAATGAATATGGCCTCTGCCAGTGTGCAAAAATTTGGGAATGCATAATCTCCTAAACAAAGGAGTTCACGCTCTCTTGGCACTCTTGTTGCTCCTGGTTCTCTTGTTGCTCTTGTGGCTCTCTTGTTCCTGCTTCTTTGCATTTGTCTATATGGTCCACAGCCATGGGGACCCTACAAGCAATGGACTAATGGACTGCAGTTGGGAACACAAGCTAAGTCAACCTGATGCTGGCTGGAGTGTGCAAATATGGAATGGAAATTCAGGACACGGGCTCTGATTTTAGCCCTGCTAAGGGCAAAATGGAAACTTCTTTCTTGGGACTCAGCAAAATGAAAGGTTGAAAACTCAGGGGTTTGACTCCACCGAAATAAAGCTTTCTACAATATCACATCCTTCCATGTGAGTCTCAGAAAATTTCTTTTCTTTGGATATTGCAAAGAAACCTACTCCTACTAATAACATTGGTAACTATTAAATATCATCAAGCTAAATACATAGTAAATAACCTAAAAATATCATTTGACTCAAAAAATGATATAAGTATACTTCCATTCAAAGCATAAGAAATGTTAAAAGGTTCTTCAGAGAATAAAAAATGCCTAAAGTTGGATAAATCAAAATTTCATAAATAATGATAATTTATTATAAGCAACCGATTTAGAAATTGAAATATAATAACTTTCTCTTCAAGTACTACATTCATTATTGGAAAAACTTTAAGCCATATTATTGAAGAATCAGTAGAAACCTAAACAATGGATTTATTTTCTTTATGCATTAAAAATGCTTCTTTGTGGTCTTCTATACACCTGCCATGCAAAGTGAACTCTGAGACCAGAAGCACCTCCTTATCTGGGTGCTTGTTAAAAATGCAGATTCTGAAACTCAGTCACAACCTGAAGAATCAGAATCGGCATTTTAATATGATTACAAGGTGATCCTATGCACATCAAAGTTCAAGAAGTACCCCCTACAATATAGGTTCTTAACCTTTGGCCTTAGGGTCAATATGAGTTTCATGAATCCCTTAAAATTTCACGCAGAAATTTTTGTAAATGAATATATGTATATCATACTGGGGAAATACTCCATATATTTTTATCAAACTCTCAAAGTAATATATTACACCAAGTAGATTAAGAACCACTGCCCTACAGGATTCTATGCCACAGTTTAAAAGTCAAAATATTTCGAGGGAACATCCAAGATGGCGGCCTAGGCAGTCTCCTAAGCTGCCGCCTCATCAACAATTTAATTAAAAAAACAACTAAAATCAAAAAGGACTTCACCAAAACGTCAGGAAAGCTGGCGGAGTGGAATAGCTACAACTAGAAAGAAAGAGAGAGGCTCACGGATCGGACTGGGAGCCGAAAAGCACTGAGGTAGGAGACGCTCGCGCACGCAGCCGCCGAATACCTGCCTGGCGGGAGGGGAGGAATCCCCGATTGCACGGAACCTTTTCGGACTGTACTGAACCCCAGCCCCGGCTGAAATTCCGTGGTCCCAGGCTCATACGGGTGGTGTCTGGACTGTAGAGAAAGGCACCCAGAGACTCAGAGACTCAGAGACTCAGAGACCGGGGACCTGGAGCCGCAGTCGCAGTTTGCAGGGTCTACAGACTCGCGAGTGTGAGCAAGTACGCGCTGAGGTCTGACCGCCGCCTCTCCCTCTCCGGAGCGGAAGGAGTCAGAGGCTCCAGGTCTGACCGCGGAGGCTGCCACAGCCTCTCTGTACAAGGTGGTGGCCTCTCCGTAGCAGAAGGAGTCAGAAGCTCCAGGTCTGACCCCGGAGGCTGCCGCTGCCTCTATGTACAAGATGGCGGCCTCTCTGTAGCGGAAGGAGTCAGAAGCTCCAGACTACAGAGACCAGCCCAAGTCCGGGTGAGCCCCTGGGGCACCCACGCTCTTGCTTGGGGAAACTGGGCCGGTCAGGCGGAAACTCAGGCGAGTGCACAAGGGCAGGGCAGAAGCCAAGACTGTCAGTTCAGCCCTGAGACTCCGCCCCATCCAAGCTGAGCAGAGGTTTCTGCAGTTTTTCAAGTCTGATCCTATAAGACTGTCTCCAATACAGAAGTTATCCCAGAGTAGACACAGCTGATACCCACAACCAATTGGCCTGAAGGTCAATTCACAACAATAAAGACTTAGCTACAACAAAGCTGTGCACGCAGTCCACAAAGGGGATCACCAAGAGTGTCTACCTCAGGTAACTGAAGAGGCTGACCCACTGTGCTATATAGGACACCAAACACACAAAGCCATCCTACCAACTCTGAAAAATAGTGATAATGCCGAGACAAGGAAATAGATCTCAAACAAAAGAGATGGAGGATATAGAGTTCAGAACTACGGTTCTAAGGTTATGCAACAATATGCTAGAAAAGCTCGATAAACTTCATGAGACCCAACTAAAAAGTATAGATAAACTGACTAAATTGGAAAATATTATGCAGAGATCCAACAGCAGAATGGAAGAACACAAGAATCAGGTCAAAGAGCCAAAAGACACTCCGCTGGAGAAGGAAGAAGAAAAGAGGATCCAGAAAGTTGAAGATAGTGTAAGGAGCCTCTGGGACAACTGCAAGCGCAGCAACATCAGAATTATGGGGGTGCCAGAAGAAGAGGGAGTGCAAAATACTGAAAACATATTTGAAGAAATAATATCAGAAAACTTCCCTCACCTGGTGAAAGAAATAGACTTACAAGTACAGGAAGCCTACAGAACCCCAAACAAGAGGAATCCAAAGAAAAATTCTTCTCGACACATCATCATCAATATGCCAAGGGTAAAAGACAAAAAGAGGATCTTACAAGCAGCAAGAGAAAAGCAGTTGGTTACCTATAAGGGAGCACCCATACGACTATCAGCTGATTTCTCAACAGAAACCATGCAGGCCAGAAGGGAGTGGCAAGAAATATTCAAAGTGATGAATAGGGAGAACCTACAACCAAGATTACTGTATCCAGCAAAGTTATCATTCAGAATTGAAGGGCAGATAAAGAGCTTCACAGATAAGAAAAAGCTAAAGGAGTTCATCACCACCAAACCAGTATTATATGAAATGCTGAAAGGTATTACTTAAGAAGAGGAAGAAGGTCAAGTGAATTAAAAATCTCAGGAATAGAATAAACTGGTGAATATAATAGAATTAGGGGCAAAGAAAGGGAGTGGATAGATAATTATTAGGGTGAAGGGGTGTGGGGTGCAGAAAGAGACTGGATTAAAATTGTATAACCTATGGATGAGGACAATAGTGGGGGGAGGGGGTAAGGGCAGAGGGTGGGGTGGGAATTAGGTGGAAGGGAGCTATGGGGGAGAAAAAGGAGAAACAATTGTAATAATCTGAGCAATAAAGATTTATTAAAAAAAAAAAATAAATAAAAAGCTTACTCTCAAAAAAAAAAAAAAAAAAAAAAAAAAATATTTCGAAAACTATTTACGCTGCTCTCAATGAGGTCTGTTGAAGAATGACAAGAATGAAGGTCAGCACGTCACAGTGGGTCACGAAAGACCTTATCTGAAGAATTTATTCACACCATGCAAGAACTATGCCAAGAAACCAGTTTGGAGACATCTAAATAAATAATTCTCTACATGAGGTTTGAGATTAAGAATGTGCTCTTGAAGAAGATTCAAACTGAGAAGTAAATAAATATAAAGTAGACATTTTTTTAGAGATAGGATGCCATTAGATGACAGTGCAGGGCTGAATTCCTGTTGTAAGAGCTCAATCAGCAAATTTCTAATGTGAATTCTGTTTGATTTGGGATATGGGAGCATTTCAAGAAGTTAACTTCCAAGCACATTCTTCTAATACTTCCTTTATGAGGAACCCAAACACACTTTACTGGTCCCACCATCTTCATCTTCTCTGGACCTTAGAAGATAAAATGAAGAAGAAATATGGCACAAAATTTAAAAGGGACATGCTCAGGATATTCTTGAGTTAATGATAAAGAATGGCTCCTTTCCAGAAGGTTCTCAGTGATATATGAGAACTGTGTATATATTTCAATCTTTTAACTAATCTAAGCATCTTTCAGGGTATGTATTACCCCGGAGCATAGACTATGTCTAACTTCTGTTTCCTTAAGGCATAGTTCCTGATAGAATTTAATTTTCTTGACAGGCACCCAAAATGTAAATAAAGGGCATTAACTGGTCTTTCTTGAGACTGATTCTTTATTGTACTACCATTGTAACTTGTCATCAGTGATGACCAATTGACAGAATGGTCTCCAGGGTAGATCTACATCCTACAGTACCAATCATTCCAGGCAAGGAAAATGCTAGAAAATAGTTCAGGGTATCAAGTCTTCTCTGCCCCTATCTATTTCCATGGGTATTAGGCAGCTACCTGATTCTTTTCTTAGCTCTATTTCTTAGAGCTATTAAAAGTCCTTGTTATGCAAGTACAATAGGGATTATGATAAAAATTTTCACACATTGTTAACTATTAATGTACCTCATTTATGCACTAAACATATCCTGATAAAGTATAAATTTTAAATGCAATTATTCACTCATATTGTGTCCTCTCAATAATGATATCTATACAAAAATATAGTGCTTTACACATATCATAGTCTCTCAGACATTCAATCAAATGTAAATGCTAATGTTTTGGACACATAATTAACTTGATTATTCGCTTTTCAACCCTAACAGTTTATTTATTTTTTATTATATTTTATTTATTTATTTTTACAGAGAGGAAGGGAGAGGGATAGAGAGTTAGAAACATCGATCAGCTGCCTCCTGCACACTCCCTAATGGGGATGTGCCTGCAACCAAGGTACATGCCCTTGACCGGAATCAAACCTGGGACCCTTGAGTCTGCAGGCCGATGCTCTATCCACTGAGCCAAACCAGATAGGGCTCAGCCCTAACAGTTTAAATGGTGGCTATTCAATTATTGACATGAAAGAGGAATAATGATAATAAGGACAGGGATATTGGCATTAGTGATACTTAATAGACGTGAGGAAAGAAGAGTACTGAAAAATAGGGAAGAAACTGATATTTACAGAAACCAGCTTTTATGACAGGCACTTGTGCAAACCTATGGGGGCAGAGAATACTATCTTGACTTGATAGATGAATACACTAAAGTTCCAACAGATTAAACAATTACCTAAGATTATGGAGTTAGACAGTAACAAGTTTTGGGAGAAGAGGAGAGTAGTAAGGGTATAGCAAAGGACAAGGAAGGGGACAAGGCATGAGCCCCGTTTTATGTGGAGAAATAAAACAATTAAAAGGAGACAAGTACTTAAAGGCAAGCAGGTTAACTGAGTATAGGAATAAATGGTTCCTCGCACATGTCACTGAACATTTTGAAAGTAAATGAATGGTTTTTTTTGCTAATTTTGAAAAAATAAAATGATAGAGCCAGGATTTGTCTGCCTCCAATGATCATGCTTACAACCACCAGACTCACTGAGAAACTAATCCCATTATATAAATAAGTATTTACAAAAACATTTTAACAGGAAATCTCACATCGTGGGAGTTTTATTTTTAAAAACACAATAAATATACTTCCAACAACAAAGAAGGATATAAAAATATGTACTAGCTAAGCCATTTAATCTTATTCTTTACCTGAAAGTGATATAGATCTAATCTAAGAGGTTATGGATATGTCACAAAATTCCCAGATTCTCTATAATAGCTAATACGTTTATTTCCTCCAGAAATGTATTCTCAACTTTATAATTTCAATCGGAACCATAACTCAAGGCAGAGAAATTCCTTTGTTCATTCCCCACTATTAAAATACCATCTTTTATTGGTCTCCAGAGACCTTTTTCTAGTTTCAGTGGAGGCCACCTAGATCTCTTTCTCCAGATCAGATAAACTCTCCTCTTCCCTTAATGTAGAGCCTACCCAGTCAGTGTACAATCCAAAAACCCTGAAATATAAGAAATGGACAAGTGCATTTAAAATCTAAAGAATTAAAATCTAAGATATCTTAGTGCATCTTCATTTCCTTAAATTGGAACTTATTTGTATTTAAAATAATATTAAATTCCAGAATATCACAGAAGCTGTATTAAATGAACAGATTCTTCATCACATCTCAAACATACTGTATTTAAACCTAACAACAATCTCACATCCCCAGTTCAAACGTTACTTACCTCTTCTTCCTCTTCTTCATCTTCAACATCCAGAATTCCTGAATCCTGTTCAGACTTGGGGCTGGTGCTTTCTATCTCCGTTTCAAAAATTGTATATGCATCTTTCTTAGCTTTTCTCTTGCTACCTATTCTGGGTTGTTGCAAGACGATGTTATCCAGGTTTCTTTGTTGCTGGGCCTAGGACAGAGACATGCACACGCACGTTAAGAAAAAAGGGATAAAAAGCAATCAAGCATTCAAAAAACTCATTTTTAACAATTGGTATCATAAAGAAAGCATAACAAAATACCCTAATACACAAAGTTTTAGTCCCCAAAATAACCCAAACATATTAATGTATACATTTTTAACCCTGAAGTTACCCTTCTTGATTCATTTTCCCAGTTTCCATAGGTTGGGGGAGGGGGATAATCAGTCAATTCAGTATCACCATCATACTTTTCAAATATACCCACTAAATCTTCACAAAAAATGAAATCTACCCATTCTCCTCTAAGTAGCCAAGAGATGAGTGCAAGAGAAATGGCATGCTGGAACCATGTGGTGGGGGAGAGCTCAGGGGACTCTTAGAAGCAGTTGTGTGGATGTAAGAGATCAACACAATTCTCCTGATTAAAAATAAAATATCTTAATAGAGTGATTCGAACTAACTAATACAACAGGATTTCATGACTTAATCCGTGGAAAACAAAGTTCTAAAGAATTTCTTCTGAACTCTTTGAGAAAAGGAAGTGTAATCCCCTCAACTTGATAAAATAGACTGAAATGATGGTGCGGTGTCAACAGATACAAAGAGGTGGGCAGCGTCACTTTCTAGGGTCAACAACGTAAGTATTAAACCGGACGGCATTAGAGCTAGAATGACCTCAGTCCCCACTCAGGAGACTGAGGCTAGAAGACAAAGGATTCGATGGGGTCTCGTGAGCAATAAATCAGAATCTCCAAGTGTGATCTTCTAAATTCTGTATCAGTGATCTTCCCACTATTCCAACAGTCCCTCAAAGCATGGCAACATGTTTCCCTAAAAAGGGAGTTCTGTGATCAAATAGATGGGAAACACTGCATGTTGTGTAGCCTTCTTACAGATATATAATGTTTATTAACAGTAAAAATAGGGAGAACTTCGTTCTAAAAAACTTCTTTGATTTAACCCAGCATATTCCAAAAGTATTTCATAATGAAAGTTTCCTTTTTTTTAATAATACTTAACATCATCCTAAAACATAAAGCCTAAGAATTTGGACAGAATATATATACTTTAATCAATATATGGTATTTCTCCTCAGTGACAAACAAATATTAGTTCAGCAGAAAATCAGTTTCCAGATATCCTGAATGAGATTAAGGAACTCAAGAGAAATATTAAGTATAAGATGTTAGTCCAGGCATGGTTAATAGGACAGAGAAAAACTTGAACTATGTGAGCTAGTTTCTGCCAAGAAAATGAAAAGAATCTACATTCCAGAGATTTGAATCAATGGACAAACTTGTTTCTCTACATAGTACTCATTGATATTTTGCTTTGACTTACATAAAAATGGTAACAAACTGAAATAGAAAAGGCATTCAAAACACTTAATTTAGGTTTGTACATAACACAACACATAACACTTTCAAGCATTAAAATTAAATACAATATTTTTTTCTTTTCCTCTCAAAAGTAAATTATTCCCCCTTAACTTTTAATGCAAACCACACAAAAAGGGATCAAGGTCTCTGGGGAGGCACAAAGGAAGGAGAACTTCCTAAAGCTTTTACTCTTTGAAAAGCAAGCCCTCAACTAGAGTGGCCACTTGTCCTCTACCTCTATTCTCTCCTTCAGTAAGCAATACCAACAACTTTTTCATAAGTTGATCTTATTTTATTGAATCCTAAGTTAACTATGTTTCTATCACAACCAATAAAATAGTACCAGTGTATCAAAAGTAATCAAGAGAAGCCACACTTAATTTTAAATCTCCTATGACCTGTTCTTTTTAGATGCTATGTATCTGGTTTTCACATCAATTTGGAAGAACACAAATTAAGATAGCAAACCCTATGTTGGAAATGAAAGCATTTCAAGTACTATTCCAAAGCTCCATCGAACCTGGGGTCTCTGTTAGCATTATCAAGGCTTCTCTGGTGTGTAAAAAAAGCAGTCAGGGCAGAGCTGCTAAGCAGGAACCGGCCAGATTAGAAATACTGCATCACAGGTAGAACAATGAAATAAATTCTCAGATGTTACCCATTATGGCTGCAAATGAAAATTACCAGATATTCAGAATGTATGTTTGGAACTGGCAAGAGTAAATATAGATATCAACGTATAAATACATACATATATATTAAAATAAAATATAGATATCAACATATAAATACATACATATATATTAAAATACATACATATATATTAAAATAAAGGGTAGGGAAGAGCCAGCAAATACCCTTCAGAGCTCCCTTCTAACCTATATCACCAGGACCATTTATTCTGTCCTCCAGAGACAACCTTTATAATCATGAGCCAAAGAAGCAGCTGCCTTCTGCCACGTGGGTTGAAGTGAAGGCATGAAGATACGAAGCATACAAGTAAGAGTTAGACCTTAGAATGCATTTAGGCATTTTCTTTTTCTTAGTTGTTCATTATTTTTTGAATAATTTCTACACATTTAACCACATCTTCCTTAAGGTTCCCTCATATACACTCTTCTTTGGTTTCCTAATATATATAGAAATTAAGCGAGGTTTGTTCCTCAATCCCTCTTCTCTTACCTCTCCCAAGATCAAATAGCACATCTCCTGCTTCCTGTTATTACCGGGTGCTCTACCATCACCGCCATCCCACATACCTAACATGGAACTCATCACCTTCTCGTTGTAATTCCCCTGCCTACTACAGCCAGGCTCTTCCTAAATCACATCATTCATCACACCAAGTAAGCATGGGAGAAATTCGGGGGGCAGGGGAAGGTTTAAACAAGTACTACAAATCCAAACTCCACATCCGTCACTTAGACTCCGCACAATGGAAGTTGAACCTAATTCTCCAATGTATTTCTCCAACATGAATCTTCCACTTGAATCAGACTCTATCTCATAATAGACTAGGTATGTTTCCACTTCTGTATCTCTACTAAATGACCTCTTTCTGCCTGACTCTAACCTTTCCTTCAAAACCCAACTAAATTATACTGACTTTAGAAAGCTTCCTTGCACTGCCCTAATTCAAGGTGCTTTCTCTCTGTATTCCTGTTTTCAGTCAAACATATATTGAAGGTCTATTTAGTACCAGGAATTGTACTACACACTGAATATAGAAATGAAAAAGAGTCTCTGACTCATAGACATCACATCAAACTATTATGGAAAGCAGATTATGCAATAAGTATAATAGAAATAACAGAGGACAGTGGGTAAATAAAGAACATAATCAGCTGCTTGGAGGGGTCTCAGGAAAGACTTCACAGAGGAACAGGTAGCATGCTCCCAAAAGATAAATATAATTTTTCCAAAGATAATTAAATAGAAAGGGTGACCATTCCAGAAAAGGGAAGCAGCAGCATGAGAAAGGACCATGTGTGAGATAATCACATTATCCACCCAAGGAATAAGTAATTTTGTATAGGAACATAGCTTATAAAGAACTCACAGATAAAGAAGTCACACAAAGCAGCTTCAACATTAGCTAATAGGCAATGAAAAAACAATGAAAGAGTATAAGCAAGGGAATTACTTTATTATTTTTTAAAATATATTTTATTGAGCTGAAACTGGTTTGGCTCAATGGATAGAGCATCAGCCTGCAGACTGAAGGGTCCCAGGTTCGATTCCGGCCAAGGGCATGTGCATTGGTTGCGGGCACATCCCCAGTGGGGGGTGTGCAGGAGGCAGCTGGTCGATGTTTCTCTCTCATCGATGTTTCTAGCTCTCTATCCCTCACCCTTCCTCTCTGTGAAAAATCAATAAAATATATATATTTTAAATATATAAATAAATAAATATATTTTATTGATTTTTTTACAGAGAGGAAGGGAGAGGGATAGGCAGTCACAAACATTAATGAGAGAGAAACATCAATCAGCTGTCTCCTGCACACCCCCTACTGTGGATGTGCCCACAACCAAGGTACATGCCCTTGACCAGAATCGAACCTGGGAAGCTCTATCAACTGAGCCAAAGTGGCCAGGGCAAGGGAATTACTTTAAAGCAAGGATCAGCTTTACAATTCAGGAAAATCCTCTAGGATCATAAGACTGCTCAACTGGGAGAAGACAGAAACTAGAAACAAGAAAATCAATATAGATCACTACAATAGTCCAATAACAATGATGAGGACTTAAATTAAGGCATCAGCAGATATATGAAGTAGAAGCACCAAAATTTACTAATTTGACTGTAGTACATAAAAAATAGGAAGGAAATAAGAATAATTCTAATTATTGTGGCGTTGATGACTAGATGGTGGGATCATTCCAAACAGTGGGAACCATGGAAATAGTAAGTTGAGAGCAGGATGGAGAAGAGTTCAGTAAACCTGCCAGATAGCCAGGTAAACAAATGATAGTACGCACTTCAGTTCGTGATTCTTCTTTCTTTGAGTCTAGGAAACACAATTTATCATTCTTAGATCCACAAAGCCCAGATTCAGCGATACATATACACTAAATTTGGATAAATGATTACTATATAGAGGCAATAGATAACAAGGGAAATCTATGAGCGAATAAAATATAGCCCAATAAAAGAGAGGACTATCTGCAAAAGACAGGGTTTGTATGTTCTCCTACCTATTAGAAGAGGGAGAAATCTCAAAAGCCCATAAGAATTACCTAATCTGAACTATTATCCTAAAAATGTTGCTATTAATAGTTTACAACTCTCAAAGAGTGTCTATGAGGCATTATTTATATACATATATACACATATAATTAACAATTATAATACTGTGTGTTCGTGTGTGTGTGTGTAATTAAATAAAGTTTTATTGTGAACTATAACTTCCAAGGGTGCTTAGCAATAAGACTCGGAGTTAAAATTATGTTAATCAAAAACTGAAGGGTCCTGTCTTTATCAACCCAATACTGACCTCTAGTGGGCTTAAGGAACATATGCAAGTGACCTTTAGAATCAATCTAACTGAGAATGGTGGAGACCTTACATAAATAGATGGACTTTAATAACAGGGTGCTGCTATAACAAAAAACCAACAGGCAAAAAAAAACACACAAAAACCTTCTTGGAGTAAGAAAGGTCTTTAAATCTAAGCTCTGAAACTTATTAATCATATAATGTTGGGCAATGTCTTCACTTCTCTAGCCATCTATTTAAAAACACACACAAAAGGTTAACAAAATATATCTTAGAACTGCCACAAGAATGAAATAAGATAATATAAGTAAAGAATCTTAAAGTAATCGATAAGTAAGACAAAAAATACTAAGAATGTTAAGCTCTACTTGTCTTCCCTCTGAAAATGAGAGAGAAATCTGTTTTACTTTCTACTGTGGAAGCCTCTGAGATATAAAAAATGTTTAGGTATTAATCACTGCTGACATCTAATATTACTGCACATTGCCATTCAATTTTGCATTAGTGCAACATTTCAGGCATTAGACACCTCTTGTGCTCCACTTCTGATCCTCTCAGCCTGGGCTCTTACTCCAGCTAGAGCAGCAGTAAGTAGTTCTGGGAAGCTTGGAAGTGTCCCATGATGTAACCTGAAACCCGCTCTAACACTCCACACCTCCAGCCTCCTTCCCTGGGGCTTTGCTGTTAATACCAGTGTAGAATCCCATAAGAACTACTTAGCACTCAAGATTGTCAGCCCAGAAGTGAAGCAACCATTGACCAAGATAAATGCATCGTGTCCTTCCCCTCATCCATTCCATTTGGCTTCTTAGAAGGTCCCAAGAACTAAGGAACCAAACTACCCTAGCATTGTACTTACTCTATAAAATTCTCTTTTCACTCCTCCTGATCCTTGGACTCCTGTTCCACAGATCGCTCACATCCCAACCCCTCAGGTTCCCTCAAAGAAACCTAGGCTAAAACAACACCCCATATAACAAAGCGGTGAAGCAGGAGAGTGGCCCTTGTTTTGTGTCTGAATTCCAAAGAATAGCTCTGAAAATAACTGGCATGATCAAAAATGATGACTCTACAGTTGCTCTTCAATCATAAGAATTGCAAAAGAGGTGTAATTTCAAAACAGGGTATCTGTCAAAATCTCCCCTTAGTAATAATCAGTTATTTTGGTGAATGATTTCTGTGCATATATAAAGATTTCTCTTTTTGCTTCTCTGTATTTTCTATTTATCTGCAATCTGCATTTATAATGGTATGCCAGAAAATAATTACACTAAATAAAAATCTGTAATCTTTACACACAAAAAATATTCTATAAATATATTTCCCAACAAATAAAAACATTTATAACATTGCATTGCAATTCATAGAACAAATGTTTATTTAAACATAGTCTACCATAGGACATTTATATTCAATATTTTGCTACTAAATAATAATGCAAAGACTATCTCCAGAGATAAAATTGTGTGTATGTCCTTAATTGTCTTATTAGAGAAAATCCCACAAATAGAAAACCTAGATCAAATAGTAAATGTTGCAAAATCAATAAACTTCCCTCCAGAAAAGCTATGCCACTTCATAGAAGCACATAAAAGTGTATGGACGCTTTATTTCCTAGCCCCTGAGCACCAGTAGGCATTACTTCTCTTTTCCATTGAATACAAAGGTTTCTATACATGACAGCAAAAGAAGAAACAATAATATAACATTTTTAATTTGCCTATGTTCATTATAGATAGATACTGGATAATCTATCCATGAATCTGAAAATTTGCATCTTTCAGATAAGGAGAATATTCTTATATTACTACTTGGATAATTTTCTCCCTTTGTCTAGAATTCTTAATTGGTCCTGAATTCTACAGTTCTGATTATCTTTGTGCAGCGAGCCTCTAGTCAAATATAAAAGGAAAGAAAGGTTGCCTTTTTTAATACAATGTGATAGAGGAGAGTCTCTTTCATAGTGGCATTTGTGTTTCAGACCTTAGTGCCTACTTATTTCATTGGTAGGTGCTTAAGAGAGACAAATACATGCAGTCAATCCTTTAATCCTGAGTTGTCACACAGATTATAAACATTATAAAATACTCTAATAACTGTAAAAACAATGTCTACCACGTTAGTCATATTTCAGGAATTTCTTAGTCATTTTCAAGTACATATTTTAGAATACTAGCTACCTGAAGATAGAAGGATTGTGGTTAAGTTTTGCTGAATGGCTAGAACATTAACAGGTCACTTAAAATCATTTGTGTATGATTCTAAAACAGGATGGTTTATGAATAAACTCAATGTCAAGATAATCCTTAATACTGTATCTGAGAATAGCATTAACACTTCTCCACAAATTTTTACCAGATATCATGTTGAGTTTTACATTCATTGTTATTGTCAATCTTTGTGTGGTGATAAAAATGACCGCAAAATATAGGTAAAGTTGGGAGGATAACTATTAACCTCAAGGTAGAACTCCCCTAGGTGCTTAATATTTCATGTTTTAACATAGTCATCTATGAAAGATAAGGTATATATAAGCAAGGCTTTCTCCAAGGATTATCCCATCCCACCTGAAGAGGAACAGAAAAAGTTGTAATTTTAACTAGTTGTATCTCAACCAAACCAATAGTTTCAACTATAACAAAATGCTAAATTAACATCCTGCTTCTCTGCTTTCATTGTTGCAAAGGATAAAATTATACAAAAAAAAAAAAAAAGACTTTTATGTAAACTCCCTCACCCCCGCCCCCGGTTTTTGTTTGGGTTTTTTGGGGAGGGTTTTGGGTGGTTTTTTTGTTTTGTTTTGTTTTGTTTTTTCAGAAGACAACTGCTAACATTTAGAGGAAGAGAAACTAGGCATATATCCACCCATCAGCTACACATAATCTGTGGTCAGGCTTAACAATTCACATAACTTTAAAATTACTCCTCTCAGTCAACTCAACCTAAATGAAGTCTAAAATATAAATACCTAATAAATGTGTTACTAGGTAGCATACTCATTGTATATCACCAAACTAGGTAATAAGCTATTATTCTCCATGTCCCTTCCATTTCTGCTATATAAAACAAGCTTAAGGAGAAATATCTATAATAATAAAAGTGTAATATGCTAATTAGACCAGAAGACCTTTAGGATGAAGACAGGGCTGAGAGGGAAGCCACAGGTGCCGGAGGAAAGCCCGGATCCCAAGTGCCAGAGGGAAGCCGGTGCCAGCAGCCACGGGAAGGAAAGGCTACTCTTGCATGAATTTCATGCATTTGGCCTCTAGTCTTCCTGTAATATCCATTTATAAAATTTAAAATCAAAACCCAAGTGAGAAAAACAAACACCTAAGAGAGAACACAATGAAGAACTATAGTGGTAGAAAAAAAATTAATAGCATCTTTAGATCTATTCCAGAACAGCAAGAATTATTCAATAATAATTATATTGATTCACTCTTTTGGCAAAATTTAAATTCTAATACATCAATCTTTATCCACTGTCCTTCCTTCTAAGAAACTAGATGTCTTGCCTTTACGCACACCTTTACATTTGGGAATGCAATCCTAATAAAAGCCAGAGTCTCAAGAGCTTTCAGAAGCAGAGGAGATACCCATCTTTCCAAAATAACTTAGGTACAAGTTAGTCATGTAAATCAAATATTGTTATTATATTTCTTCAAACTCTATTATATTTGTTTAAATGTACATCAGTGCAGGAGGGGAGTCAAGAGTGGTAGGAAGTAGGAGGAAAAAGTAATGGTATGTAAGTTTTTTAAATCAAATATCACTAATAATAGATTCCAAAGGGCAGCAAATGCTTCCGATTCTAATATTATATTGACAATTCCAATGTAGTATGATATCTCATTTCAAATGTACCATTAGGTTTTCCAGGTGCAGTAAAATATCATAAGAAAAGGAATCCAGTTAGCCCCCAGTTTGGAAAAGAAAATTTTTTCTGACAGATTTCTTCACAAGGAAGTTAAAATTTAAAATATTGCTATGACAAAACAATTAAACAATGTGACGGGGGGGGGGGGGGGGGAAGTACTGGACAAAGGATCTTGAGGTGTAACTTGTAGTTCCAATTGCTGTTAACTGGTTGTACATATGTCCTTGTATAATTTTAGTTTAAGTAAAATTCTAACTTTAAAATTATAAAGATTTATTATTTCAACACCTGAAACACATTAACTCAGTTAAGAAAAAAAATACATAGAAAATAAATCATTATTGGACTTTAAAAATGAAAATAATAAATGAATCACTTTTAAGTACCATAATTTTTCTGACAAGATACATGATATAAAATTAACTCCTATATTAACATTCACAAAAAGTGAATTAAGCCGAAACCAGTTTGGCTCAGTGAACAGAGCGTCGGCCTGTGGACTGAAGGGTCCCAGGTTCAATTCCGGTCAGGGGCATGTGCCTTGGTTGCAGGCACATGCAACCAAGATATCTCCGGTGGGGGGTGTGCAGGAGGAGGCTAGTCGGTGTTTCTCTCTCATTGACATTTCTAACTCTCTCTTCCTCTCTATAAAACTCAATAAAATATATTTTTTAAAGTGAATTAAAATAGTAACTATAGTTTTAAGTAAATAGCAAATTTATTTTCTCCCTTCCATCTACTTCAACCAAGTGCTACAAAGTACCTTTAGTTTTAAATGTTATCAAAATGGAAAATATTCAGTAGCATATATTAAATATTCAAAACACTTAAGCATATGGCCCAGAGAAGAACACTATTATTAATAGAATTAAGTTTTAAATGTTTGAAAGGAGCAGGATATTAAGGTATATCCTGTAATTTCTTTCTGCCCAAGTGATCCACTGAGATGCCTAAAACTTAGTCTTCCACTAGCAAAATTAAAAGAAGTTTTTACCAGTTGCTGCAAGTATGTGCACTGAGTCACTAGAACTACTTCCCTGTGTCTACCTACTTACTCCTCTCTCATATTTTTGCACCATGGAAATGATATAACAGATCCAATATAATTTACCTGACTGAAAATATAGTGAATGGGGGAAAAATATGAAGTGTTAGAAAGCTACATGGATTTAAACATTCTGTTTCAAATAAAGGCTTCTATAGGAAGTCCAATGAAGAGAAGAAATTTAAAAACCACATCAAAGTGAAGGGCACTACTCCAAACTGCCCTCTACAGAGGGGAGAATGATGAAGGAAGCCAATTTTTAGCGAAGGAAACCCATACCTTTCGTGTGGTTTACTAGGAAAACCAGGGCATGCTTCTTCTATCCAGTAAATTACCTGGACTTCAGGGCATGATCTTAAGACTGCACTCAAGTTACTGGATATGTCACTGGCTATGAAGAATGCTAGAGACCAAGTTTGGGGAATCCAAATATATATAAGACAACTTCTCACAGAGGAAAACTCCATACTAGGAAAAACCTGGTTATAGTTCTACTAAAATTCATATATCAAATAAACCACTTGTAACAAAGCGAATTTGGGAAAATAATATGGATAATATTGTAGTTTATAAATATGCATAGAAAAGTTACAAAAACACTAAGCGTATGTTCACATTCTAACTCAAAGAGTACCAACAGAAAACCAACCAAGAGATGCAATTTATACAGAACAGGAGTATTTATTGGAAAATTACCTAAGTTCTTGTACTGTGTTTGATTCACACTCTCGGGAAATAGCAAAAATAACAAAGGACAGAAAGTGCAAAAATTACGGTTACCAAAGCTTAGTTTCAACCACCTTGAGAAGTTTTCATTCAAGTGTCTAAAGTTCTAAACAAACCATTCGATTAATTTTATGTGAGCGTGACAAGCACTGTAACTGACAGAGTAAACACATGAAAAATGACAATTTCTTTGTTCCTTACATAATCTATTATTTTTATTAATAGTTTCCTATCAACATAGAAGATATGTTTTTCCTGAACCACATTAGTCAGGTGAAAAGAGTATCAAAATAAGAAGAGCCTATCTACTATCCACGTCCTTAAGAAGTATCACAGAAAAAGGAACAGCATAGTTGCAATTTAGTCAGCTTATGAATGATTAAACATAACAACCACAATCTAGTTCATAAGAATAAATTAAAAAGCTGATCCCAATTTCTCACAAAATTGTTCTGATGAATCATAGGAAACAGGAAGAGTGTTATGAGATAGAAAGAACACATTTCTACTACCTAAAAAAAAATATGCCATAGAAAAGAGAATAGCAATTATTACAATTCAGTCCATCTATGAAAGACCAAACATCCTACATAATAAAAGCCTAATATGCAAATCAACCAAACTGAGGAACTGGAATGACTGGCCGCTATGACGCACACTGACCACCAGTTTACTACTAAGTTACACAAAGACTGAGTAGTAAACTGTAAGATTGAATCTCGATGCTGTTATTAAAATTTCCAATTTAGACTATCTACAAATGTGATTTTAAATGAAACTAGTGAAGTTTGTCCCAAAAAAGTTTGTGTTTTGTGATGATCACTGCAAGCTGATTTACTATGAAACAGAGTTAAAAGCGAATTACGGTTAACTCTGCGGTTCTGACTAGTTACTACATATTTTGTGTTATGATGTTTTATGAGTTGTTTTAATGGACTGAGACAGAATTTTAAGACACCATTTTACAATATCCTTTTGAATGGAATCATATTTTTTAGAAACAATATTACAAAAAGTAGGCTTTTCATAAGAAGAAAAAGAGAACCATGTTAATAAAAAATGACAGCAAGAATGGCTCAGGGCCAAACCATTTGAAACTTATAAAATCTTCCTAAGATCAGATGGACATGTGTTCTCTTATTGCTAGGTGTAAAACTATACACTCACACAAGCTTCTGTTTCCAGTTTTAAGTTAAAAGCCAGGTGTATCTCAAAATATTAAAAGTTCCCATGCATCCTGCTAGTAAAATTCAATGTCATTATCACAGTAGGTATCTAGTGTAGTAAGGATGACCAAGTTTAGATTTGTAAAATCTGTAATGTGACAATCTGTAAATAATTTTGAACCTAGAAATATCATTCTATAGCAAATAAAAGAGATATTTTAAAAGATTGGGAAATTATACAAAAAATATGAAAAAATATTCAATAATTTTTTAAAATGTCTTTAAAGGACATATAATTACATAGAGGAATACTCTTACTATGTCAAATTTTTAAAATCCAGATATATTTTTACTTCATCAAAATTTTATAAAATAGATGTGGATATAGATGACTATAAATGAATATCCACTTCAGGAAATGGTGAACTAGAGAATTTAGAAAAGAAACAATGGACAATATATTAAAGCTACCTACTTTAAGATTCAGAGAGCTAATAAAATGGAGAAAGTGTATTAAGCCAGAACCCAGGAAAGGGAAGTGGCATGGAGAAGAGACACCAACATTTGTAGATATTCTTCCTTTGGGGCAGTTACCAATACTGAAAAGATAACAGACTGGGTTAAATGGCACTTTTTTTAATTTTCAGAAATGAAAGGTAAGTGTCATCCAGGAGGAATGAACTTGGTATATCCTCCATATGTGTTAGAACCTTGAACAGTTACACCCTATGACAAGTTTAAACCAGGATTACACAGAGCCCTTGTAGAAACTCATACTAAGCATTAAACTGATTAAAGCAATTCCAAAATACTATTGTCATTAAACATATGAGAACAATACTGTGTCTGGTAAAAGCAAACTTAACTCTTCTCCAAGGAAGAATTTTAATTTTTTCTACAAACAATTTTGAAAGTATAATGACCAGCACACAATAAAAAGTAACCATACACAAAAGGAGATGAGACAATAGTAAACAAGAGAGGGGAAAAGACAGATGAAATACATTTACATACAAGTTCCAAAATGTGTAATTATTAGATACAGACTTTAAAGATTCAAAAGCAAGGCAGATACAAAAGACAGTCAAAAGATTAGGGAGCCCCAGAGTAACTAGGGAACACTAGGAAGACAACCCAAAGGCAATAGGACAAATAAAACCAGACACCTGAGCAAACTGAAGCCTGAACAAAGTATAGTTACAGCAAACATTAAATACAGCCTAACTCCTACCCAGATACATATAAGCACTCATATTAAAATCCTATTTAGCTCGGTTCTTATTATCTGGTACATTATACCTACTAAAGAGATGATTGCATAAATAAGTACAAAGTTTCCTTTTGGCTCAGTGGATAGAATGTCAGCCTGCGGACTGAAAGATCCCGGATTTGATTCCGGTCAAGGACATGTACCTTGGTTGTGGGCACATCCCTAGTAGAGGGTATTCAAGAGGCAGCTGATCGATGATTCTCTCTCATTGATTTTTCTAACTCTCTATCCCTCTCTCTTCCTCTCTATAAAAAAAAATCAATAAAATATATATATGTATATATTTTTTAAAGTTTCCTTTTGGGATAATGGAAATGTTTTGCAAATACATAGAGGTGGAGGTTACACAACACTGTGAATGTATTAAATGCCGTTATAATGATTCACTTTAAAATGGTTAATTCAGTTATCTGAATTTCACCTCAATAAAAATAATATTGAAAAAAAACGAATAATAAGAGCTATATGTACTAGGTTATTACAGTTTATAGATAAGGAAAATGTAAAACAGCAATGATATAAGGGACCTGAAAGAAAAACTGAAATACTCTATCTGCCCAAATAACTATAACAGTGAAATGTTATAGTTATTTGAAAGTACATGTAGATTAATTATAAATGTATGTTCCAATTCCTAAAGTAAGTAGAAAAAAAATTTTTAAAGAAAGTACAATTACTTACTGAGGAAGAGGGAAAATCTATATATATATAAAAGGATAATATGTAAAGTATCTTCTGAGGAGTTCAACTGGGAGAATGGGAGTTCAATTGCTCACTATGACATGCACTGACCACCAGGGGGTGGTACAGAACATGGTGGGCAACCAGCAGTGGTAGTGGGGCACTGAAGGAGCAAGGGAAGAAGGAGGCGGGGTGGTAGGGAGGCATGCAACCTGATCAACCTTGATCACCCGCCAGGCTTAGGGACCTTACTCATGCACAAATTTCGTGCACTGGGTCTCTAGTGAAATTGTAAAATACTCAATTAAAATCAGAGAAGGCAAAAAAGAGATTTGAAAAAGTCAAGGAATAGTAAAATTATAAACATGATCAATAATAACTCAACTATTTCAATAATCACTCTAAATGTAAATTAAGAGACTCAGAGAATGGATAAAAAAAACCAGGTCCAACTATATGTTGCCTATAAAAAACACACTTTAAATATAAAGTCACAGAAAGATTAAAATAGTAAAGGAATGGAGAAAGATATACTATGCTATCACTGAACTAAAGAAAGATGGAGTAACTTTTTTTTTTTTTTCAGAGAAAGCAGACTTCAGAATAAGGAAAATTATCAGGAATAAGGAGAGCATTACATAATTGCCTACTTCCTAAACTTGATGGAGGAGGTCTATAGCACCTCAGTTAATGGTGAAAAACTAGATGCTTTCCTCCTTAGAGGAAACAAGGCAAGAATGTTCTCTCCCATTATTTCTATTAACATCATATTGGAAATCCTAGTTAATGAAATATGGCAAGAAATGAAATAAAACATATACAAATTGAGAAAGAAGAAATAAAACTGTTAGTTTGAAGATGACATGATTTGTCTATACAAAAAAAGAACAAGAAACTCCCAGAATTAGTAAGTGATTACAGCACAACTGCAGGATATATGTAAATACACAAAAGTCAATGCCTTTCCTAAATTCCTCCAATAAACAATTGGAATTATAAATTTAAAACTCATTAGCAGCCAAAATAAATACTTGGGTATATAACAAATATATATATAAAACCTATAGGAAGAAACCTATGAAATTCTGATGAGAGAAATCAAAGATCTATTCCATGTTCGTCGATAGGAAGACTCAATGTTGTTAAGGTATCAATTCTTCACAACTTGATCTGTAGATTCAAAGCAGTACCAATAAAAATTCCAGCAAGTTATTTTGTGGTTATCGGCAAATTATTCTAAGATTTATATGGAAAGGCAAAAGACTCAGAATAATCAACATAACACTTAAGATGTAGAACATCAAAGGACTGATAAAGCCCAACTTTAAGACTTAGTATAAAGCTATAGTAATGAAGACAGTGTAGTATTAGCAAAGCAATAGAAAAACAGGCCGATGAGAAGTGAGTACAGAAATAAATACACACAAATAGTCATCTGATCTTTGACAATAAAACAAAGGCAATTCAATGAAAAAAAAGGTGGCCATTTCAACAAATGGCACTAGGGACAACTGGACTTCCATAAGCAATAAAATAAATCTAAACACAAACTTAAATACTATTCTCACACAAAAATTTAACTCAAAATGGATCATAGACCTAAATATAAAATGTACACCTACTAGAAAATAACATCAAGAGAAAATCTAGGTGACCTTAAGTTTGGTGATAACAAAACCAATTATATGATCCAAGAAAGAAAAACTGGTAAAATCATTAAAATCAAAAACATTTTTCTGTGTAAGATACCATATTTGCCGGCGTATAAGACGATTTTTTGGCCCTGAAAAATATGCCTCCAAGTGGGGGGTAGTCTTATACGGCGAGTATATAACAAACTCTGTATTTTTAGTGGAAATGTTAGGGGGTCGTCTTATACGCCCAGTCGTCTTATACGCCGGCAAATACGTATTTTTCAGGGCCAAAAATCGTCTTATACGCCAGCAAATACGGTACTGTTAAAATAATAAGATAATCCACACTGGGAGAAAATCTTTGCAGAATACATATCTGATAAAAATGACTGGTGAACAAAATATATAAAGAATTCTTAAAACTCAACAAATACACACAACAAATAAAAAATGAGTATTACGCTAAGTGAAATAAGCCAAAGAAAGACAAGTATACATGATCTCACTTATATTTGGCATCTACTGAACAAAATAAATTGATGAACAAAATAGATCCAGAGACACAGAAGTATGGAACAGACTGTGGAATCTCAGAGGGAAGGGCTGGGTGGCTGGCGGAGATTAACCATAGAATTTGTATGCATATAGGCATAATCCATGGACACAGACAATAGGGTCTGGGGCGGTGGGCAGGGTCAGGCTAGGAGCGGTCAAAGGGGGGAAAAAGGGACATAGGTAATATTTTTAACAATAAAGATTTAAAAATTAAATATTCTTAACCTCAAAAAGGAAAAAGAGCAGGAGTTCTGAATTCACACTCCATCAGAGAAGACATACAGATGGCAAATAAGCATATAAAAAGATGCTCAACATTATCTGTTTTTAGAGAACTGCTAATTAAAAAAGCAACAAGATATCACTATAGCTCTGTTATGACTAAAATAAGAACTGATAATACCAAATGCTGATGAGCTTGTGGAGAAACAGGAACTCTCATATTTTACTGGTGGGAATGCAAAGTGGTATAGACACTTTGGAAGACAGGTTGGTAGTTTCTTACAAAGCTATAACTATAGTTTTGCCATGTGAGCCATCAAATGCACTCCTAGGCATTTACCCAAGTGAGTTTAAAATTTATGCGCACACAAATATTTGTAGCAGTTATATCCATGATTGCCAAAATTCAGATGCAACCAAGATGTTCCTCAATGGATGAAAGGAAACATAAACTGTGGTACATTCATACAATAGAGTATTCTGAAATTAAAAGAAAGGAGCTCTCCTGCCATAAAAAGGCACAAAGGAAGTTCAAATGCATATGGCTAGTGAAAAATTCCACTCTGAAAGGCTACCTACTATAAAATTCCAACTATAAGGCATTCTGAAAAACGCAAGATTCTAGAGGCAATAAAAAATGATCATTGCTTGCCTGGATTTAGGGGTGTTGTAAAGCATAGGGGATTTTTAGTATTGTGAAATTATTTTGTATGATATTACAAAGATGGGTACATAACATGCATAACTGAAACTTAAAAGAACTTTACAACACAAAGAATAAACCCTAATGTAAATTATAAACTTTGGGTAGTAATTACATATCATGTTGTCTGGAATGGCAGGATTTCCTTCTTTCTCATGGCTGAATAATATTCTAATCTTTTTTATCCACTCATCCATCAACAGACATTTAGGTTGTTCACATACTTGGCTGTTGTTAATAATGCAACAATAAACATGGGAGTACAGATATCTTTTTAATGTCCCATTTCCATTTTCTTCAAATAAATCCTGCCATTTGCAACAACATGGATAGATTTTTGAAGGCTTATGTTCAATGAGATAAGTCAGGCAGAGAAAGACAAATACTATATGATATCACTAAAATGTGGAATTTATAAAAGCCAAATTCATAAAAACAGGAGCAGGATGGTGGTTACCAGGGACTGCAGGAGAAGGGGAATTAGGGAGGTGTTGTTTAGGAGTACAAACTTGCAATTAGTAGGTAGATAAGTCCTGGAGAAAGCAAAATGATTTATAATAAACAATACTGTATTAAAAGCAACAGTAAAGCTAAAATTCATTTAAGAGTTATTAAGAGACTGGCTCTTAAATGTATACACACACACACACACACACACGAAAAAATTATGTGATAATATAGAGGTAGACGGGTAATCATATTACAATACATATAGTATGTATAAAATCAACTGTTTGTACACCTTAAACTTAGACATGTCAACTATATCAAGATTTTAAAATATATATTGGTTCATCAATTCTAACAAATCATACTGCACTAATGCAAGATATTAATAACAGTGGAAACTGATAAGAGGAGAATGGATACATGGGAACTCTCTTGCTATCTGCTCAATTTTTCTATAAACAATCTTTCTACTCAGTTTTTCTATAAACCTAAAGCTTTCTTTAAAGACACAGTCTATTTTTAAAAAGTATATTTTTTAAAGCCAAGAAAGTATTTTTTTTAAAAAAAACATATCAGGGAGAAATATTCACATGTATTTTTAACAATCCCTGGGTAAAAACCACATTACTTGAAGGTAAAAATGCAACTAATCTTGATGCAAAATAAAGTACTTGTCACTGGGGAAGGTGAATTATTCTAAATAACTTATTACACATTGATACGACTACACAAAACTGATATAATTAGATGTTTTATATTATATAAAAATTTTAATACTTAAAAACTTGATATTATATAAAAAGAACATTTAATTATAAGCAGAGCTTCAAACAAAAAGATAGGAATAAAAGATGAAAAGAAAAAATATATAAGAGCATTACTTTCTTTTTCCTTCATTGGGAGACTCATCAATCAATTAACAATAAAAGCTGAAAGGCAGGTTGAGGGCACAGTGTGATGCTAGGGTAAACTCCAATAGCATTGAATACATATCTCTACTAAAGCACCTACCACTTAATATTAAAACTAGACCTGATTTTCCTTATCAAACTGAAATACAGATAAATTCTTAGAAGACAGAGACCATGTGTTTGTCCGTGTGCTGAGCGCACAGTAGGCCTCGGTAAAACATTAAAGGCATCCCTCTAAAGCATTAAAAACAACAGTGAAGCTAACATTCATTCAAAAGGGAAGAATGGGTGGAAGAATATTTTTTCTGCTTTATTCTTTAATTATCAGTATAAAGTATAATATCAAGTTAGTGAGCATAAGGAAAAGTGCCAACTAAGAAATTAAAAATGTAAGGAAGAGAGGGGATTACAATTCCAACAACATTTTAGAAAAATAGGAAGAAACAAGGTCAAAAAAAGCTACTGCCTATTAGCCTCATTAAGGAAGCCAAGTGCTTCTTTCTTTGAAATAGGAAAAAAGGGTGATGACTCAGAAGAAATCTGAACTACAAAAAAAGAAATTTAAGAAAGTTATTCTGAATAACCTAGATGTCTTTTAAACCTCTAATGGTAATCTTTTACCTAGAAATTCCCTTTTCTAGGTAAAAGATTACCTACTAAAATGTAGGGTAGAAATAGTTGTGGAACTGAGTGACATGAGAAAATTTAGAAAAGTGATCCCAGAGAAAGTAATGGGGACTTAAGATAATTTAATTATACGTTTTTGTAAGTAGCCATGAATGTCTAGGTCAGTGTAGGTAGCATGACTATAGTGGATAAAATCTGGATAATTATATTAATTTTTCCATGAGTGAATTCTCAACTTTTTTCTTGTTATGCTTTACTGCTTATGCCTCTAGCTCATTCAGTAGAACCATCTTAATTCATGTTAGAAATAGATATCAACAAACATAGTCATTAATAGCTAATAAACCAAACATCCAACAACATGAGAACAAACCAACCATGTTGACATGGCCATATTCACCTTCTTATCAATTAATTAAAATCTTATCAAATACCTGGTTGTTACTTCAGAACTCATTTACTATAACAGACTGCTTATCCTATCTAATAAAATAATAATATGCAAATTAACCATCACTCTGCTACACCCACAAGTCACACCAACCAGCCAATTAGGATAAAGTATGCAAATTGTCCCAACAAAGATGACTATGGCCATGGAGCAAGCAGGAGACTTGGGTTTCCCTGGCAATGGAGAAAGCCAAGCTTTCCACACATCCTGGCAGGCCCAGGCCTCCACTGAAGGCTACAAAGTTTCAATTATAGAAGATAAATAAATCCCAACAAAAATGGCTGCAGCCATGGAGCTAGCAGGAGGCTTGGCTCCGCTCAAGGATACAAAGCTTCAATTATAGGAGATAAATAAATCCCAAATACCAAGGCCTTCGCTTGGGTCAACGGGGGGGGGGGGCATGGCCGGCCTGCAAACCACAACAGGCCCCTTGCCCAGGCTACCACACGTCCCAAGGGAACCCCCACCCTGATCTGGGACACCCTTTAGGGCATACCAGCTGGCCATCACCCATGCAACAGGCCTCAATCCTATCTAATAAAAGAGTAATATGCAAATTGGCCATTACTTCAACACACAAGATGACTGCCCCCATGTGGACACAAGATGACCAGCAGGGGGAAGGCAGTTGGGAGGGACCAGGCCTGCAAGGGAGGGCAGTTGCGGCAATCAGGCCAGCAGGGGAGGGCAGTTGGGAGGGATCAGGCCTGCAAAGGATGGCATTTGGGGGAGATCAAGCCTGTATGGGAGGGCAGTTAGGGGTGACCAAGCCAGCAGAGGAGGGAAGTTGGGGGCAACTGGGCCTTCAGGGAAGGGCAGTTGGGGGCTGTGGGGGGGGGGGGGAGGGACGACCCAGGCTTGCAGGGGAGAGTAGTTGGGGGAGACCAGGCCTGTAGGAGAGGGTAGTTAGGAGGGGCCAGGCCTGCAGGGGATGACAGTTAGGGGCAAACAGGCTGACAGGGGAGTAGTTAGACATCCATCAGGCTGGCAGGGCAGTGGTTAGGGATGATCAGGCTGAGAGGCAGAAGAGGTTAGGGGCAATCAGGAAGGTGGGCAGGCCAGTAGTTGGGGGCCAGCAATCCTAGGTTGTGAGAGGGATGTCCGACTGCCCGTTTGGGCCGAATCCTACCAGGATTGAGCCTAAACGGGCAGTGGGACATCCCTCAGGGGAGGGTGAGGGTGCAGGCTGGGCTGAGGGACACACACACACACACACACACACACACACACACACACGTGCATGAATTTCGTGCACCAGGCCTCTAGTGAAATATTACTATCTGGTATCAACTTTAATTTCCACTAATACTTAGTCAATCCATGCCAATTGTGTTTTTGATTATAAATACTGAACACAATTCATTTTACAGATAGCACCATTTTATCATTTATTAACTTGTGTTAACATATCCAGGACTTACAAACAGAATGAGCCCCAGATTCAGAAGGAACAGCCTGCTGAGACTAAAACAGCAGCCTCAGATCAAACCTAACTAAAGCATTCTTACTCCACACTCAATGTCTTTGGATCTGGGTTAAATTAATTAGAGTCATCAATGTATAAAAATTACAGCTTCTACCCTGTTTCCCCGAAAATAAGACAGTGTCTTATATTAATTTTTGCTCCCAAAGATGTGCGAGGTCTTATTTTTAGGGGATGTCTTATTTTTCCATGAAGAAGAATACGGTACACATTTATTGTTAAATGAAAATAAAGGAAATGTATTACCTATATACGGTACGGTAGTACGGTGGTTGTCAACACAAACCAGACAAACTGTGAATCCTGGGGGCCTTATTTTCGGGGGGGGGGGTACCTTATATTTCACTCAGAAGGAAACCTATAAGTAGGTCTTATTTTCGGAGGATGTCTTATTTTCGGGAAAACGGGGTAGAAGATAGTGGCATACAAGGGTCTGGCTTTAACTTGAGTCTTTGGTTAAAAAAAAAAAGTTGGGGGGAGAAACAGGAGGAGGAGGGAGAGGAAAGGGAGAAGAGAAGGAAGAGAAAGAAAGAAAATAGTCAGGGTTAACTTGTGTATGGACAGATGGATTTTTTAAAGCACTTTCTTTTCCACCTGGGAATATCTATAGCCTTTTAAGCAGTCTCGCATTTAAACGTGTGTTCTGACAGTCATGTCAGAGCCTGGGTAAAAGCCTTTTCATGGAAATCATTAAAACGAAAATATCCAGACGAGAGGCCTGTTTTTTTCCAGGGAATAGGGTGGAACAGAATCATGTCAGTTTTAAAAGATGGAGGTACCTTAAACAGTGATGGGATAGATGAAACACCTTCCTTCTCCGCCCTCTCATCCCTGCCTCCCCCTCCCCCAGCACCTGAAAATGTTTACCTGCTGCTGTCTAGAACACTCTACTACAAATATTCAAGGAACCTTGGGGGCAGGGTTAAGAGTGAGGAGAAAAAAAAAGAAAAAGACTACAACCGCACATCAGCCTGTGATTCAAAGCAGAAGGGAACAGAGCAATCCCAGAAGTATTCCAAACAGAGCTGACCCTCCTGGGTCCTGTGCTCCCCACGTGGAACTCACAAAGTCTCACAGCTCTCAGCTTTAAACTGCTGAATCATTTCAACAAGTGATGTATACCTACCTGCTGGTGAGAAATAACAGTCATTCCTTGCTTCAACCATCATTTCCTTGCTTCCCACTGGGAAGTGATCTGCTGCCCACTGTCAAGCACCGAAGCAATGCTAATTCTCCCTAGGAAAACTTGAGATTGAGCCAGCCAGCCATGAAGGTCACTTTATATCTTGGCTCAAACACTGGGCCCTCTGCAAAAGATGTTTTTTGTTCCTGAAAGACCACAGAGATACTGCTATTTCCTTTACCCAAGTTAACAACTTTTCAAGGACTTCCCCTACTCACCACATTTTTTCTCTTACGGTCCTGAACTATTTTTGTTTGTTAATATCAAGGCTGGAATTTTGATCTGTAAGGATTTTTATTCCATTTATGTGTTCCATCAAGGTAGTTTCTGAACAATTATTAACTGTACCAGAAAAAGCAATCAGCTCAGATTTATTAGTCCCTGGTCACTTGATGCTGATGGTAGGTAGTTTCTGTCACACTGATCTTCTAAGAGTCCCCAAATGACTTAGTGACTCCAATGACCTTAAGAAATATAACACAAAACCCAAAGGCAGTGTTATTGAAATAAATTTCATAGGTGCCTGGGGATTTCCCCCTGAGGGCTATTAATATTCTTAGTTTTAACCCACTAGAAAAAAACCTGTGAGGGGAAAAAAAACCTCAGGTCCTTCAAAAATACTTTTAAATTTTCACTTTACCCTTAAATGGTAATTTTTTGAATCTTAAAAAAAATAATTACAAAAAGAAATCCTACAATAGTAATAATGTTTGTGAGTGCTCTTTCCACACCAGGCACTATACTATATAGTATAATCTTCATTGTTTTATTCATATCACACACAACTCGGCACAGTAGATTGTTTTGCCATTCTCATTTTAGAGAAGAGTAATCTAAAGTTTAGAGGCATGCTTTGAGTGACCACATATTACAAATCCCAGACACTGCAGAACCAAGATCTGAAGGTAAAACTATCAACAGTGACTGTATCTTTAATCATTACAATTATAGTCTCATGTGCATAATAACTGCATTTCTCTTATTGAGCTCATCAAACTATTTCATATTAAAATCATTTAATCCTGAATCTGGACTAAACCAAACCAAAGAGTGAGCAACATCATTAAAATTCTTGGCAAAAAAAATATATATATATTTCTAGATAAAAAAAAATTTCTGAACTAAAGACCTGCTTTTACAGAAATTATTTCTTCAGAATCACTCATTCTCCCCATTATTCACAATTAAACACCATTTTAAAAATGGTGAGATCATTATGTATTTAATTATTGAATTATGTGTGTAAAAAAGTACAAGTATATCTTATGCACTTAGAATCTCATAAAACCTGAAAGCAAAACACTACCTATAAAGATTACAATTAAGAATCTCCAATTAGCCGAAACCGGTTTGGCTCAGTGGATAGAGGGTCGGCCTGTGGACTGAAAGGTCCCGGGTTTGATTCCAGTCAAGGGCATGTACCTTGGTTGTGGGCACATCCCTGGTGGGGGCTGTGCAAGAGGCAGCTGATTGATGATTCTCTCTCATTGATGTTTCTAACTCTCTATCCCTCTCTCTTCTTCTCTGTAAAAAAATCAATAAAATATTTTTTTAAAAAAAGAATCTCCAATTATAGGGAGGAGGAATCTCAATCAGAGGGCTTTACAACTTCCAGTGTCATCTAATAGTCACTTCCAGTTCTTATCTATTTTTTAAATATATTTGTATTGATTTCGGGAGAGGGAGAGATATAAATATCAGTGATGACAGAGAATCATTGATCAGCTGCATCCTGCACACCCCACATTGGGGATCGAGCCCAAAACCTCAGCATGTGTCCTGACCAGTAACAGAACCGTGACCTCTTGGTTCACAGGTCGCGCTCAACCACTGAGCCACACAGACCAGGCTTCCCTTTCTTATCTTGATTATATAATTGTCTTCTTAACCCAAAGGAAAAACATTTTATAAGTTTTTACTACTTCTCACTATATCATATTAACTTATCTCAAAGATAAAAATAATTATACTGTTTTCTTTGCATTTTAAATTCAGTAAATGCCTGTAATAAGAAGAAACCTTCACTCTTGTTATTCAGGGGGAAGGATCACTCCTGTGGAATTTCAGGAAAGATTAGATTAGTACACATATGTTAAAGCCTGATTCATTAACTAATCCAATCCAGGAAAATAAATCTTGGGTAGCTTTATTTACATGTTCTCAAAATCACTTTCAGCCTACTTTCTCCATTTAATCCTCAGAAAATATAAAAACCTTTTAAAACTTACAGTTACAAACATTAATTGTAATTGAATTAACTTTATAGTTTCATAACTATCTTTTATATCAAGAATATCACTAAAGATAATAAGCTTGACACTTATGACATAGGATAGAATATATGAATATAACTCAAACTATTCAACTAATAGTAAAGATGAAATTGATAATACAAAGCTATATTTGCTGTACATGTAATGCCCTCTAGTGGAATGAATCAGGAGAAAGCTACATAAAGATTCCTCAAATTCAGTTACTATTCATTAAAACAATTTTATTTTCTAGATGGACCAATAGTAATTGCTCTCATTTTAAACCTATTTAAATTTCAAACAAAATACTCTACCTGTTTTTAACTCTTGCAAGGGTTCAATGAGCATTTACCAAGCTTATTTAAGTTATGAGGAAAAAAATTATAAACACACACACACACACACACACACACACACACACAGGCTATTGGAAAGGCCTATGGAGTAAACATTAAAAATCTACTTCATTAAGGAAAAAAATCAGACAGACAACAGCATGGAGATTACCAGCGGAAATGGGAAGAGATGAAGTTGGGGGAGTTTAAGGTATAGAATGAAATAAATGGTGATGGAAGGAGACTGGACTTGGGGTAGTGAGCACACACTACAATATGCAGAGGATGTATTACAGAATTGTACATTTAAAACTTATATAATTTTACTGACGAATGTCATCCCAATAATTCAATTTAAAAATCTATTCCATATTAGTAAAACCTTCCACCCATTCCCTTTCCACACAAAAAAAATATATTAATGATGATTCTATAAAGTTTAGAAGATAATCACTTCCCAGAAACATAAACATAGTACCATATTTGCCGGCATATAAGACGACTTTTTGGCCCTGAAAAATATGCCTCCAAGTGGGGGGTGGTCTTATATGGCGAGTATATAACAAACTCTGTATTTTGAGTGGAAATGTTAGGGGGTCGTCTTATACGCCCAGTCTCTTATATGCCGGCAAATACGGTATTTTTCAGGGCCAAAAAATCGTCTTATACGCCGGAAAATACGGTATATTCACATTGATTTAACCTAATGTTTTCAATATTTAATCTTATAAATATTCCAAATGTTAAACTTAACAAAATCACCTTTATCATTAGTGCATATAACACAACAAAAGAAGAAATTTATTTCAGTGAAATAATTTTCTCAGCATTTTAAATATGTTGCTATTCTCAAAACAGCATTAAGGAAAGACAATGAACATAGATTACAATATAAAAACCTATCTCCCAAATATAGTTAGGTTTGAACTTAATCTAATTCTAAATCTCAAGTTATTACCCCAAGTAATTAGAATAGTTTTATGTCTCATAACTTATTAAAGGTATATTTATATCCTCCCAATTTTTAAAAACCATCTAAGTTTGAGAAACTCTTTCAAGAAATAACATTTTTACAAATACTGTATAATGCTCAATCCAAGTCTCAGATGAATATGTGAAAAATATGCCAGCTTAGGAGTGCCCTAATTAAGTTAATAACAATGCACCTACCTATATAGTTTAAGTTTAAAAAATTTGGCTCTCAAAAGAAATTTCAATTGTTGTACTGTTGATATTTGGCTCTGTTGATTAATGAGTTTGCCGACCACTGCCCTAGTCCATAGACAAGAAAATCAGACCTCCTTTTTACTAAGGTTTATACAGCAAATGAACAATTAGTAACATGATAAATTAATCTAAATTAAGAAATATTTAATGTAAATATCTTGTTTAAGATTCTGTGAAATGCTGAGGTCGGTTTGGCTCAGTGGTAGAGCGTCGGTCTGCGGACTGAAAGGTCCCGGGTTCGATTCCGGCCAAGGGCATGTACATTGATTGCGGGCACATCCCCGGTAAGGGGTGTGCAAGAGGCAGCTGGTCGACATTTCTGGCTCTCTATCTCTCTTCCTTCCTCTCTGTAAAATATCAATAAAATATATATTTTTTTAAAAATATATTTTATTGATTTTTTACAGAGAGGTAAGGAGAGGGAAAGAGAACTAGAAACATCAATGAGAGACAATCATTGGCCAGCTGCCTCTTGCACACGCCCCACCGGGGATGTGCCCGCAACCAAGGTACATGCCCTTGACCGGAATCGAACCTGGGACCTTTCAGTCCGCAGGCTGACGCTCTATCCACTGAGCCAAACCGGTTTCGGCAAAATATATATTTTTTTAAAAGATTCTGTGAAACATGCTGAATCAATTAAATGCCCATGTGTTGGTATCACTTATAAGTAGAACATTAAAAAAAAACACACTAAAAAAGTCAAATTCATAGAAACAAACAGAAGTGGTTGTCAGGTGCTGGGAGGTGGGGGACAGGGGAAATATAGAGATTGTTAAAAGGATACAAACTTTTAGTTATAAGATGAGTAAAGTCTGAGACTCTAACATATAATATGGTGACTATAATTGGTAACACCATATTGTGTAACTGAGGGAATAAAACCTATGTTCCAATCACCCCTGTCCACAAGTATAGGTAAAAGTGTGTGGTATGGATGTGTTCATTAACTCCATGGGAACTCTTTTATAATATAGACATATAAAATATCTCACAATTTTGTCAGTTATACCTCAATATAGCTGGGGGGAGGGGAGTCCATGTGTGAAGACAGAGATATATGTCTTAAACAAAAAAGAGGAACCAACACATGATAACCCAAATATTTGATTGTACTCAAAGTGCCAATCTAAGAAAATATGAGTATCATTCTGTTTGTTAGACAACTTGCCTACTAGCTGACAGGTCACACCCAACATCCAAGTTTCAAAAACACCTAATAGCACTTCAGTAAGATTTTCTAGTTAGGGGTCAGAAGCCTAGAATTGAAATTGTCATAACTGTTGAGATGATGGAATGAAAAGAGTACATATAAAAGTGTTGCTAACTTGTGGGGGAAGGGGAGATTCCAAATCAAAGTGAAAAGAAGGCATTAATATCAGAAATGCATCAAAATAAATGGGATGTTATTTGAAGGAAGGATAGTTTTATATAAATTCAGTAAGTATGAAAGAAAACCATCATAAAAAATAAATTTAAATTAACTTAACAATGTTATTTAGACATGAATGCACAGTGCTAAATAAATGAAAATAGAACACAATATATAAGATTATAACAATTCTCTTCTTGAACTCAGAATGGAGCATTAATATTTACAACACAAAGGCCAAAGCTTTAAGAAACTTCAAAAGCCTATAAGGCCTGGTCAGTGTTGCTCAATGGTTAAGCGTCAACCTATGAACCAGGAGGTCACTATTCCCAGTCAGGCCACATGCCTGGTTTTCAGCTTGATCCCCACTAAGGAGCTTGCAAGAGGCAATTAATGATTCCTTCTCATCGTTGGTGTTTCTATCTCTCTCCCTCCCCCTTCTTCTCTGAAATCAATAAAAAACATATTAAAAAATAAAATAAGAATCAACAGGGTCATAAAATCTAATATAGAAAATGTTTTGTGTCATTTTTTTCATATTTCACTATATAATTACTTAGCGTGAAATGATTAAATAAATATGATCCTGGAAATTTAAATATATCCTGAAATCTTCCCACTGCAAAACATCTAAAATGCTGGATAAAATTTTAAAAATACTTTTAATTTTGTATTAAAATTAATATTAAGCTTTCCTAAATTTGCACTGAAGTGAGAAAAATTCTAAAAGGGCCAGGAATGAGAGCAGCAGGGAGGAACAATACCTTAATGGCCGAAAGCAGGGGTTGGAAAACTATCATCCACAAGCCAAGTCCAGCCTATAGTCATAAACTAAGAATAGTTCTTAAATTTTTAAAAGGTTGAAAAGAAAAAAGAAAAAAATCTAACCAAATGAAAATTGTATGAAACTCAAATTTCAGGGTCTATAAATAAAGTTTTTTACAACACAGCCATGCTCATTCATTTAAGTATTATCTACAGCTGCTTTTATATCACAATGGCAGAGTTGGGTAGTTGCAACAGAAACTGTACGGCCTGCAAAGTCTGAAATATTTTTTTATCTGGCCCTTTACAGCAAAAGTTTGCCAATCCTTGGCCCAGAGCTTCATTTTTAATGAATACACAAGGGGGACAGGAAATAAAGCCTCGGGCTCATGCAGGGTAAGGAATCAAATTGGAGATGCGGTAAAAAGGCAGTAACACCGAACGGCTAGAAACTTAATCAAAAGTGGACTTAAAAAATATATATCCCACAAAATCATATTGCAGACACATGCCTGCTTCAGAATGACTCTTCACGGAACAGGAAGAAGGGTAGGGAACCTGGGGACAAGAAGAAGAGTTCCCCTGAGCACCTGTGGCCTCTAAACAGCCTGCAGATGGGTCTAAGGCTCAAAAAATGCCCAGTTGAACAAAGATGGCTGTCAGAAGGGGAAAGGATTGGGGGGAGGGAGGGAGAGTGAGCAGAAAAAGAAAAAGGGATTAAGAAGTACACACTTCCAGTTATAAAATAAGTCACGAAGATATAATGTACAGCATAGGCAATGTAGTCAATAATATCAAAACTTTGTACAGTGTCAGATGTTACTGGACTTAGTGTGGATCACTTTGGAAAGTATATAAATGTGGAATCACAACGTTGTAAATCTGAAACTAACATAATATTGTATGTCAACTATACTTTTTTTAAAACCCAATTGAGAATTTAATTTAAATTGGACTCAAGTAATCAGTGTTCCCCGCCTTACAAACACTGGACTGAAGCCAATACAAATTTTTTCACAAGGACAATAGTATCCATAATAAAGTTCCAAAGAAACTGAGTTTGCACTAACAACAAATCACAACAGAAATTCTATTTCTACTAATGGAGAGCTTGGCTACTCAAACCAATATTTCTACTTAAAACAACTAAAATGTTAATTAAAATACTAAAAACATCAAGTAAAAACACTGGGATATTAATAAACTACTGTTAACCCACCAGGACAAATTCTAGAATAAAACTTATAGCTGGAGAAGTAAGAAGAATACTAGAGTACCAAAGCTAATTTTGAACTGTGGGCATATGCCAATTAGAACCCCAAAACTTGGAATTTAAAAGCCTGAAGCCTGAAAGGGCAAGGAGGAAAGAAGTTAAGGCTAGAGTCCATCCAAGATGAGAAGTGTTATAGATGATTCTCTCCATACAAAGCTTCAAAGGACTACACCCTAGAGATGAGGATACATTATATATCCAGCTGGAAGTCCAAGGAAAGCTGTCTAGGTAAAGAGCAGAACACAGTATTTTTAATTAAGAAGGAGCGTGGGAGAGGGGCAGGGGAGGAGGTGGTAACAAAAACAAGACGCTGAAGAAGCTATTGTCACAGCCAAGAGGAATCTGGAGCCCAAGCCTACATGTACCACATGAGTTTGGTTTCAGGAACTCCCTTATTGGCAGTGCTACTACTATGTTTCCCCGAAAATAAGACATCTCTGAAAATAAGACCTACTTCATGGAAACATAATACATCCCCTGAAAATAAGACCTAGCGCATCTTCGGGAGCAAAAATTAATATAAGACACTGTCTTATTTTTCGGGGAAACAGGGTAGATACCTGACAGAACAAAAAAACAAAGAAACAAAAAATCATTTCTGGGGGAAGGTACTTTCATCATAGACCTCAAGGAATATACAAACACACACTTTTTCAAGGATAATAGGCAGGACACAATCAAAGAAAACCAAGCAAAAAAGAAAACCAAGATCCATGAATCTTTCTCTGGTGGAGGAGGAAATAGGGATACAATGAAGTTAAGCAACTCAGACGGCTTCCAAGTTGTTGATGCATCTGTCTTAAACTGGGCAGTCTTATGAAGGAAGATGTTTATCTTATTTTTATGTTTTATAATCTACAGATATTATATATTTGAGTGCATTAATTGTGTCACTTTAACAAATGAGAACTATAAATACTGAAGAACAATAATGCATTTATAAATATGTCAATGCTTTTAATAAATATATATACTTACATTTCTTTTAAAACTTATTAAAATGTTTACAATTTCTTTATTAATGATACATCCTTAATGATATGTATTTCTTCATTGTACCTCTTAACGTTTTCCAAGTTCTCTAGAATAAATATGTATTTCTTTTCAAATTAGAAAAATAAAGTTAGATACCATAATATTAAAAATAGAAACAACTCGAGGCAAAAGTTTAGAAAAATTTTTTGCCTTATTATTCATTAGAATTACAACTGATTTTAATAAAAATATATGTATGCAATTTTTAAAACAATAACAACAATGCTTTTATGTTTTCCATAAGGAAAGTCACAAAGTTGTAGCCTTTGGGGCCCTTTAGAAAAATAGTAGAATACTCAAATGGTCCGTGTTCTCAGGCCAAGAGCCTCATCAAAAACCGAAAGATGTGGGTAACAAACTATTCTAAATCCCCACAACTGAAATTGGATGTAAAAAATATGTTCTCAACTCTGACTTCTGTTTATGATAAAACCAAAAACATATGACCCCAAAAAGCACACTGTGTGAATTGATAATTAACTGTCTACAGATGTTACATAGAACTGATCATTTCCATGCAAGATGACAAGAATCAACAGATAGGCAACTTATTCAGCTAAAGTATTCTCAAGAGATACAAGGTAAAACAGAGGTTGACATACCATCTTCCTTCCCTAAAGTATTTTATTCTCTCACAATTATGGAAGTCATAATTTTGGCATCTGTTATTGTAAGATGAACAATAAGGGGGATGAGAAAATGTAGGGAAAGAAAAAGAAGGTAAATGTAAAGAAAAAGAAGGAAAAATGCAAACAGAATACAAAGTCAACAGTGAGTGAAGACCAAGTCAAAAGATATATACTGGAATCTATTGTTAAAAAATCTAAAATGTTAATTCCTCATACTCTCAAAGTATTTAGCATATGTTCCCAGAATTCTGCTGGCATTTCATATAATTTCAATCTATTCTAGGAGATACCACCTCAGTAATGGTTAGGAAAATATATTCAAGAAGTTTACATTAATTTGCAAAGTCACAAGACAGGTCTAGGCCAAAACTAGAATCTAATACATCTGCCAGATTCTTCTCCACATGCTAATGCTAGAACAAGCTGATTAGGATTTACCTATTATCTCTATTACATATTGATTCAGATGTATTCTAGTATGAACATTAAATAAAACCAGTAAAAATTAATATGGTAATATAATAATGTCACTCTCAAAGAAGGCAGAGCAAGCACAGAATGGAAAGCTCAACACTTTATTTCTTTTTCTTACTGACAAATTTAATGAGCACAAGGCTAATCCTCTCATTTTTTTCATCTTATCCAAAATAAGTCATAAATATAACAGGGATTAAATAGTCAATGCAAAGCACTTTGAACACTAGTAGACTACAGCTGCGTAACAAATGTGTAGGATTTTTTTTCCATAGTTTTATTTGCCAAGTATCCAAAAATACAGGGGCACAACAACAAAGTACATATTCTTTGCTAGATTCATAGAGTTGAAAAGCACAATTTCATAGGATATAGTGGGGATGTTGTTAGACTGCAGGAATGACAAGCCCTGGTGCCATTGATGACGGGAAGAAAACTCTCTCTCACACACACACACACACACACACACACACACACACACACACACACAAGGGGTAAGGGCAAGAATTAACCTGTTTAGAAAAAGAATCATCAGAATATATAAGCTAAATGATTCCTTAAAGAAATCCAATGATATGAGCCAGTCATCTGAAGGAAAAACAGAATTGAGGGGAAACAAAAAGAATGGATCTCTGCCCACCAAAGGCAGATGGGGGAAGAAATAATTCAGGGGAGGCTTCCAAGGTGACCAAAAATTGAATCATATAAGGTTGTTCAACAAAAAGAGAAAATATATATAAAGCATAAGAGAAAATATGATAATAGACATAGTGACAAGAAAATGGAATGAGAAAGTTCTTGGCGAAGGAAAGGCACCAAAAGTGGAAGACAGAGAAGAAGGAACCCATAAAATTAGAAAAAGAATGCTCACACAAACAGGTTTCTGGTCTAAATGACTTCAGAAACCATCAAATGTATAGTTGCTAGAATGAAGAGAGACACAGAGGTGACGCATGAAGAACAGGAAATAGGCAGGAACCAGATAATGTACAGCCTTGGGTGCAGGACTAAGAAGCCTAGACATTACTTGTGGATGTTAATGAGCTACTGATATTTGAAAAGGGGGGATGCCCGTTAGTGCTGTCGGCCCTGTGACTATGCGGAGAATGGATCTGAGGGAGAAAACAATGAAAGGCTGGAAGGTTGGTTAACCCATACCCAAGATGATGAGAGTATGAACTGAGTCATTTCTTTAAGTCACTGGTCATTCAAAAACTGTCTTTAAAATAAGATTACCAAGACTTGACAAGAGCAGCTGTTCTACAGCCAGACTGCCAAAACCTGCTGAGCTCCTCTACTTTCTAGCTGTATGATGTTGGGTACCGTAACTTCTTCGCGTCTCAAAGTCTTCATTTGTAAAGTAGGGATGTTAGCAGTACCCCCCTCAAAGCTGTGCTGTAAGAATTAAATGAGTTCACACATGTAAAGAACTCAGAACAGTGCCTGCCAAAGTATGGACACTGCAAAGTGGTTTAGCAGCTGTGGCAGCAGAGGCAGCAGTGATGTGGTGCAGACTGCAATATGAGATGGATGTCAAAAGAAGGAGGGAAAGAGGTGAGTGTCTAGGTCCCAAATTTGAAGGACTAGTTACTCAAGCTACCACTGAGAAAGGAAAGGGAAAAGAAAGTTTTGTGCAGACTTCCAGGGCGAATGAATATGAGTTTCATTTTAGACATTTTGAGTGTCAGGCATCATTATGAGTTTATCCCAGTGAAGCTATCCTACAAATAGTCAGAAAACAGGAGTAGAATTCAGGTGAGAGTTCAGAACAGACAGATATCTGAAAGTCAATGACAGCTGAAGTACTGAGAATTTTCATGTTTTCTTAGAAAACTTACAGTAGAAATAAAGAATGGCCATGGATAATACTTAGACGTTATTAAAAGTGGATCAAAGCAGGTTGTAGAGTCCTTAGGGGGAGAAAGGATAAGTGTGATCGATTGGAGATGGAGATGATCATGAAAAAATGGAAAAGGCACTATATAGAGGGAAGAGAAAGCATAGCAGCCAGAAGGGAGAGGGATAGAGGGCCCGGATAAGACAGAGATGGAGAAGATGGAGCAGGAAAAAGAAGAACAGCTATTTCTGTCTATAATTCTTGTTTCCACTCAACTGCCCAGCCCCTAACCAAAAACATCTTTTCAGTCCTTCTATTTTTGCTACTAATTCTTCCCATATAAGAGTCAAAATGTTCCAAACACATTGAGACAGATATAGGCAATCTGAAGCAGTAATAAGAAGGGGACACCAATCGCAAAGTTTTTAAATACTAATTATGATCAAGGAATTATGCAAAAAAAGAAAAAAGATAAAAGATAAAATGAGGTAGAGGAAACTAATGATTTAAAGAATTTAAAACTGCCAAGAGTCTTCCAAGAAGTCTCCACCTCTTTCCCAGAAAAATCATGAATATTCCTCCCCTTTATTGAATGTCCTACCCCTTGATTAAATGAGCCTCAGTAAAAGAAGGAAATCCCACTAAGGAGGGGCTGCTCTGCCTGTGGAATAGCCACTCTGTTAACTAATAAACTCTCTTTCACTTTAACTAAAAATAATAAATAAATTTAATTACAGACTCAAGAGAAATATATAAAGAAATATGGTTCAATAAAAAAAATCACGTGAAGATTACCAAATTAATGATCAGAGAGTAATTGCTATACTAATTCAAATGAAGGAGGATTGCTATAGTCTGGAGTGACTGGAAAGCAAACTATTAGAGGAGAGATAAAAAGAAATGTAGAATCAGAATTGCTGAGTTCTCATCCTGACTTCGCTCTTAAATTTTCTTTTTTAATCCTCTAAGCCCAAATTTAAATCTATTCAATGTAGATAATAATATGAATAGATATACCACATAAACTTCTTGTGAGAATCAAGTGAGATGATGCACATAAAAATATTTTGCCAACTCTAAGTAATGTACAAAAATAAACTAACGAAAGATGATGTAGACCACACTATTCCTCCAATTAAGTAGAGCTAAAAATCCTGGCCATTACTTATAAAACAAACATAAGAAAATTTTGAAAGGTAGAGAGAAGGAGAAAGACTGCTGAGGGACCCCAAAAACTGAGGATTATGATAGTGAGTTTCCTAGGATTTTACTGTTGATGTTTTTTGTTTGGGTTGTTTTTTAGAGGAGGAAGGGGTTGGCCTCATGTATCTCAAAATAGAAACTAACCAGGAAAAGCCAACAAAAGTAGATACGATCAAATAAAAACCTCTTCTTTCTAATACAAGACTATCAGATGGCAAACTGTTAGTAACTATCCCACCCCAACCAAACACCATTGGCAAGAAAATGTAAACCCCGACTCCCAGTCCATTAGAAAGGGCCAAACGGGGAGCCTAGATAACTGCCCTCATCAAGCAGTAACAGGCCGCTCGCTCTTCATGGTCAGTGGAGGTTAAATGGGAATCCTAGACTTCAACTCCCATAAAGTATTAGTGAAGCACCCCTCTCTTCATATTTGTCTGTGACGCCATAGTCAGATACACTACAGCACCCTAAAAACAGCTCTGTTAGGCTCAATGCTTTGTTTTCTCTTACGCAACATTTACTGTCAGACTCTTCTAAGGGGATGACCCCTCTTCTGTCCACAAGAAGGGCAAGAAAACACTGATTTCTTGTTTTCCCTATTGTCCTCCTTCCAGCAATTCATGAGAAACTCTCCCAAGTAGCACATCTGGAAAGAGAATTTTCCCCCAAAATTTTGCTAGCATGTGCCAAGGCTCCAGGCCATACCAATTATCTCCAAATTCCTACTCTCTTATTCAAAGTCCCAAATGTCACGCATTCTCCTGGGATTGTTGATCTTTTACTGAATTGTAGGAACATCAGAAGGTATTCCTATTCTCCTTCCATTGATACAAGACCATCACAGCTGATCCATTACTAATCCAACTTCAGGAATAACCTCACTTCCAATTCACGTTTGGCCATTATTTACACTGAATAATACGCCGGCAAATACGGTATATAAGACGACTGGGTATAAGACGACCCCCTAACATTTCCACTCAAAATACAGAGTTTGTTATGTACTCGCCGTATAAGACTACCCCCCACTTGGAGGCATATTTTTCAGGGCCAAAAAATCATCTTATACGCCGGCAAATACGGTACTTAAATGGGAGAAAGCCCCCTTTTTGCTTTTATATTATTTTTAAATATGTGTTAGCTTTCTAAGGTGTAGTAACTTACGCTGTGGGGTAAAGTTTGACCTCTACTGGACAATGATCTTAAGATGATTCTGATCTGTGCCTTGTTGGATAGATAGTATTCAGAATAATGTTAATTGCTATTTAAAGGGAATGATTGAGTGTTCTACTGCAGAAGGCTGAAGATTTAAGGAAGAGAGCAGTTTCAAAGGAATATCATGTTTTGTAGTTAAGTAAGGAGAGACTGTATCTGAGTTGTTATGGAGATAGGCGGTGGGGGCAGAATTCATGCACAGGCTTTTAGTAAGCAAAATGAGCGTCTTATTGTTTTTTCTTTAGCTATTCTGAATAATGTTCTGTATCCAAAATTGTTCCTTTCTTCATCTCTGCTTCTCAGCTTACTGAAAGTCAGGTCAAACTACAAATCAAATTCTTTCTCTAATTGAGTCTAAGACCCTACAAATGTACATATTAAAAACACTCTCCATTTCAGCAGTGCTCCCTTTACTGGTCCCACATCAGAGAACCCTGCACAATTGTATAATAACTTGCCACTCATGGAGCAGAGTCTTTGTAATTTAACAAACTATGCTGTACATTCTCATGCAACCAGTGCTCCCTCCACAGAAATCATTCCTGAGGTGAAAAGGCTATTCAATATAGTTAGCTTCAAGAAGGAAATATTATATTATTATTTTTAAAATCAATAAAATTACTAACCAAAAAACTTAAATGAATAATTAATGAAAAGTGCTGGTTGTTACTAGTAACCAATTGCCTTGCATATTTTGGCCACCTTGGAAGCATGTGCACTTGCAAAGTTCTTACAATCCTTTGTTTTTTAGAGAAAATTTGATTTAGTGTGTATGTGGTACTTTAGTTGCTGGTATTCAGAAAATGCCAACATTGGAATATCCATTTACAAGAAACACAAAAATGTAGGCTGAGTTTCCTCTGTTTCTCATTTTTGTTGTATGTTTGTTATATGTGAATTCTTATAGATGCATTTGTTGTTCTTAGGTTGTTGTTTTTTTTGTAAAACAAAATGTGGAAGCTATCCATAGTGGAGAATTGATTTTCAAAGGCAGTTTTAAGCAAGCATGGAATTAGCAAATTTAAAAAATATATATGTTATGTAAAAATTAATGTTTTATAGAAAATTATTTTTAAATTAATACGTGATGCACTTGGTATTAAGAATTATATGAAGTAATGCATATAAAGTTACATATATATAATGGAATGACACTTCGCATCACTTTGCTTTCTTCTGTCACCCTGATCTTTCCCCAACCCCAAAATTTCTATCCATCTGCTATAATGATACTCTCTTGGTACCAAAAAATTACAATTCATATCAACTTTCCATACTTAGTCATTTAAAAATATAAAGCTATAGCAAGAGCCCCCCAAAATTCTGTTTTCTATGTTTAAGATATGTTTTAACCCTTCAACCACTCATATGCAATGGTGTTTTGCTGAATAGCTATTCTATTTCCTTTCTCCAGAAGATGTTCTGCTTAACATATAGCCTATTAAAGTGTGTCTCCAAAAGCAATATATAACATTCCAGGTGAATTCCAAACAGAACAGGATGGGACTGCCATTACCCTCAACCGTGTAAAAACAATTCATGTAGCCTTGCTTTTGTAAATGGCCACACTGCATCACCTCTACACACATACACACTGCTTATAAACTTTTCCCATCCTGTATTTACATCACTTGTTTTAGATTTAAGAGCAACGTATTCAAGATAAAATTTTAAGTAGATGAAGCTGGACTCATCACTCTATAAAAAGCTTTCAAAACCTTGATTCTGCCAGTCATCCTATTCATTAGCTGCTAATCAGTAATATGATAAGCATATCCTTAATACTTTTATTCTGATAAAAGAGCCAACACTCAACGCAAAGGACCCTCTACAATTGCAGCAATAGCAACAATCCTCTATTCTCAAAGGTTTCTTTATCACTGCACTTTATATTCAACCAGTTATCTATTTATTGGTCTTTTTATTCAATTCTTATTTCTTTTCCTCAGATAAACAGTAACTAAGATATCAATGACATAAAACAATGTTAAAAATGATAAAAAGTTACAAGAAGTTAATTACTTTACAATTTCTAAATGCATCACCTTCTCTAGCCTTCAATCCTTTGTAAATTTTGTTCTTTACCCACAACATGCCCATCCACCATCCCACCTTCATCATCAAACTCTTTTGTCCCAGCTAACACACCACTTATGATGGGAGGCCTTCCTTGATCATCCAAATCTGGATTAGATATCCCTCTTCTGAAATTCAGAAATGTGCTATGCTTCCTCTGTTATATCACTCACTGCACTTTATTATAGTTTCTTCTTTACTTTTCTTTAATACTCACCAGATTGCAAGCCTTTGGAAGCAACATTAGCTATGGGTAGCATTACATCAGGCCAGGCCTCAAAGAGACAACAAATGCAAAAAGAAATATTCAGGAACAGAGCAAGATATCTGGTTACCCACCATCATTTCCTAGGTACTAATTCTGTCATGCCTCACATCCATTTAGCTTAGTGATTGAAGTATAATTCTCTCTCTCTCTTTTTAATATGCATTTATTGACTTCAGAGAGAAGAGAGAAAAGGAAACATCAATGATGAGAGAGAATCATTTATCAGCCACCACCTACATGCCCCCTACTGGGGATCAAGCCCAAAACCTGGGCTTGTGCCCTGACCAGGTATTTAACTATGACCTTCTGGTTCATGGATCTATGCTCAACTATGGAGCCAAACCAGCCAGGCAAGTATAATTCTCTTTAGTCACCACTATCCTTCAGATTGTCATCCCCGCATGTCCTTTAGACCTCCTAAGTGAGAAGTCACAAATGTGTCACCAGCCAATATTTTGAAATTAGGAGAATTCACACAAAAATCTAGGTTTCCAATATCTTTTGGGGAGAGGGGAATTAATGCCTAGAAATGCTGAGCCCCATGGAAATAATCAGCTAGAACTGAATAGTAGCTAATCCTCTTAGATTCTCACTATGCTAACTTACATATCTGCTTAGTTCATGAGTTAACTAAATATGCAATATCTATCCCAATATAACCTAAACCCATGCATGTTCATGATCTCTTCCCCCACCGCTCCCCTTGTGACTTCTGGAATCTCTTTCTGGGATTATCAAACTCCTACATGTAGTCTTCTGTATTGTACAATAAATGTGTATATATTTTTCTAACAGAAAACAAAACTGTTTACATTTTTTAAAGCAATCGAACTGCCCAAGTTAAGAAATATAGGATTACTTCTCAAGCTAAAGAAGAGAGAAAAGTACTCCCAAGCTAGCTAATTAAACAATTACAGTAGGAAAAATGGCAATCCTAAAGCATATTGTCTTTTTGCACTGGAAAAAAAATTCTAATGCTCAGGTGCAAATCTCAGGAGGAAGCAGCAATCTCAGTAATAATGCTACAGTAGTTAATCCTAAAGGAGAAACACTGGCATCATAGCAAATCACCAAACTAAACTAAATAATCCCAAAGTGATGTCCTAACATAGCATACTACATAACAGCACATTCATCATGACTTTGCATTATCACCACCAATCAGAACATCCTAAAAAATTACTCTTTATTTATAAAGAAAAATATATCACAACATGAACAGGCAATGTGGCATAGCTACGATGCCCTGATATGTCTAATGAATGTATGTATATTCACAGATGTACTTATTTGTATATCTAAGTGTAAAAGCACTGTAACATAAATAATGCCATTTTACTGTTAAATAAGACTCCTACTAATGTTTAACTCTCACATAAAACCTGTAAAAGATAAGGCACAAATAAATGGGCATATGCAGGAGTCAAATTAATAACAGAATTCAAGGATTAGCCAAAAAATATGGACTCCAATTGGAAAAACAATTTAGATTTTTATATCACAATATATAAGCATACCCCCCAAAATTCCAAATATCCAAAGAGTTAAATTAAAAAGGAATAAAACACTCAAACTGTATTTTAAAATACAATCAAACAAATTTCTAAACATAAAAATAACAAATTAAAAAAAGAATAGAAGATAATATATGGGAGTAGATACATATCGATGCTTTAAAAGAGAAGACTGCCAAGGCCATCATGCATTAAAAAGTTACTGTTTCAATTCCAGGTCAGGGCACATGCAGGAGGCAACCCATAGATGTGTCTCTCTCATAGCCATATTTTTCTCTCTCTAAAAATCAATAAAAATATATTTTAAAAAATAGAAGAATGAACAAGGGAAATAAACACAATTCATAGTGGATTAACACATGTTAAAATGTTTAGTCTTTCTAGTGATTAGAGAGAGACAGAGTAAAGCAAGGCCTATTAAATTTTTAAAAACTGAAGAAAATAATAATACATGCACTGGCAAAAGTACAATGAAACAAAAACTCTCTGAAAGCATCAGTAAAAGTAAAAATTAAATTTGGTTTAAAAAATTTTAATGTGTAGCAAGAGCCTTAAAGATATTTATATTCTTCAATGCAATAATTCCATTTCTTATAATCAATCTTAAAGAGATATCTTAATATGGAAAAAGCTATCAGCATATAATTGGTGTTTTAAGATTTTTAAAATTGGGAATAATCTAAATATCCATATAAAAATACTTGATTAATATATAGCATAATGAATCTCTAGATGAATACAAAACATTTGTTGAAAGTGACATTCACATGGAATACGTAGCATGAAAATGCATACTGTATAAGTAAATATGTAAAATAACACAGGTTGCACATATAAGATATATTTTAATATAATTAAAAATGTATCTTAAAAAGCATAGCCAAAGAGAAAAATTTTCTAGAAAAAAAAATAAGCAAACATTTAACAGTGGTAGTCTTTTATTTTTCTATTTAGTTTGCCTTCTACTTCTTTGTACCTAATGTTACACCTGATAAGAGACCAAAATAATTGTCCCCCAGGAAGTAAATCTTAGACATCAGCTTCTTAATGTTCACCCTGCAATCCCAATGAAGGAAATGAGATGTGAAAAAACAAACTTCTTTAAACTGACCAGCTGGAATAAACTGTACCCTCTTCAGTATATTTATATTAATTCAATAGCAAATTATAAAAAACAAAATGTGTCCCTCTGACCAAATATTACGCCCCCTAACAAAAAATACTCTCTCTGCCAGCAGGTGGAGGTGCAGGAATTCTAAACATAAAAGCACATTCCTAGCAGCCTGTTTTCTTGCCCCTGAACTAGGAAAGGAACTAGTGGGATCATAAGTGTTTGTTTTTATTGTTGTTATTATTTTAATATCACTTCCCCACCCCCTATTACCATCAAAATTCTGAAGCTTCAGTGAGAACCAGCAGTGTAATCAAAATGAAATTAGTTTGGATTCAGGCTTCCTGTTGACTCTAGTCCTTTCTAACTCTCAAACCTTTAAACAAATTACTCTGGCTATTACAACTTCAGCATCCTCATCTGTAAAAAGAAATACCAATATTTGTCTTACAGATTTCTATGAATATTAAATTAAGAAATATAGGTAAAACACTTAGAATAATAACTCCAATGAAAGTTTCAACTTCCCCTTACTAAAACTGAAATACTATTATGTTAAATATTGAAATATTATTCTAGGCATAAAAACAAATGTTAAATAGTCATGCTTACAAGTTTCTAATAAGATACTGTCATAAGTACTATAAAAGAAATGTTGACTGTGTAATGAAGTAGTGTATAGGATCTAACTTAGATTGCTAAGGGTCAAGAAGGCCCATTTTATTATGATGATATTTTAGATAAAATCTAAAGGACAAATAGGAGATATATAAGGAGATGATATAGGTAATATGGTCCAAAAGAAAGAAAGAACATGTGAAAGTCCAAAGACAGAAAAAGAGTTGGCAGGTTTAAAAAAAACAACAAAAAAAAAACAACAACACTATCTATAGAATACTCAGCAACCAAGAGAAAGACTCAGGATGAGTCAATAACATACACATAAATCTACACAAGGGACACTCCTGGAGCACCCAAGCTCAAGTGATCTAGGTTCACTATTGGACGCCACAGGAAACCTACTACATAAGGCCACCCCACAAAAACTAGAAGAACTACTTAAAAATAAAGACAAGCACAAAGAGACAATCAAAATGAAGAGACAAATAAAGAGACCCCAAATGAAAGAACAGGAGAAATCTCCAGAAAAAGGGCTAAATGAAATGGAGGTAAGCAATTTATCAGTTATAAAGTTCAAAGTAATGATTATAAGGATGCTCAAGAATGTTTAAAAAAAAAAAAAAACACAGAACCCATAAAAAAAGAACCAATTAATCTGTAATGCTATTGACAATAAAAAATATTTTAAATATTTTAAATAAATATTTTAATAAATATTTAATAAATATTTTAAATATTTTTTCTTTCTTTAAAGAAAGAAAGAAAGAAAGGAAGAAAGAAAGAAAGAAAGAAAGAAAGAAAGAAAGAAAGAAAGAGAACCAATTAGCAATGAAGAAAACAATACCTGAAATGAAGAATATACTAGAAGGATTAAGCAATAAGTTGGATAAAGCAGAGGACTGAATCAAGGATTTAGAAAACCAGGTAGCAGAACACACCTAATCAGAGCAACAAAAAGAAAAATAATTCTGTTTTGTTTTGTTTTGTTTGTTTCTTTGTTTGTTTCAGAGAGGAAAGGTGAAGGAGAAAGATAGAAACATCCACGATGAGAAGGAATCATTGATCAACTGCCTTGATCTTCCCACTGAGGATCGAGCCCACAACCTGGAATCAAACCTGGGATCCTTCAGTCTACAACCAAGGCTCTATCCACTGTGCCAAACTGGTAGGGAAAAACAGAAGTTTTCAAAATAAAGATAAAGGGATCTTTGGGACAACATGAATCATAGCAACATTCACATCACAGAGGTACCAGAAAGATAAGAAAGTGAACAAGTAATCAAGAACCTATTTGAAAAAATAATGACAAAAATTTTCCTAATCTGCATGCCAGCATGGCTCAGTAGTTGAACATCAACCTATGAACCAGGATGTCACGGTTCAATTCCCAGTCAGGGCACATGCCTGGGTTGCAGGCACAATCCCCACCCAGTGTGGGATGTGCAGGAGGCAACTGATCAATGATTCTTATCATTGATATTTCTATCTCTCTACCCCTTCCCCTTCCTCTCTGAAATCAATAATAAAAAATATTTTTTTTAATTTTCCTTAACCTGATGAGGGAAAAGACATACAAGTCCAGAAAGCACAGATTCCCAAACCAGGTGAACCCAAAGAGGCCTACACCAAGACACATCATAATTAAAATGGTAAAAGTTGAAAATAAAGAGGGAATCTCAAAAGCTGCAAGAGAAAGACAGTTACCTACAAAAGAGCTCCCAGAAGATTATCTTAACAGATTTCTTAACAGAAACATTTTAAGCCAAAAGGGACTGCATGAAATATTCAAAGTAATGAAAAGAAAGATCTTACCACCAAGACTACTTTACCCAGCAAGGCTATCATTTAAAATGAAGGATAAATATAGAGCTTCTCAGACAAGAACAAGCTAAATGAGTTTGTTGCCACTAAACTGGTATTACAAGAAATGTGAAAAGCCTACTTATTTTATTTATTTTATGATTACAAAAATATAACATTCTACAAAAAGCAAAACAATGAAGAAAGTAAAGACTAGTGGTTGCCAAGGGCTGAGCATGGGCAGTAAGTAAGCAAAACACAGAGGAGTTCCAGGATAGTTAAAATGCTCTGTGTAATACTATAATGGCATATATAAGTCATTATATATTCGTCCAAATCCATTAAATGTAAGATATCAAGAGTAAACCATAATGTAAACTATGGGATCACATGAGTGAACTGTAATGGTAAACTATGGACTCTGGGTGATTATGACATGTTAATATATACTCATTAATTGCAACAAATGTACCACTTTGGTTGGGGAATACTGACAATGGCAGTAGCTATGCATGTGTGGTAGGAGTTTATATAGAGAAATCTCATTACCTTCCTCTCAATTTTGCTGTGAACCTAAAACTACCCTAAAAAAATAAAACCTTAGTTAAAAAATAAAAATAAAAAACAACAACAACAACAATGAAACACAACAAAAAAATAGATCTCTACTTCCAGAAAGAATAGATGTACTTTTTCCTAGTCTTTCTGCTAACTTATAGCTAAAAGCTCTAAATATTACATAAAGAATCTGAGAAGAGGTGAGAAGGTGATATATCATATAAGAACCTCAGGATCCAACAAATGACATGATAGTGAGTTACTTGGGTTGTATTTTGACTCACATATACCACACTGTCTACTAAGGCAAGCTGAAACCTGGAAAAGCCAATGAAAGCAGACAAATATATATATATATATAAATTCCCTGTCTCTAGCCAAAGGACCAGGAAAGGAACTGTCGACCAAGACAGAAATATTTTACAAAGTAACTACTCTACTCTAGCCAAACACCACAGGAAAAAAAAAAACTGAAGCCCCACTCACCACCACCTCATCAAAGGCCTAGTGAGGAACTGAGATTTACACCCACTGTAAGCTATAATGAAGTGCTCTAACTCCCACCCCAACCTTAAGGATGCTATCAGAAAATGCAGAATTAGGAGCCAGGACTTTAATCCTGGCCAGGAGTAACAAGGAACCCCTGCAAAGTGTCAATGTAAACCATGTGATAGAATGGAAAAGAGAAATAGCTAAATTCAGTGATATCTGGAGATTCAACAACTGATAGGAAAAGTACACAGAAAATCAAAAAAGATACAGAAGCACTCAACAATACTATTAACCAACAAGACCTAATTGACACATATAGACTACTACTCACAATAACAGCAGAATACCCTTTTTTTTTCAAGTATCCACAAACATATACCAAGACAGACCATAATCTGGGCCATAAAACACAAGTCAACAAATTTAAAAAGAATTAAAACCATAGGGTGCAATCTCAGAAAATAATGAATCTCCCACACACTTGGAATCTAAGAAAAACACTTCTAAACAATACATAGCTCAATAGAAATTCTCCAAAGAAATTTTAAAATAGATTGAATTGAATGAAAATGTTAATAAATCACATCAAAATGTGTGGGACACAGTAAAAGCAGTGTGAAAATTTATAGCGCTGGTTGTATATACTAGGAAAGAGGGGGGAAATCTTAAATCAATATTCTAAGCTTCCACCTCAAGAAACTAGAAAAAGAAAGATAAAATAAACCCAAAACAAACAGAAGTAAGAAAGGATAAAAGCATAATTCAATTAAATAGAAAACGGGAAAGTTATACAGAGAAATCAATGAAACAAAACAGTGGTTCTTTAAAATATCAATGAAATTGAAAACTTCTAACAAGCTGACAATAAAAGAGAGAGAGAGAAGCCATAAACCAGGAATAAACCAGAAAATAGCACCACATATACAGGCATGAAAAAAATAATAAGGGAAAACTACAAACATAAATTTGACAATTTAGATCAAATGGACCAACTCCTCAAAAATGTATATGCAATAACTGTGTACATTCATAACAGGAAACAATATATCTCAAGAACAAGTGAAAAAAGCCAATCACGAAAAGTCACATATTGCATGATTCTACTGTATTAATATAACATTCTCAAGATGACAAGAATAGAAATGGATCAGTCAGAGATTAGGGATGTTGAGATGAGGAAGTGGGTATGACTATAAAGGGGCAGCATGAGGGAATTCTTTGTGGTTGATGGAAAGATCTGTATCTTGATTTCGGATTGAGGTGGTAGTTACAGGAATATACACATGTGATAATAAAACTATGCACACATTTAATAATTTTAAATTTCCTGATTTTAATATTGCATTATAATTACTTAAAATGTAACCATTGAGGAAAGTATGTGAAGGGTATATGAAACCTCTCTCTACTATCTTTGCAACTTTCTGTTAATCTATAATTATTTTAAAATAAACAGTTAAGGGAGAAAATGTAGCAGACACTGTATTAAACTCTCTGGCCCTCTACACTTGATGTAGAATATTTGGAGAATGGATAGAAGAGTTTAAAAATTGAAAACAAGCCCAGCTGGTATGGCTCCCTGGTTGAACGTTGACCTATGAACCAGGAGGTCATGGTTCAATTGCCGGTCAGGGCACATGCCTGGGTTGCAGGTTTGATCCCCAGTAGGTAGCTTGCAGGAGACTGCAGATCAATGATTCTCTCTCATCATTGATGTTTCTCTCTCTCCCTCTCCCTTCCTCTCTGAAATCAATAAAATATATTACCTTTAAAATGGAAACAAAATAATTTAGAAGTCTATTTCATCTCTCCTGAAAATCTTATACATATGCTAAGCAATAAAATGCAGAATCATTAAGTTTCAGAATTAAGTTTGGCTCAAAAGTCTAGTATTACCCAAGTATCCACTGAATAAAACCAATGATAAACTAAATAAATAACAACAAAAACAACAGCCAATTTTTAGTGAATGTTACTATGTATCATGAACTATATACTAAGCACTAGCTATGCATTATCTGCTTTAAATATTCAACTACCCTTTAAGTTAGATCTGTTACCTGAAACTGTGTATCATAGAAGCCAATAGAGCCAAGATTTAAAATTCAGGTAGTATGACCACAAAGTCTGTAGTTCTAATCCACGATTCAACACTGCCTCCACTGTATTATCCTCCACCTTTATCTATAAGTGAACAACCAAATAAGATGCAGGAAATTAAGACTAAAGTGAAGTAGCTGCACCTGAAATAATATCAATTTAGTTGATCTTTGAAAAGTCTCTTGAAAGGAAAACCTCTAAAGATAAAATTGTTCTAAGTATAACTAACTGATCAGTAGAAGATGACACAATAATGTCTTATTTAGTGGGCATTACATAACAGTTTGTAATTGGAATGCCTAAACTTATTAATACTGAAAGATATATGTTTCCATTCTACTTGAAGACAAAATATAATTATTACATAACAGTCAAGTTCTGATCTGAGCTGCCTCTGGCAGGTTATGAATTAAATGCCTCTGAAAAATCTCTTCCTAAATATCCATAATCTCTAGTTTGAAATTTTATAAATGAGAACATATACTATTTTTCAAAAGTTCTATAAAACAAAACCATACATTGCCAGGTATGAGAATGTTGGTATATGTTAAATTTCAATTTTCCTCCCCCAAATAAGAAAGTATAACCTAGTGATTATACCTAATGAACACAGTAGTGGGAAAAGTCAATCTTTAAAAGAAAGAAGGAAGGGGGGGGGGGGTGTAACCATCTGGCAACCATACAATATTTGAGAAAATGTTAGTGTTCTAATTGAGATCTAATTGAGTTTGATTTACTTGTCAAGATAATTGCTTCAGCATTAATTAAATACGTCTCCTGCAGCTGCAGAGAAAGTTAAACCTTATATTCTACTGATTATACAGGATACACATCACTCATTTAAGTCAACATTGCTTGCTAGGCTCATGTTACCCAAAATAGTTCTTTGTATATTGATTATTAACATCTCAGATTTTGACATTAGTATTTTCTCCATTGATTAGGGCTAAAATTTCTAAAATCTTAAGAGAAAATTGTTGAGGTTACCTAGAAATTAGTCAGAAAATTATTACCACCAACTATATCAAAATCTAAAAAGCTCTTTTGGAGGACAAATTTTACTTTTTTAATTTATCTTTTAATTACAGTTGATATTCAATGCTATATTCACTTCAAGTGTACAGTATAGTGGTTAGACATTTATATAGTTTATGAAATAATCCCGATAAGTCTAGTACCTACCTGACACCATGCATAGTTATTACATCATTAATTACTATATTATCAATGCTGTACTTTACATCCCCATGACTATTTTGTAACTACCAATTCATACTTCTTTATCCTTTTTTACCAGCCACCCAACTCCCTTCCCATCTGGCAACCATCAGCTTGTTCTCTGTACCTATGAGTTTGTTTCTATTTTGGTTATTTATTTTGTTTTTTGGATTCCACATATAAGTGAAATCATATATTACTTGTCTTTCTCTGACTTATTTCACTTAGCCAAATACCCTCTAAGTCTATCTACGTTGCTGCAAATGGCAAGTTTTCATTCTCTTTTATGGCCATTGTAATAATATACCACATCTTTATCCAATCATCTATCAATGGACACAGGTTGTTTCTATATCTTATGGTAAATAAAATGCTGCCATATATCTTTCGAATTAGTGTTTTGGGTTTCTTCAGATAAATGCCCAAAGTGGGATTGCTGGGTAAAAAATTTTAGTTTTAAGTCCCTATAGTGTCTGAGGCCCTAAAATTATCTGTATTTTACTGACTGACAAAATAAACATCAGAAATTACCTTTACTTGTTTTCTTTACGATACTTCTCCACCTACAAGGTTTTTTACAAATTAAAACAGAACAAAAATTGGCACTTTCCATTGCCTCAATAAATATTTGCAGGATTTATTGGCAGTCATTAGATTTTTATCCCCATATATTAATTTAAATTCTGCTGCAGAATCAACCAAATTTTTTCCTCATGAAATGGTGGAGAATATTTTCTAAGAATCAAACTTTTCCCAGATATTGTTATTCTTCTTCTGGTATCATGTTTAGAATTCAAAGATTAATAGAGTTAATCATATTGTCTAGTACTTTGGTAGTGTTTTACATTTATCTCTTTAACCCACCTGTATTTCTGTACCACACTAAACTCTTTGGTCTTCAAAATGATTTAAAATGTCACATATATCATGTATGGTTTAAGTATTTTCTATTCTAATCTGTTGCTTGACTATCATTACTGTATGTTATAGCTTTATGTATTTTCATATTTTCACAACAAATCACAAATGCATACCACACACCATTATTCATGGTTATATGGTTGTAGTTACTACATCAAGTATATTCTGGGATCATTTTTTCAATTTTATCCGAAAGAATCCCATTTCACTGTGATATTCAATATAACTATCATAAATTTATAATTTTCTACCTATCAACATGGTCTCTTCATTTATTAAAGTTTTATTTGATGTCCCTTAATATTTTGTTTTCTTCTTCACATAGATGCTGTATCTTCTTTGTGAGTTTGTTAATTTAACTTGTTTAATTTTATTTTATGTATTCCTAGGAAATATACATGTATTACTGTATGTTTAAGTTGTTGTCAGTGCTCTTGTATTTAGGAGCTTTTTGCCATTTTATATTTCTACTCCACATGGTAAATAATTGTTATTTCTTCCACATGGTAAATAATTGTTTTATACATCTATAGCTAGTCACAAAACCTCTCTTATTGGTTAAAGCCAGTTTCCAATTGATTTTCTTAGGCTTACCCCAATAAATAGCTTACATTGCAACTTAAAGTAAGTCTGCTTCTATTTATTTTTTCCATAACTCATTTCACATCATTCCTTTATCCCACTGATTAAATTTCTATTCAATGTTAGCGATAATAATAAAGAATATATTGTGTTACCCTACCTAATAAAAGAGTAATATGCAAATTAACCATCACTCCACTATACCCACAAGCCAAACCCACCAGTCAATCAGAGCAAGTATGCAAATAAACCCAACCAAAATGGCTACAGCCACAGAGAGCAGGAGGGAGGCTTCGGTTTCCCAGGCAATGGAGGAAGCCAAGCTTTCTGCCTGCCCTTGCTGACCTAGGCCTCCATTCAAGGCTACAAAGTTTCAATTATAGAAGGTAAACCAATCCAAACAGAAATGGCAGCACCCATGGAGCAAGCAAGACGCTTGGCTCCACTCCAAGCTACAAAGTTTCAATTGTAGAAGGTAAATAAATTCCAGATACCAGGGCCTTCGCTTGGGTCGCCAGGGGGCATGGCTGGCCTGCAAACCACCACAGGCCCCTCACTCAGGCCACCCTGGCCCAAGGGAACCCCCACCCCAGCTGGGACACCCTTCAGGGCAAACCAGCTAGCCCCCACCCTTGCACCAGGCCTCTATCCTATCTAATAAAAGAGTGATATGCAGATTGATTATCACTCCAACACACAATAGCTGCCACCATATGGTCAAAGATGGCTGCTCCCATGTGGACACAAGATGGCCAGCAGGGGAGGGCAATTGGGAGGCACCAGGCTTGCAAGGGAGGGCAGTTGAGAAGGACCAGGCCTGCAAGGAAGGGCAGTTGGAGGCAATTAACCCTGCAGGGGAGGGCAGTTAGGGGTGACCAGGCCAACAGAAGAGGGAAGTTGGGGGCAAACAGGCTGGCAGAGGAGCAGTTAGACATCAATCAGGTTGGCATGAAAGTGGTTAGGGGGTGATCAGGCTGGCAGGCAGGGCAATCAGGAAGGCAGGCAGGGCAATCAGGAAGGCAGGCAGGTGAGCAGTTGGGAGCCAGTAGTCCTGGATTGTGAGAGGGATGTCTGACTGCTGGTTTAGGCCCGATCCCTCTAAATGGGCAGTCAGACATCCCTGGAGGGGTCCCAGATTAGAGAGGGTGCGGGCTGGGCTAAAGGACACATCTCTCCCCCAGGTCCCAGGCATGAATTTTGTGCAACGGGCCTCTAGTTTTATAATATTAAGGATTTGTATTCCATAATAAACCCTACTTAGTTATAATGAAATCATCTTTTAATAAACCAATGAATTTGTATCTTCCTTATGGCCTATACACATTATTTTCTCTAATCAAAACCAAGTTTTCATCTACATCTTTCTAGTTTGCTAGACTTTGTATTAAATACAAATTCTATTATCAGTGATAGAGCTCCCAGCCTCTTAACTGTAATTTCATACTGACATTTACTCAGGTCAGTCATAAAACTACCCAACAACTGCAAAACCATTTCCAACTCCTTGGTAACCTTATTCTGCAAAATATTAAAGTTAAAAAAAACTAAGGGAAATGTCTCTCTCTGGCTGCTTTTAAGACTCTTGCTTTGTCGTTGGTGTTTGCCAATTTAATTATAATGTGCCTAGGTGTTGGTCTTTTGGGATTCATTTTGCTTGGGACTCTGCGAGCTTCTTGTATTTGTGTGGGTTTTTTCTTCTCTATCACGGGAAAATTTTCTGTCATTATATCTTCAAACAGTTTTTCTATGCCTTCCTCAGTTTCCTTTCCTTCTGGAACCCCTATTATTCTAATTTTGTTTTGTTTTGTATTGTCCCAAAGTTCCTGTAGGCTCTCCTCCTGTTTTTTAATTTTTTTTTTCTAGAAGCTGCTCTAATTTATATTTTTTTAATTTTGTCTTCTAGCTCACTGATTCGGTCCTCTGCTTCATCTAGTCTACTTTTGATGCTTTCTATTGAGTTCTTTACAGTAGCTATGTCAATTTTCATTTCTTCTTGGGTCATCTTCATTTCCTCTTGGGTCTTACTCATATTGTCAAATTTGTCTCCCATTCTTTTTAGCCATCTTATGATCATTACTCTGAATTCTTGCTCTGGTAGGTTGCTTGCCTCTAAATCGTTTACTTCCTTTTCTGGTGATGCCTGCTTTTCTTTCATTTGTGGGCTGTTTCTTTGTCTCCCCATGGTCTCTCTTTTCAGGATGTCTGGTTATGTAGATCTCGCTCTCCTTTCTGTGGAATCCGAGTGTCCGCACCAATCGGGGCCCCAAAGCTGTTCAGTTGTGGCTTTTCCAGGTCTCAGATATGATCCCCAGTTGCAGCTCTGATGTGGATGTGAGAGGCAGCATCGAAAAATTACTTTTATAATCACTCTGCATTTTACTGAAAAGCAGTGTGCTAGAACAATGTCTTTGAACAGACATTGAGTTGAAAGAGACTTTAAAAAATCATCTACTTTCATTCCCTAATCCTGAATTCACAAAGAAGGAAATAAATAATATTGGTTGGGTAAAGTTGGGTTGGGTAAAGCAATGATAAAAGCATTACTAGAAATGGATCTAAATTAAACTTAAGTATTAATAACATCGAAAGGGCTATGGGGATAGAGAAAGTGGTTTAAAATTTGGGGGGTTAGGGAGGAAGGCATTTTAGTTCTTTGATAGTATACCATTACACAACATCCTGCATTTAATTTTAAAAGACACTTTTAGACATTAGATTTTCTTACAGCTTTCAATATACATAGAAGTCTTTAACAACTGTCTTCCAGCAAGTCTTACCTTATTCACAAAAGGTGTATATATTGAATCCTAAGGTAAGTTTCCTCATTTCTCTCACATTTCTGTTTAACTAGGTTAACAAAGAAAAACCCATGGGAAATTCACATGGCTTAGGAAAAGGGTGAAACTATATTTTAAAACTGACAGAGAGCCGAAACTGGTTTGGCTCAGTGGATAGTGTCAGCCTGCGGACTGAAAGGTCCCAGTTTGATTCCGGTCAAGGGCATGTACCTTAGTTGTGGGCACATCCCCAGTAGGGGTGTGCAAGAGGCAGCTGATGGATATTTCTCTCACATCGATGTTTCTAACTCTCTATCCCTCTCTCTTCCTCTCTGTAAAAAATAAAATATATTTTAAATAAATAAATAAAACTGACAGAGAAAGTCTATGTCTGATTTTGTCTTGTTATTTAGGCTTCTCCAGAGATGTAAATGAAATAGCTACTGTCTTTTTACCCTTTCTGAATGCATTAAATGTTTACATGCTGAACACAGAGGGCGGGTAATTTTGTTTTCTCTTTCACTCATTTTTTCCCTTTCTTGACCATACAACTTTACACCAGGATTATTTTAAATTCAAAGTCCGTGGATATAATGCCCAACAGCTGTTATCACCCACACATCAAGATTGCCACAAATTCTCCAGCCACAAAATTCTCTCAACAAGTTAGCGGCTGTATGATTTTTATAGTTTAATTAAGCAGAAACAGGCTGAACTTGTTTTCTTAGGTTTGACTCTATATGAACTATCATAAACACTTTCCAAGAAAAAAACTGGGATGTGACTGAAAACAAACACTATGAATAGAATAATAAATTAATCTGCTCTTCTTACAAATAATTTATCTTTTGAACATTGGTAGCACATGTATAACCAAGTCTAAGAATATATCCTACTGCTACAGGGTTCACAAATTACCCATACTTTAGCTAATAATTTTCCTCAGGAGAACATATCTAGTTTTCTTATTGACATGCAACACACAAGGGTTGAGAATTATTAGATTAATGATTCAATTAAACAAACAGATTTTAGTAACCATGCTACACAAAGCACTGCTAGGATCAGACATTTATGCAGAAATAATTATAACTATGATCACTTAGCTCATTAGTTTGAAAATATCAAAGTCAACAAAAATTACAAGTACATATTATGAATAATGATTTTAGTTATATATTATGAATAAGCTAACTTATTCAAAACAATCAATGTTTTTTTAATTCTTTATAGATTTTTAAAAGATAATCTAAACAGAAAAATTAAGCAGATAAAAAAGCCTTTTACCATAAATGGAAGAAGATGATGGAGAAAATAAATATATTCAGGGGGTGGGGAGGGAATGGACATCTGACACAAGAATTCTCTATTCAACAAAGTTACTTGTTACAGGAGGGGGAAAAAAGTATTCAGATACACAATAGTTCCATAAGATTTTCATCCGTGTAAATTCCATCCCATGCAAACTTACTGAAAAGTTATCAAAGATGCATTCCAGTTAGTCAAACACAAACTATTCAAAATAAAAACCCAACATGGAGAAATTTCAGTATCCAAAACCTAAAATGAGCTCTAAAATATATAACAGATTAAAGTAATTGTTGAAAGCATGATGTCCAAAATTAAAAATTTCATTATGTAGAAAGTGCTATTCTAATTTAATAATATTGAATTTAGTTAACCATGTCTAAGATATTTTGCAAAGGCTCCCAACTTGACATTTATCTATTTTCTGATATCTTGGCTTATAAAACTTAATAGACATAAATTGATAACCTTTGGTGAAAATAGTTATTGTGCAACCCCCTTCTCCCCAATAATTGAAAGTTTTATTGGTTTTATTTTTTTTTTAAGTTCTATAATTCTGTATTCTCTTAGAAACTGCAAGGGGGAAAGTAATATTCTTTTTATCAGATAATGATTAAATTATACAATCAATGTTTGTCTTTTTAAAGGTTGGCTGATAGAAAATTCAGAATAAGATTATAAATAGAAATAGAATAACTTTCTGTAGATAAATTTCCTGGTACAATTATTTATATTAACTCTTCCTTTTAGTTTTGTCTGCAAGTCACCATCATTATCATTACTGTTACTGTTTGTTTATCCTTAATATTTGTAGTTTTATGTCTCTTCCCAGAAGTATTTCAAATTACTTTTGGAAGTAGGCAGAAACATACAATAAATTAATAAACTGCCCAGCCAGTGTGGCCCAGTGATTCAGCATCCACCTATGATCCAGGAGGTCACAGTTGGAGGTTGGATTCCCAGTCAAGAAACATGCCCTGCAGGCTTGGTCCCCAGTAGGGAGCATGCAGGAGCCAGCAGATCAATGGTTCTCTCTTATCACTGATGTTTTTAACTCTTTCTTTCTCTCTCTCTCTCTCTCTTTCTCTCTCTCTCTCTCTCTTTCTCTCTCTCTCTCTCTCTCTCTCTCTCTCTTCCCCTCCTTCCCTCTCTCCCTCCCTCTCCCTTCCCCTCTGAAATAAATAAAAATACTTTTAATTAATAAACCAACTGGAAAATATACAATATAAAAATAATGCAGTCATTTGACTACATTCCAAATTCCAAAAAACAACCTATAATGAGATATTATCCTCCCTCTGAAGAAAACAAAATCACACAAAAGCAAATATCTCTACATGGGGATCTCTGTCTTTCAGTCAAATGAACTGCTACACGTTGCATACCAACAAGCAAAATTCTTTCCACACTTTTCACTGAATTTCCACAATTTGTTATTCCAATTACTAATTACTTTACCACGAGAAAGTGAAAGAATTGTGCAAAACCATATATTCTTTTCCCAAACCTACACTGGGTTCTTTATCTTGTTATTCAAATGCAGACTTCTGTGAGGTTTTCCTTGAATCCAAAATTTCACTATTGTAGTGACCACAGTGCTGGCAAATGTCTCCTAAGTTGGAACCAGAACAAGATTTCAAATAATTTATAAATAATCATTTCAAGAACACATCTCTTCTTCTTTTATCCCACAAAAGACATTATTTTGTTTAGGACCACAAGCTGACAGCTTCTCAGCATACCCAAAATCCCACTTAGCTTGCTATTGTAAACAGTGTAGATATTGCTACCACATCAATAAATAAAATTCTTGAATCATTTTTGTGTTTGATTCACATTTGTTCTGCATATGCCAATGAACCTAGGTATTTGTAATGTTAAATTCTAAAAAGCCTTAGCTTACAAAAAGGTTAGGCAATTTGAAAACAGCAAAAGACCTATCTCATGTTGATCAGTTTGGATAAAATTCAAAATAAGGAATCACAGCATAAACTGGTACAAGTTTCCTTTACTATTGTATCTTACTCTCTCCTTTTCGTAAACTTTTTTTTAGAGTAAGAATGAAACTGATTATTAAAATTCAGTCTGCAGATAAGCAGTACACACCATCCTAATTCTTTTTATTGGTTGATTGATAAGAGAGAGAGAGAAAGAGAAAGAGAGAGAGAGAGAGAGAGGAGAGAGAGAGAGAGATGAGAGAAGAGAGAGAGAGAGAAATTGATTTGTTGTTCCATTTATTCTTGCATTCATTGGTTGCTTCTTGTATACGGCCTGACCGGAGGTTAAAACCAAACCTTGGTCTACAGGGACAACACCCTAACCATCTGAATACTCGGCCAGAGTCCATCCTAATTCTTAAAAACTCTGATTTACCTAATTAAAAAGCTGAAAGAAATAAAGCCTGTAATTATTTAATTACCTTGAGTATAGTTAACAATAAATAGTTATTGCACATACTTCCTGTGACATTTATATACTAGTATTCAGGAAACACTTTCCTTTCTCAACCTTAGGAAAACTAGATTTTTTAAATTATCTTTAATTTAAAAATAATAGAAATGGAGCTTTCTGATGACACACAAAAAAAGGATTATCTACAGTATCCGTGGAACTCCCTTCAGGAACAGGGTACAAATGTTATAATGATTCAATGCCTCCTAACAACAACTGTGTCTCCATCAATGCATTTGCCTATTAATTGTACTGTCACAGAATTTTTCAGTTATCACTGTGGTAACATCACAAGCTCATTCTTTTTTTTTTTAATTTAAATTCTTTAGTGTTCAAAAAGTATTACATATATCTCTTCCCCACCCCCAATGACCTCTCCCTCACCTGCCCTCACCCACCTATTATCTGTGTCCATTAGTTAAGCTTATGCGCATGCATACAAGTCCTTTAGGTGGACTCTTACATCATTCTACTCTCCCCTGCCTTCCCTCTGATGTTTGTTGGTTTGTTCAATGCTTCTATGTCTCTATATCTATTTTTGTTCATCAATTTATGTAGTTCATTATATTCCACAAATGAGTGAGATCATGTGATATTTATCTTCCTCCGATTGGCTAATTCCACTTAGCATAATACTCTCCAGTTCCATCCATGCTGTTGCAAATGGTAAGAGTTCTTTCTTTTTACAGCAGCGTAGTATTCCATTGTGCAGATGTACCATAGTTTTTTAATCCACTCATCTGCTGATGGGCATTTGGGCTGTTTCCAAATCTTAGCTATTGTAAATTGTGCTGCTATGAATACAGGGGTACATATATGCTTTCTGTTTGATGTTTCTTATTTCTTGGGATATATTCCTAGAAGTGGGATTACTGGGTCAAATGGGAGTTACATTTTTAATTTTTTGAGGAAACTCCATACTGTTTTTCCACAGTGGCTGCACCAGTCTGCAGCCCCACCAGCAGTGTATAAGGGTTCCTTTTTCTCCACATCCTCGCCAGCAGTTGTCGCTGGATTTGTTGATGATACCCATTCTGACAGGTATGAGATGGTACCCCATTGTCGTGTTGATTTGCATCTCTCAGATGATTAATGACTTTGAACATTTTTTCATATGTCTCTTGTCCTTCCGTAAGTCCACTTTCAAGAAGTATCTATATAGGTCCTTTGTGCATTTTTGGTTTGGATTGTTAATTTTCTTTATGTTAAGTTGTATGAGTTCCCTATAAATGTTAGGGATTAAACCCTTACCAGATGAAACATTGACAAATATGTCCTCCCATGCAGAGGTTTCTCTTGTTGTTTTGTTGATGGTTTCTTTTGTAGTACAGAAGCTTTTTATTTTGATGTAGTCCCATTTGTTTATTTTGTCCTTAGTTTCCATTGTCCTAGGAGGTGTGTTGGTGAAGATATTGCAACGAGATATGTCTGATACTTTGCTGCCTTTGATTCTTCTAAAATGTTTATGGTTTCCCATCTTACGTTTAAGTCTTTTTATCCATTTGAGTTTATATTTGTGTATGGTGTAAGTTGGTGGTCTACTTTCATATTTTTGCATTTATCTGTCCAATTCACAGAAGAGAGATGATTTAGCTCAATCTCTATAAAGTTCCATTCATGAAGCCCAGTTCCAGGTAAAAGAAGTAAGTATACTAAAACCTATTTCTTCCACTGAATATATCTATACACCCCGAACAGGAGTCATGGATTATCTTATTTGAGGACTTGGGAAAGTGAATAACGGCAGGCTGACTGAGAAAAAAGACCAGAATTTGAAGTACCACCAAAATGATAGTAAAATTATCTTCTTTTCCTCTTCTGGTATCTCCTACCCTGAACACAATATACCAGAAATGTGGAAAAGCTCCAGAAACAGCTCTATCTCTGGTTTTGGCTCAAGGAGCAGGAAAGGGGAAATCTAATACTCAGAAACTACAAAAACATCCCCCATTTTTTTTCTCTCCTCCATCCCACCACATCCTATAAAACAATCACCAAGCAATAGTGGCACTGTTCATTCATGAAAGCACGTAAGAGCTGAAATTCTGAGATGCCCCCTCCCTCCATACAGTGGAGCTGTGGTTCTAAGAGGGTAGGGCCAACGCCCAGTGCTTGTTTCTTTCTCTCTGTCCTCCCGTGTCCAGCTCAAGATAAGGAGCAGCTGGATAAGTCCACAGCAAAGTAGAGTAACTAAAGCCTCAGCTTTCTAGCCAAATTATTTTTTTTAATTTTTAAAGCCCAAGGTAGCTGAAAAGTAACTAGTCAATAGAATAACCCAAAAATAAGAAATTAAAAGCATACAGATCAGAAATAAAAAGTTAAAACTGTCACTATTCACTGTTGACATGATTATCTACCTAGAACACATGAAGAATATAAAAACAGAACAGTAACAACAATAAAAACCTCTACAATAAGCCCTAACTGGTTGGCTCAAAGGAAAGAGCATCAGCTGTGGACTCAAGGGTCCCATGTTTGATTCCGGTCAAGGGCATATGTACCTTGGTTGCAGGCACATATCCAGTAGGAGATGTGCATGAGGCAGCTGATCGATGTTTCTTTCTCATCGATGTTTCTAACCCTCTATCCCTCCCTTTCCTCTCTGTAAAAAAAATCAATAAAATATATATTTTTTTAAAAACCCTCTACAACACATAAATGAGTTTGGCAAGCTTGCAGAATATAAGGTCAACACACAAATATCAACTGCATTTCTTATCATTAACAATTGGAAAATAAAAAATATAATATCATTTATAAAATGTAAAAGAAATTTGAGATAATTGCTATAAATCTAACAAAACATATACAAGATCCACACACTAAAAAACTGCAAAATGCTAATGGAAGAAATCAAATAAATGGAGACACACCATATTCATGGATTAGAAGGCTCCAAACAGTAAAGATTCAATTCTCCCCAAAATGAACTAAATTCCATGAATTAGAATTAAAACCTCAGCAGGGAAAACAAATAAAATCTCAGCAGGATTTTTTGTAGATATAGACAAGCTGGTTCTAAAATTCATAGGGGAAGGCAAAGGAGCTAGAATTTGTTTAATTTTGGAAAAAGAAAAATTAGCTGGAAGGAATTATAATACCAGATTTGAAGACTTACTTTAAAGTGACAGTAACCAAGACAGTGTGTGCTATTGATGAAGGAACAGACATACACCTCAATTAAACAGAAATGACAGAAATATGGTCACACAATTAGGGCCATTTGACTTTAAAGTTGCAAAAACAATTCAATGGCAAAAGGATAGCCTTTTCATTGAATAGTGTTGGAACAACTGGACATCCATACACAAACAACAATAGACTGAATTTAACCTTATACCTTATACAAAAATTAACTGAAAATGGATCACAGTCCTAATTGCAAAACCCAAAACTATAAAAGTTTTGTAAAAGAAACTCTTCATGCTTAGGATTAGGCAAAGAGTTCTTAGACATGACACTAAAATCATAATTCTTTTTTTTATTCTAATAAAACTGAACTTAATTGATATTAAAAACTGTGGCTTTGTAAAAGACACTATTAAAAATAATTTTTAAAACAAACTGCAGCCTGTTTCTGATTCATTCACAAACATCAGAATGGGTTATAGTCACAATATTTTCCAAGTCAATAAGATTTTTTCATAATACAGCTTTTATGTTATAATATTTTCTTATAAATAACTTTCAATTTATTTCTCCTATATATTACAGTTAAGGGTATTATATTTGTTTTTGATCTATGTATGTAGGTATATTTTATTATCTACGAATTTTATTTCAGGATTGTAAAGGGGCATTACAAAATATTCCTTACAAAACAGCAGCATTAGGTCCGATGGGGTTGAACGAATATATTAAACCATACCACATCTCCCATGAAATTCTACAAAAATCTCTCAATTAGATCCCTTTTTGTTTAACCTGGCTATCATCACTCTACTTACCGGTAAGTCTGCCTAAAACACAAACTTGTCATGCCCCTCTTCTGTTCCTAAATATTTCATAGAGCTGACAGGGGGGAAAAAATCAAATTCTTCAAAATGGCATTTAAGACCCTTTGTAATATGACACTATTTGCCCAACAATCTTTCTTTTCAGAAACTTGCTCTCCCCCTCACACTGAAAACCTGCTTTGTGGAAGAACCTGGAACACTTCTCTCTTTTAGCTTTCCTGTTTCTTTTTGTTTTGTATTTTTTAATGTTTTTATTTATTTCAGAGAGGGAGTGAGAGAGATAGAAACATCAATGATGAGGAAGAATCACTGATTGGCTGCCTCCTGCATGCCCACCACTGGAGACTGAGCCCACAAAGTGGAATCACTCCGTGACCTCCTGGTTCAAAGGTCATGCTCAGCCACTTAGCCACACCGGAGGGGCTTCTATTTCTTTACTGAATTATATTCTTAATTTTTTTTTCATCCTCTAAATGTTGGAAATGTTCTGTGCTCAGTCCTTGGACCTCTTCTTTATCTACACTATTCCTGGGGTGACTGATTCTATGATGAGTCTCCTAATTATATGACCAGCTTAGGCCTCTTTCCTGAATCCCCAATTCATAAATGCAATCATTCCACTAAACATCTCTATTTGGATGTCTTATAGGCATCTCAAAATCAAAGACCTAACTGCCTCTCCCAGCCTCTCCTCCTCTACGAAAACCCACTCCACCCACATTCTTCACCTTGGTAAAGAGTAGCTCCATTCTTTCAACCATTCAAACCAAACCCTTAGAGGTAATTCTTGATCTCTCCCTTTATCCTATAATCCAATTAATCTACCTAATGGTTCTATACTCAAAATATACTAAGTCCAGAGTATAATCCTTCTCAACATCTCCACAACAATGCCTAGTCTAATTCACAATCTTCTTGTGCCTGTATTGTTAAAATTCCCTACTACCTGGTCTTTTTATTCACACTTAAACTCTCTTTGTCTACATTCAACATAGCAGTGAGAGTAATGTATCCACAGAAATTTTTTAAATCCAACATTAAAACTAGGATTATTTTTTTTTAAATAACGGACTGCAAACTGAGTTAAATGCCTATGGTTCATCAGATCCCCTGAGGTCATTCAAGCAGTTAAATACCTTGAAATAAAATGTCAAACATCAGGATTAGAAAAAACAATGCACAAAATACAAATTTCTCTATAAATACTCTATCTTTGGATCAATACAAACACTTATGTGGTGTTTTTCTCTGTTCTACTAATATGTCCCTCGTACCCGAATAAAGCTATAACTTCCTATGTAGTATAATTTAAACACACACACACACACACACACATATACACACACACACCCCTCGGTGGCTTTTTCCAAAGAAATTCTCACTCAATAGAACCTGGAATACGGCCTTTATAAATAGGCCAAAATGAATAGACAAAGCTCTGAACCAATATGTATACAATGCATTCTAGTTGTGTGCATGTTTTAAGTAGGTTTTCAATTTTTGAGGGGGGAAAAATCTGTTTTGCTTATGACAAGTCATTCTGAGTCTTTAGAGAATGCCCTGGCCATTTTCTTTCTCTCAACTCAACTTCTCAAATGATTTTTTAAAAAGGTTCAAACACTACAAAGCATCTGATTTAGTGAAAAGCACTTTAAATACCTCTCCAAGTACTCCCCACTGGATCAAAATGTCATAGAAATGTTGTAAACACTATCAGTCATGTTCCAGAGAACAATTTAAATAAACATTGTTTTGCTCTTTTGTCTGGAAAAGTAATTTCTGAAGTGAAGAGTTCAAAACTTTTAGCCCTACATACTATGCAGAAAAAAAGAAAAGAAAAAAAAAAAACACATCTTTTAAGCATCAGAAGCAGAGTACACAATAGGCTTTGTCTTGTTAAACAAAAGAACGTGCTTTTTCCTTTCAATCATTTCCAGCTGTATGATCTGGCCTTCATAGAATCAAAAATTAACAGCATATGGCATCTGGCTACCTGCACAGACTACATATAAAATCTGAAGTCTTCAATAAGATTAACAGGTCTAGTGGTTGAAAGTGGAGGGGGAGCCACCAAGTACTATTTCCAAAACAGAGGCAATACCTCTAACTAAAAGAAGGCAAGAAAAAAAAAATCATCCCTATCTATTTAGATATCAACTGTATTCGTGAGAAATGACTCAGATCACAAGATTTTCCTACCTCCTAAGCAGCTAAAGAAGATGCTACCACTGACTGTATAACTATCTTGGTTCCAGAACAGGAAGGAATTTTTTTTTAAGTGTGGTTCTGGGTTAGCCCACCTTATGACACATCTGATGCTCTGAAAACCAAATGTACCAGATATTTTTTAAAAAAATGAAATGACATCATTCTTATCATACATTCCACTAAGTCTTAGTACCAGAATGTCTAAATACATAAAATCTTGAACTAAAAGGTCTTCAAGGTCTTCCTAAATAAAGCCATTCCAGACAAACATTAATTTAACTTTCTTATTAAGATGAGTAGACCACAAGGACACAGACAGTGGATGGTGAAGGTTTGGGGGAGAAAGGGGAAAGAGAGCAATAGGGGGAGAACATATGTAATACTTTCAGCAATAAAGACTTATTTTAAATTAGTAGACCAAAAATCTATTAACTCTTGGGATATATTTGTGTTTCAGAATCCATTCAGCCCTAATCTCTAACTTGATTCTCAACTGGCAGAACATAAATCCTAAGCCTTCCTTCCTATAGTACAACAGGTGTGGGAATAAATGCAGGACAATAAAAGATAGCTTAGTACCTTCAAACTTATTAAAAAAAAAAAACAAAAAAAAAAACCCTAGAGGCCCAGTGCATAAATTCATGCACCAGTGGGGTCCCTCAGCCTGGCCTTTGGATCAAGCCGAAACTGACTCTCCAACACCTCCTGAGGATTCCTGGATTGTGAGAGGGCACAGGCCAGGCCAAGGGACCCCACAGGGCACGATTGGGGCTGAGGAAGGACTCGGGAGTTTGGCTAGCTGAGGAGAGACTGCAGGAGGGCTCCAGGATATGTCCCGCCCATCTCACTCAGTCCTGATTGGCCAAACCCCAGCAGCAAGTTAACCTACCAGTCAGAGCATCTGTCCCCTGGTGGTCAGTGCATGTCATAGCAAGCAGTTGAGCGGCCTTAGCATATCATTAGCATATTATGCTTTGATTGGTTGATCAGACAACTGGACACTTAGCATATTAGGCTTTTATTATATAGGATAGTTGCTCAAAATAGTAAGGACTGATCATATTCAGCTCCTTCTCAACTCTGTAGCTTCAGGCACTCAACACCTTCAAGTCTACTCTTCACACTTTTAATCCTGTTTAATACTTTATTAGACCCTCTCCAAAACATTAGAAATTGAGTTTCAGTGGGCCAGCAAATTAACCAGTAGTATATTCCTTGACAGTTTACTTCAAAATTCCTACAGGAGAGAAAAACATATTTTACTAATACATGTTCTAAAAACTGGGCTTAAAATAATTTCAACAATAAAGTTTAATTCTGCCCCTAAGCATTTGGATTTTATAACAGAGTTCCTCAATAGTGCTTTAAGTGAAGACAAAAGAAACCCAAACACATTCAAAGGCAGAATTAAAATCTCATTAAGACATACAATTCAGAATAGACAAAATAAAAAAAGATGGGCAATTCATGGGAGAAATAATTTAATTTTTTTTAAGGCGTGCATGGTCTAAGGACAACCAACCACTAGGATTCCTATGTCAAAAGCTCCTTCAATGACTACAGGAATTGCTAGATTCTGGTAAAACTATCTAGATTTTAAAAAGAACAAAAATTTAAAAGAATAACAAATCTATTTTCCTCTCTTAAGAGTCTCCCTCTCCCCACAGTTCTCACCGGGACCCTGACAGCACATAGACATCAATGTATTGCATACCCTGAGGCATTAGGTCAACTGCAGGAATCTATCTCCAGCTGCTAATGTTTTATTTTCACTTGAAATTTCAAAAATGCAAATGCAATGCACCAACAGCTGTTCACACTTTCAATTTTTTTTATAAAGCTAGTCATGAAATGTGGCTTGCTGAACATTTGTAACACAATTACCAATTTCTATTCCAATGCCTATTAAATACTGCTGCCACTAGTGAACAATTTGATTTCATTGCCCAGTAGTGAAATAGGGTGGCTGGATAGGCACTGGCTCTCTGCAAGAGCTGGCAATGGGAAGGAGATAATGTTGCTTATTAAGAAACTGGAGTTGCCGAAACTGGTTTGGCTCAGTGGATAGAGCCTTGGCCTGTGAACTGAAAGGTCCCGAGTTCCATTCCAGTCAAGAGCATGTACCTTGGTTGCGGGCACATCCCCAGTAGGGGGTGTGCAAGAGGCAGATGATCGATGATTCTCTCTCATCGATGTTTCTAGCTCTCTATCCTTCTCTCTTCCTCTCTACAAAAAAATCAATAAAATATATTTTTTTTTAAAGAAACTGGAGCAAACTAATAGCTGAAACATACACAAAAGCAGTCTACTTAAATTAGGAACATGGATATACTAACATATACAAGTGCATACATCAAATTGGTGTGCAATGTGAATAATAAATAACTGCACTTGATTAACTGCCTACTAGGATTTCATAAGACACAAAGAAATACCTCAAGATGTAATCTCTTGCCTCTAGAAGTTAACAGGGTAATTCTCAAACTTATTCTGGGCTATAAACTATTATAAACCTTAATAAAAGGTATGAACTCTCTCTACCCAAAAGTACATGCAAATACATATAATACTGCACATAATTTTAGTTACTGAACCTCCAAGACCTACAGTTTATGGAACCCAGACTAAGTACTTAAATAGTTCTAAAATTAATTTTTTATGTAAACAAATAATTTAGTTGTAACTTGTCAAGATTGTTTGTTTGGGGAAGTTTATTTTCAATGAGAGAAGGACATTTGGGAGAAAGAATAACATTTCTGACATTAAAGAACTAGTAAATCCATGGGACTTCACCAATGGTACTAAAGTTGCAAATGAACTGATCCCCCGAGGGGTCCTGAACATTGAGAGGGCACGGGCCATGCTGAGGGACTCCCCATCCCGCTCCCCCCCACCCCCCGCCCTCCGGTGCATGAATGTTGTGCCCCGGGCCTCTAGTGTAATTATATAAGAGAGTGCATTTTTTTAAAGAGGGTATTATGTATACATAATTCTAAAACCATTTGGGGAAAAAATAATATGTATAATTATATGCACAGAGAATAAAGCAAATATGGTAAAATGTTAATAGCTGAGCAATGTGGATAAAGTATATATGGACTTGTTTGTACTATTTTTGCAAGTTTTCTTTAGGTCTGAAATTCTTTTATATATATATATATATTTTTATCGATATTTTACAGAGAGGAAGGGAGAGAGATAGAGAGCTAGAAACGTCGATGAGAGAGAAACATCAACCAGCTGCCTCCTGCACACCCCCCACCGGGGATGTGCCCACAGCCAAGGTACATGCCCTTAACCGGAATCGAACCTGGGACCCTTCAGTCCGCAGACTGATGCTCTACCATTGAGCCAAACCGGTTTCAGCTAGGTCTGAAATTCTTTCAGAAAGATAAGTAAATAAAAATCATGTGTTCTGGAGTATGTCTTCCTAGGTTTAAATCCCAGCCCTGCCCATCACTGCCTATGTGACCTTGGGCACGTTACATTTTTTAAACTCTCTTTGCCTTATTTCCTCACTTGTAAAATAGGGATAATAGACTACTACCTCAATGTGTTATAAACAATGATAAGATAATTCACGTATAGCATTTATTAGAACAGTGTCTGATAAATAAGAAGCACTCAAATTATTGTTGTTAATATTCCTTTCAAACGTTCATCCTTATTCCCTTCCCCTTTTATCCTACCACTCTCGACCAGGCCAATTATTGGAGGGTGGGGGGGGAGTCATGGTTTTTATTTTTAGCTTCAAGTTTGTTATCTTCAGTGTGGCTGTCCCTTAACTGATTGTCTTATTGCTATCAGGGAAAGGTTGTACCCATGACTCTTGATACACACAACACTGAGAAGTTGAGCCTTTCTTAAAACCTTCAACATTAGCTTTAAGAGTAACATTCTAACTCCTTTCGTTTCTTATATAAAACCCATCATGATTTAGTTACAGCATACCCCTTTGCTCTTGTCTCTCAACGAATTTCCACAAATATACCCTTCACTGAGGCTTCAATGAACTACTTGTACTTCTTTCAATACAAATCCTCAATCCCTGAAACAGTACCCTCTTTGCCTAGAAGAGGATTTCAACCTCACTCATTTACCAAACCCATATTCACCCTCAAAATTTCTCAGTGTGAAGCATATGCCTCTTTGCACACACAAAACCCTATGTGCACACCTCCAGCACAGTGTCATATTATAATTACTGATTAGTCTGTAGTGCTCTTTAGGTTCTAAGGTTCTTAAAGGCGAGAGCTGGTCTTCAAGCATAAAAACGGATATAATATAGGCTTTTAAACTGGGGTTTAGTGAATGAATCTCGTGACAAGAAATTCCAATATGTGTATACTCATAGAATAATCTATGGAGTGGCAAATGAAAGTATCTGTCAAACACCGAAGGCTGGTGCTTAAGGCAAAACTATACTTTCAACCAAATATATAAAAAGTTAGCCACATAAGTTTGGATAATTGAAAATCAGTTCTATGCCCTGGCTTTGTTAGAGCATCAGCCCAGGCACAAAAAGGTCACAGGTTCAATTCCTGATCAAGGGCATGTACCTGGGTTGTGGATTTGCTCCCCTCCCCTGACCAAGGCACATGCGAGAGATAGCCAGTAGCAACCAGTCAATGTGATTCACTCACATCAATGTTTCTCTCCTCTCTCTCTCTCTCTCTCTCTCTCTCTCTCTCTCTCTCTCTCTCTCTCTCTTTCTTACACACACACACACACACACACACACACACACTTTCCCTTCCCTCCTTTCCATTCTCTCTCTGAAAAGCAATGGAAAAAGTATCTTCAAGTGAGGATTAACAAACAAACAAAAAAAAAAAGCTCTGTGCCTCAGTGCTCAGAAAAAGGAGATGGCAATGTATTTTGGTTATGTAGTTTGGTTAGAAAGGGGTCCCTCTGAAGCAGTCACAATACTGTGGCCTTAATTTATTAAAAGCAAAATAATAACTGGAATGCTTTTGCTGTCAATGGGCGATGATAGATAGATAGATAGATAGATAGATAGATAGATACCGTGTTTCCCCAAAAATAAAACATCCTCCGAAAATAAGACCTACTTACAGGTTTCCTTCTGAGTGAAATATAAGGCATCCCCCTGAAAATAAGGCCCCCAGGCTCTGTCTCAGAATGAAAATTAATTTCCCATAAACTGGTCGCTAGGGCCGCCCCGACTGACCTTACGTGGAGTCCTGACGTCACTGCTGTGTGGAGGCGGAGCGGAGGTCAGAGTGAGCGGTGAGCGCGAGGGGGGGCATCCCCAACTGCCCCCCCCTGCCAGCCTGCTCATCCCCAATTTCCCCCCTGCTGCCCTGATTACCCCCAAATGCCTTCCCATGCCGGCCTCATGGCCCCCAACTGCCCTCCCCAGCCAGAGGCCCGTGACCAGGCACAGAACACTTGCCTCATAGCCAGGGTGATGACACAAGCATTCTGTGCCTGCCCCCCCCCCTTCCCCCACTGCTCCATGCCCTCTGCCCAGAGGCCCTTTGCAGCCAGAATGAAACACTTGCCTGGTCGCCGCGGTGACAAAGCAAGCATTCTGCCAGGCCACTCATGCTGCCAGTTCTCAAGACTGGGGAACTCTGGCGGGGCTGAGAGGGCTGGACACCACCATCTTGTGGCTATGGGCACCACCATCTTTGTGGGGGAGTGATGGTCAATTTGCATATTCCCTCTTTATTAGATAGTATATGTAAAAGCCTAAGCAACAGAACAACTGATCGACTGGTCACTATGATGCACACTGACCACCAGGGGGCAGATGCTCAATGCAGGAGCTACCCCCTGGTAGTCAATGTGCTCCCACAGTGAACCTCCTGTAACCAGCCAACCTCTCACATTCCCTCACCCCTGGCCAGCCCCGATTGCTCCTGATCACTAGCCAGGCCAAGGGACCCCCACTGTGCACAAATTTGTGCACCAGGCCTCTAGTATATTATATAAAATGACAACTCTTCTAAGTCTCATCTTTCCATCAGCCATGAAATAGGACAGCCTAATTTTACTTCATAAAGTTATTTTGAACCATGTATTTGAATTAAAAAAAAAACTAATAAAATCTGTCTGAGAAGGTTTTTAATCTTGCTAGTCACAATGCCTGGTTAATTCCTATAATCAAAGTTTTGACCAGAGTTCCCTTTTGCACCGCGAGTTGGGGAAAACACATGGCCAAATAAAAAAGGTGCTGGAAACAGGCTCTTGAGTAGTATTAAACACAATGGAAATAACATTTGAAAACAGTATCCTTCACAGCTGGGGAAGAAGCATAAGGGCTCTAACCATCTGCTCTTTCTTCCTAAGATTCCTTTTTCATAAATGGATAGACTGACTTATTTTTTATTCTAGTCAAGAAACAAGATCCCCAGAGTTGAAGATCACAATTAAAACCAGATAAAATTCAGACAGTAGTAAGACAAAAAGTGCACAAACTTCTAGATATATCTTACTGTTTTTTATATTACATTCTATACCTCCTCTTCCTTTACCTCTTTAATTGCTATCCCTTCTGTAAGAAAAATTAGTAAGAAGCTTCCTAGAATAAAGCATATTTTACCATAATTCTGAAAGCAGAGATGAATGGCTCTCATAAAAACAAGGGTGACCATAAGAAATAAGTAGAGTGCTCACTTTGGCAGCACATATACTAAATACTGGAATGATACAGAGAAGATTAGCATGGCCCCTACAGAAGGATAACACACAGGCTCATGAATGTTCCTTATTTATTTTTTTTAAAGAGAGAGAGAGAGATAAGGAGAGAGCACAGGAGAAAACCAACTATTTACTCATTCAATAAAGTTAAAAGATTTAAGTCTTCTGGTGACAAAGTTACCAAGTATTAATGTTTGAACTGATTTGGTTCTGACTTTATAAACATAACTAATCAGAAATCCATCTTGTTTACATATACAAGTAAAGTAAAAAGTCAGGAAGCTATTCTATGGTACTATTTCATAACCTGGATCTTCAAATCCTATTATGGAACTACGTGTAAACATTGAGACAGACATGCCCTCTATAATTACTTTTTTCTTTCAATGAACTCCCATAAAGTCCTCATGCAATTCTAGAGTTTTCTCAAACAACCTATGAAATCCATATTCCCAAATGTAACTCATTTATTATATTTCTTAGAGTACCAAACTCTCTCAAAAGTTGGCAATCTTGCTGTACAGGTATACCAACAAAGAACTGACCAGTAGGAGTCATATTAATTCTAACTTAAAAATTATTGCACAAACCATTGAACACTAAATATATATATTTGAAAGCCTTTACCATCTGACTCAGCTTCATTGGATTATGAGTTCCTAAAAGACAACTATATCTTTTAATTTTTATTTAGTTGGCAGATATAGACAGCCTCATGATGTCTAACTTCCCTACATATATTAAGACCACTAAGCAGACACATTCGATACGCTACTTAGCAGTGGAGCTAGAAGTAGTAAATCAGCAAGCTTGCCGGGAGGGAAGACTGGTCCCAAAGGATGAACCATACAGGAAACTTACTGGTGCAAAGCAATCAAAGAGCAATTAGACTGCTACTAACTGTAACAGCACCTTTGGTGACTACTTTCTTGAGCTAAAAACCAACAGCACTTTCAACTAGTACAAACCCACCATAGAGGAGTCTGCCGCCACCACCCAAATATTCGCTAACATTCTTAAGCAGCTTTTCTTTCCTAAGTACAACCAGAAGTACCTCCTAACAAAAACACACACAGCTTTGAATTGTAGCATGGGACAGATTTATGGAATATGGAAGACATTAAAGTATTCGCTTTCTCTCTAAAAATAAAGAGTGCAGACCCATAAACAACGCCTGAAAGGCATTTCAGCAGCTTAATCCACGCAGAACATGTTTTGCTTTTTGAGACAATCAAGGAACTGTTGGGTACAGGAAGCCATAAACAACAAGAATTTGGCTTAAGAAAGAGAACAGAATAAGTGTTTTTTTATGGAAATCACTTACCATTTTTTAACAGGTTTATTTATATGTGACATGATCTATAAGACACAACTTGTACATAAGCAGCAGCTCTTACAATACATCTAATATTGATTGACTTCTCACAACAGTGGCACCAAGAAGGACCAGTCTTGTCAGCATTTCCATCAACAACAACATTTGCTGGGCTTAATAATTCCCCTTTTCCAATTTTCTCCAGACAGAGAAAACCACTTAGCTGGGTCTCAGCATTCAAGCTCAGCCAAGAGTTTTCCTTTTAAGTTCCATCACAGATGAAGTCTGGAGTTTTGGCAAGTGGGTTTCTTTAGGAAGGCTCAGTCTTTTAAGTCAAAAGGCAAAAGAGTCATGTTAGAAAAACTACCCAGAGAATTCTGAAATTTAGACTAAAAGAGGACAGTACCTCTGAAAATACTATTTTCAATAGGTATCTTAGAATATACAACTTTGATATGATAATCCTACTGAAGCAAAACAATTGATGAATGAGGCACAAATTTTTTGCCAGAGTAGTATCTGAAAAAGTCCAGGTTTCAGAAATGAAGGTCTAGTGCTTTGTTTTAGCACTTCTCTATAACCTGAAGCAAGACTCTGAATTCGTCATTTACCCCATCAATAAAATTAACCATTTCTAAATTATTTATGTTCAAAGACTTTGAAGTTCTCATGTAAACAGTAGTAAGTCAGCACTGTTGCTAGAGTCTTTTTTCTTCCCACTAGAATGGAAGAGGCCGCCCCGCACAATACATATAAGTAATATACTCTAAATGATGGTATTCAATACATAATATATACTTCACAGAGAAACACAGCCCATACATACTAAAATCATGAGATCTTAGTTTCTTCCCCAACTTGCTCTTCTATATTTTTCTTACCAGATAGTATTTTATGATTAGTCTAGAAAAAAGTAATTTGAAAATTTTTTCCTCAGATGCTTAGAAATACATAAATTGCTAACTCCTGGGCACTATATATAACCTACCCCTTTATTCAATACTGCTGGCTGTACAGCCTCTTTTATTATGTTTTGTTTGGTGAAAACTAACTTCTATGAACTTAAGTCAACAATGGCAATTGAACATGTGTGCTGAGCTGAACTCCTTCAAAACTCCATTGAAACAAAACTAAAAACAGCTTTTTAAAAAAATAAAATAAAAAGAGGCATAAACCCACAAAAATCAAATAGTTCCTAAGAAGCAACAGCGAGAAAATGTTGAAAACTGGAAAATGGTAACCAGACAAAGTGAACACGTGGCAGCACGGCTTGCAGCACACTGGCAGCACCAGGCATCTCTGGAAGGGGATGTAGGAAATGAAGCTTCAATGGGTTTAGGTAAAAGTGTGCACAATTAGACCCTCAGATTCCCCTTTCTAACTTCACCTGATCAAGTGCCTTTCCTCGCCATAGTTAAAGGCGAGGGATTTATTCTCTTGAGAAGGTCTGTGGACTGTCACAACTGGGGAGACAAGTTCTAAAAACATGAGGATTAAGCATGAGAGTTTACTTACTGAATGTTGAGATTCCCAATCTTTTTCTCCCACTTGGACTCCTTAAATGTTGGCAGGAAAGAAGGATTTCTATAATCTCCTATTTGGAGTCATCTGACCAGCCCAAAACAAACAAAATGAACAAAAAACCCAAACTATCACCTACACAAAATAAACAAAAAATCACCTCCTGGCGAAGGAAGCTTCTCCCAGAGAAAATCTTCCATCCAGATTACCATACAGGTAGGAGGAGAGGATGGGTGAATGATTTCAATGGGAGTTCAAGTTAAGTGGCTAAGTACACACATTTGTTGCTGAGGAAATATAAATACAGGGCTGGGACTTTTCATTGCTGTGCCTACTATCTAAAGTTCCTGAAGGAGAAACTGAAACAAGAACTTGAGTCCAAGGAATTTACTTGGGAGAGGACCCCAGGAAGAACAAGTAGGGACAACAAAAAGAAAGAACTCAATAAAGGATATATTATCAAGCAAGTTAGGTCAACTGAAACTTAATCCCATGGGAATTCGGAAGTAATGCATAGAAGATTTGCCTCAAAGGGATATCATCTTCCCACCTGATGGACAAGGGAGGTGGAGTATTTACATACCAGCTTCCATCAGTTATTGGCTGAGAACGACTAGGACAGGGATAAGAGAGCAGTGGCATAAATTCCCATTTCTGGCATCCAAAGAAAGCCCTTAGGCAAAGTAATACAGGTGCTAGCAATCGGAGGCTCAGTCAGCACGCACTGAAGTGAAAGAGCTAAAGGGACATAAACAGGGCACAAACAGCATCTACTACATTCATCATGATTACTGAGCTAATTTGTGTCACTATCACATCCAATGTAAAAAAAAAAATTGTCTCTTATGGGTTCACTCTTGAATTCTTTCCTTTCCAATCTTTTAAAAAGCTAATAATCTAGTACTAAATGATAGGGGTCACAATATTATCAAGCATGTTTAAAAAGTTATCTAGCTGCCCTACTAATTTGCTCAGTGGTTAGAGCGTCAGCCTGCAGATAAAGGGCCACAGGTTCAATTCCAGACAAGGGCACATACCTTGGTTGCAGGCTTGATCCTTGGCCCAGGTCAGAATGCATGGGGGAGGCAATCAATCAATGTGTCTATTTCACATCAATGTTTCTCTCTCTCTCTCTCTCTCTCTCTCTCTCTCTCTCTCTCTCTCTCTCTCTCTCCACGCTCCCTTTCACTCTCTCTAAAAAACCAATGAAACAATACCCTGAGGTGAGGATTAAAAACAACAAAAAGTTATCTATTCAACGCTGCACATCATTTTGGTTAATGGTATTAACCTCATCACTCTGTATTACAGATCAACATTAACCACCCCTCATTAACGAGTGAGAAAATGAGTCCAAAGCAATGTGATGATTTAAGTCCAAAAGTTAAATTGAAGTAATATTAAAAGCTAAACTCATGGCTCCCATTTTAAATTTTTTAAATGTGCTTCCTGCTAAGTTTCATATTTATATTAATAATGCCAATTCCCAGCTGTAAAAATTTTAGCCCAAAGCAGTAACCAAAAAGTTATACCTGACTACAACATTAAATTTCTAAAATGTAAATGTAACCTGAATTCCCCTGATCTATCAACCTGATTACCCTATTAGGCCACTCTGACAATAGTACATCTCTAAGTCCATTGGCTCAAAAATGTCTTTTATCAAAATGGCTGGAACTCATTTCCACTCATCCTCACTCACAGTGCACTTTTTTGGAGCTCCTCTCATTTTTATAGAAATGCATTCCTTTTAAATATCTAGTTTGTTTAAAGATGGGTACCCCACAGTAGAAGAATTGGGAATGTTAAAACTTGGTATTTTAAGAAATATAACTGCTTAGCTCCAGAGTGAAGTTAGGGGAGAAGACTAGGCCAGCATGGTCAGGTCAATGCGCCTTCCCAACATTTGATTCCTGTGGCAAGTCCAGCTCACCGGGCCAGGATCCTTACTTACATGATACTAGGGGTTCCACTGTCTCTCCTTGTAATCTATGCACGGTTGTGCATAGAGTTTATCTACCTTCACATGTAGCCCATAATGTACCAGACAAATAGAAGACATACGTTCTTAAATGTCCCTGAGATTTCTGAGACAGTTAAAGTGACTGTCTGCCCAAAACATATGTAAGATATCCAGTGCAATATTAATTAACTTCTCATTCCAGCTCTGACTCTGCCAAGACAGCCTGTTATACAAGTTTGAAGTCTTCACAACAAGAGATCAGAGATGGTTTATTATAACCCAGAACTAAATCATCAGATCAAACCGGTTTTATCATCATGTTTCTATAACCAAAGAAGTTGCTTTTTCTTGGGGCATACCAGGCAGTGAGGACAAAACACCTACTTCACAAAAATGTCAATAACTACAAACCTCTAGAAAGATATTTCATATCATCAATGATGTTTCCATCATTTGAGCAATATCTGGGTATGTGATAATCAAGGACAGCAATATTATAATTAATGAATGACTAATGGCCTTTTTCATATTATCATGGCCCTATGCATAGTCCAGTCATTTTATTACCATGGGACAAGTAATTTAAAAAAAAATGAATATCTTATTTCTTCACAAAGCAGAATATCTTATTTTTCTAGTAAAACTAGCTTAATCATCCCTTTAATTCCCAACCTTACTGTATAGTTATAATATCAGCTTATCATATGCCAACTCGCCTTTCCTGAAAAGATTCTCAAGGATTCTTTCTTCTGAATCCTTTGACAATATTAGTCCTTGTACTTAACGATCGCATAAAAAATTGTCACTGATTAACCACTATTGATTTGTTAACTGAAGTTAGTCACAAATTGTTGACAAATACTAGTAATAATCATGAATCAATCTTTTGAATCAATTCAACAATTCTGTGTACACAATATTAGTCTTTGAATACAGAGCCTGTTATACCTATTTAGTTTTAATTTGTTTTTCATAAAATATAGATTTTCTTATGCTAAAGATTTCTGAGGTGTTTAGAGCTCATCTCAACAATTTCCTTTTGGCATGACAATACAGAGAAAGCTGCTAAGGAGGGCTTGTCAGGACTCAGTATATTTACATTCTACTGTTGCAGGTTCAATTGTGTCCTCCAAAAAGATACACCGAGGTTCTAACTTCCAACATCTCAAAATGTGGTCTTATACAGAAATTCTTTGCAGATGTAATCATGTTAAGATGAGATCATAGGGCTCTAGCTGGCTTGGCTCAGTGGATAGAGCATCAGCCTGTGGACTGAAGGTTCGATTCCAGCCAAGGGCACATACCTGGGTTGCAGTCTCCATAGCAAGTAGGGGACGTGCAAGAGGCAACCACTCAATGATTCTCTCTCATCATTGATGTTTCTATCTCTCCTTTTCCCTTCCTCTCTATATTTTTTTAAAATATATATATAAATACCTTAATAAAAAATTTGAGGAAAAAATAAAAAATAAAAATAATATATATATATATATATATATATATATATATATATGATCATCAGGGTAGACCCTTAATCCAATATGACTGGCATCCTCATAAGAAAAGGAAAATGGACACAGACACAGGCAGAAATTGGAGTTATACTGCCATAAACCAAGGAACACTAAGGATTGCTGAAAACTACCAGAAGGAAATATAAAACAGATTCTCTCTCTGAGACTCCAAGAAGGAATCAACCCTGCTATAGCTTGAGTTCAGACTTCTAGCTTCTAAGAATGGTGACAGAATGAATTTGTTGTTTTAGGCCACCTTATTTGTAGTACTTTGTTACAGCAGCCCTACGAAACTAATACGTCTATCTTAAGAAATGTAACAATAAACTCAGGGATAAAAAGAAAAAATTAACATACAATACAGTTTAGTTTAGAATTTATGGGGAAAACCGCGATGAATATGCAGTTATATTTATAGGGCTCTAAAAAGTTCAACTAATAATATTTTATAAATAACTTTTAGTTATCTTTCTGGATGATATTTCAGAAAACTTGAAAATACATGGGTAAAGGAAAACAAATATTGGAAGACAACAAAATGGCAGCGTTAGGTAAACACTCCTAAACGGCTGCGGGCACAAGAAGTCCAAGGGAAAACAACTATAAAACAAACATCTATCTCCCAAGAACCAAACGAAAGCTGGCAGATCCAGGCTGGCAATGGGTGGTGCTTTCTTCAACAAGCCCCCGATCTCTCTGAAACCCAGTTTCGAGGGAGAGGCTAGCCGCTAGACTATCTGCCATCGGGTCAGAAAGTGAGGCTGGCTTGCTTGCAGAACTGGGAATGTTTACTGTGCTGTGGTGCGAGACCCAGGGACGCCCATCAAAGAGGCAGCAGACCAGCAGCCATTGCTTTTGGCCACGCCCCAGCCTAGTGATGCCCTGAGACTCGGCCCCTCACAACACATCCTAGCTACAAGCATCGGACTTTGCATATGAATGGCCCTCTCTGTTGCAGTTTAACAAAAGTTGCAACCTGGGGCAAACAGATACAAGGAGGACAGGACTGTGGTTCACGCTATAACTTCTGTGACAGTACTGGCCTCAGACAGTAGCTGAACTGTACCTCATTGAGACCCAGAAACCAGGGTTCTTGTGCTCAGTTTCAATCTCTCACACCCATAAGTGAGACATTCAGGAGACAGTCTCAGTGAGCACCAAAGCCCCACTGAAACAAGGTGTCTCTCCAGCGCAGCAGTTCTTCCTTTATAGACACAGTGGATCCTCACAGACAATTGGCCTGGAAGTCAGTTCCTCCCAGTGTACCAACTGCGATCAAGGCTTAATTACACCAAGACTTTGCACTAAGCCCACAAAGGGATATAGCAAAAGCTACCACCTCAGGTGATTGGGGAAGCTGAGCTACTGACCCCTATAGGTCACTGACCACACAAAGCCACTCCAGGGAGACAGCCAAAGTGAGGAAACACAGAAGCATGACACGAATGGGAGAGATGGAGGAGAGTAAGCTACTGGACAACACACAGTTCAAAATCACATTTCTAAGATTACTCAAGAATCTTCTAAAAACCTTTGAGAAACTTGATGAGACCTCCAAGAAGCTTGGTGAGACCTTCAAGGACTTTAATGAGAATACCAAAAAAATGGAAAATGACCAGCCAGAAATTAAGCATACAAAGTCTGAGACAAAGAATATACAGAAACCCAACTATAGATCAACATGCCCCAAGAATCAAACCAAAGAACTGGAATATAAGAAGGCAAAAATCACCCAACCAGAGAGGCAAAACGAAAGAAGAATCCAAAAGTGTGAGGATCATGTAAGGAGCCTCCAGGATGGCTTAAAACGTACCAACATCCAGATTTTTGGGGTGCCAGAAGAAGAGAGCGAGCAGAATATTGAAGGCATAATGGAAGAAATAATGACAGAAAACTTTCCATACCTGGTGAAAGAAATAGACCTACAAGTTCAGGAAGCGCACAGGACCCCAAACAGGAGGAATCCAAAGAGGAATACACCAAGAAACATCATAATTAAATTGCCAAGAGCAAAAGACAAAGAGAAAATCTTACAAGCAGCAAGAGAAAAACAAGTAGTTACCTACAAGGGAATACCCATACGACTGTCAGCTGATTTCTCAGCTATGCAGGCCAAAAGGGAGTGGCAAGAAATATTCAAAATAATGAACAACAAGAACCTACAACCAAGATTACTCTACCCAGCAAAGCTATCATTCAGAACTGAAGATCAGATAAAGAGCTTCACAGATAAGAAAAAGTTAAAGGAGTTCATCAACACCAAACCAGGATTACATGAAATGTTGAAGGATATTCTTTAAGAAGATGAAGAAAAAGAAAAAGGTAAAAAATTATGAATAGTAAAAAGGCATCAAATATATACCTACCAACAAGTGAATCTAAAAATCAAGAGAATAAATAAAAAATCTGAAGAACAAACTGGACTGATGAATATAATAGAATCAGGGACATAGAAAGGGGTTGGATTAACAATTCACAGGAGGAAGGGGGTCTGAGGGATGCGAGAAGAGATTGGATGATAATCTTACATCTATGGGTGAAGACAGTGGTGGGGACAAGGGTGTGGGGTGGGGTTGGGAATCAGGTGGAGGGGAGCTGGAGGGCGGGGGGCGAGAACACCTGTAATAATCTGAACAATAAAGATTTATTTTTTTTAAAATTAGCAGGAACACTTGCAAAAAGAAAATATAAACTAGCAAGGCTTCCTAGGGATAAGCATAATGATCTAGAGCAGTGGTTCTCAACCTTTCTAATGCCACGACCCTTTAATACAGTTCCTCATGTTGTGGTGATCCTCAACCATGAAATTATTTTCATTCATAACTGCAATATTGCTACTGTTATGAATCTCAACCCACAGGTTGAGAACTGCTGTGTAGAGCCTAAGACCATCGGAAAACACAGATATTTACATTACGATTCATAACAGTAGCAAAATTACAGTTATGAAGTAGCAACGAAAATAATTTTATGGTTGAGGATCACCACAACATGAGGAACTGTATTAAAGGGTCGAGGCATCAGAAAACACAGATATTTACCCTGCTGGGCTGAGAGGAGCCCCCCCCCCCATGTGCATGAATTTCATGCACTAGGCCTCTAGTGTATATATATATATATATATATATATATATATATATATATATATAATAGATAAAAACATATTTAATCTTGAAGTTTCAAGTACTTTTCAAAAGTCAAATACAATTATTTGGTGACTTCCTGTTATATTTGGCTTTGCACCAGACAAAGATACTATGAAAAACAATGAAAAAAACAAATATTTATGCCCATTTACTTAATAAATAGTTGCTTATAGTCAGATCCAGGTCTAGTGAAGAAGCAGAAGTAGTAAGTGTTGCCAACCAAAGGCAGCCTAAACTCTAACAAAATGATGAGTTTCAGCTGATGTGAAGAGACAATAAATCTTGAAATAACCAAGATTAATTTTAAGTGTCTAACTATAGAACACTAAAGAACTGAACACTTTATCCAACTTCAAATAAACAGCTAAACTTACCCCCTTCCCTGCTTAACTTCTCTCCACAGCAAATATGACCATCTGGTATGTTGTATATGAACTGATTTTAATACACACTCAATAGGTATTTGTTGCTTAAAATAATAAACAAAGTGTAAAATATCAAGATAGTAATCTTGACATTTTTAAAAACTGTATTAAAATTATGATATTACTAAACAAAGCTAATGTTTCAGACATAAAATAAATTCATGAGGTGAAAATGTTATTGTAAGGAAAATACTGTGATTACTAACAAGTTGCAAATTCCTTTTCTACATTCCTCCTTCTCTTCTACAACTTTCACTACATACACACACACACACACACACACACACACACACACAAGTGTGCAGAATCTTCCTCTTCTTTTTTCATAGTATTTTTTATCAGATAAGACTGCTTTGCCTAAGGGGAAGCTTCCATTTAGTAACCAACCCATTTGAAACTCTAGGATTATCCTTGGAAAGAAGGGGCAGTCACTAAGATTTAGTGGTTTGGTACATTCCAGTTACATTTTTCTATCTGCCCAAAAGAGGAAATTAAGTGTAATCTTATGTTTCAAAATTCTTTTACATGCATTCAATACTAATGTCCTTAGGGCAAATTCTATTTGACCTAACCAAGACTCTATGAAAGGAAGAAAAAGAAAAGGGGAAAAAAAAAAAAACCACAGACATCAACCTCCCACCCCCAAAACACTCTTAACAAAAGTTAGGTCAAAAACACTCTTTAGAAATAAGTATTGTCACAACTAAAAACTGAGCTTTTAACAACCAGAGGAAAATGAAGAAATTGCATGAAATTCAATAAAAGTTCCAAAATGGAAGGCAAATAGCCATCATTTTTTTCTTTCCATTCCCTGCAAATTTTACAACGTTGTTTCAAAAAAGTAAAGATGAAGGAGTAGGAGAAGGAGAAAAGGGAGAAATCTGATTTAACAAAGAAATATGATATGTCATAGAAAACACTTAAAAGCAAAACAGATCTGATGCTCTCACCTGGAAAACTGGAATATCTATATGTATAAAGCTTACTTTTTTATTACATAGAATGTATAAAAGCAAGTTCTTAAGAATAAAATGTAATCCAGGATATGCATCACCTCAACTATAACTAAGATGATAACAGAATCCCATAGTGGGTTCCAAAGCCATCTTTGGAGCCATCCTGAAAAACAAAAGGCTACTACAGAGGGTCAAACAATCCTTCAGTCTCTGGAGCAGAAAAGAAATGGGATGAAATATATCAATGTTTGGTCAGGCTATTTAAATCCATACATCAATTTAATTGGGGTGGCTTTTTAATTATATTTTATACCTACTCCACATTTTGTAGTCCCTATTCTTGAATCTGTTCCCATCTGGTTCACCCATGAATTAGAAGTCTGGCTGATTATTCCCCTTCTTTTTTTTTTTTCTTTTTTTTTTTTTTACATTTTTAAGTTTTGTTCTAAAAATAGTTTCAAATTTACAGAAAAAGTCACAAAAATAGAACAAAGATCTCCCACATGCTCTTGACCCAGAATCAATAGAATTACATATTGTTAACATTTTGCCACATTTATTTTAAAATTATTTTTCTCATTTGGGATGATGAACAAACAATACAATATACAGGTGATTATAGAATTATACACCTGAAACCTACACAATTCCACCAGCCAACTCAAGAAAAATAAATAAATAAATAAATAAATGATAAAATTATCTTTCTCTCCCTCCCTTTCAACACACACACACACACAGACACACACATACACACATATCTGAATCATTTGAAAGTAAGTTGAAGACATAATGCTTCTTTTCCCCTAAATATTTCCCAAGAACAGGATATTTTCTTATATAATTATAGTATAACTATTAAAATCAAAAAATTTAACATTGAACAAACTACAATGATCCAGTTCATGGTTGACATTCAAATTTTGCCAACTTTCCCAATAATGTCCTTTATAGCAAAGTTTTCCCAGGGCAGAATTCTATTCAGAATCACATGTTGCATTTAGTTGTAATTCTCTGTAGTCTAATTTAAGTTTCTTTTCTTTTTCTTTCTTGACATGGACATATTTAGAGGGTCAGGCCAGTTACTCTGTAGAATGTCCCACATTTTTGTCTAATTGGTTTCTCATGATTAAATTCAGGCTATAGCCACTCTGGTACATCCACACAGGTGGGTTTGTCCTGTCAATGTGATGTTAACTTTAACCACTGGGCTAAGGTGGGGTTTGTCAGGTTTCTTTCCTATAGTTATCATTTTTTTCTTTTATAATTAATAAGCTAATTGGCTGGAGACACTTTGAGACTGTGAATATTCTGTTACTCCTCAAACTTTCATCCATAATTTTAGCATCCATTGAAGAGTCTTACTCATATAAATTGTTATTATGGTTGCAAATTCACCCTCCTCTTTCCACCAGTGTCTTCAACCTGTTTCTCTTGTCTCTTTTTTTTAATTCCCCTGCATGTGTGCCATTCACCCTTGTTACTCCTCAAAATTCCTTACCTTTTCCTAACAAAATGCCTAAATCCCTTTAAAGAACTGATGTTCTCTCTATCCTAACCCTGTCAGAAAAGCAGGGCAAGATGTATATGGAAATGTAGCCTGAGATACTAATGTGTTTGTTGTCTTTGAGGATGTAATGATCTATACATATGATACAAATACATACTTCTTTTTAGAAAGAAGACCTAAGGAGACCTAGAACCTAAAAAGCTTGGATACAAACTCATCTGCTTTATAACAGCTTACTTCCTGCAAGAATGAACTTCACAGATCTCATCCCCGTGACACTAAGTCTAGCTTTGGAAGGTAGACACTTCTTCCTCCTCCATGTGTCTGGTCCAAGTTAGGCTTTTCATAAATGTTCAAGAGGAATGGCAAACTGAGGGTATGGTGAGGCGAATTATTATTTCCACATGTGTTTTGTTGTTGTTTAAAGGAGAAGGCTCTGTATGTACACATTCCCAGAGTCACCTTTCCTTCTGCAGCCTTGCATATGCTAGGATAGACAGAATTCAGGCCTTGCATTTGTAGCAAGACATTTCTCTGCATGTCATCTGGCAGATGCAGTTGTGGGGCTCTGCCAATTCACCCTGGAGCCCTCCATTTTAATCAGTATCACATAAAGTTTAATACATGCTTTGAAATGTGCACCAGATCCAAAACTTTGCCTGGGGATGAGAGTGGGTGCTTGCTGCTAAAACACATACCAGCCCAGCCGCTACTCCACAAGCAATTATCTTTCACCTTTGGCTGAACCAGGAGAACTGTCAACACCCGCACACTGCCAACCAGAGGAGAGGTTATGGGGTCAAGGCAAGAAAGAAGGCTGAACACTTTGGGGTTCAGCTTGCCTATAAATCCTGCTGGCTGCATGGAAGAAGCATTTGTGAAGTCACCAGGACAGAGAAAAACACAGCTATAGAGAAGTAGCTATGACTACACTAGAATTTTAACACAGCTTCTCAAGTTAGAAAAGCTCCAGCAGTACAATAGAAAAATCATATATTGAAACCTAAGAATTGATAACAGCAACTCATATACACCAGGAAACTGCAACTGTGAACTGATTTTTGTGGAGAACAGGATTAAAACCAACCTCAATCATCTGAAATAAACACTTGTTTCATCTCCCATCCAATCACAAGTTAAAAATACATGAAAATAATCTTAACATTTTTCTTTGCCTATGTAAACCAAAGGATAGTTACCATTGATGAAAAAAATAAATAAAAGATATATTGCTAAAGGAAAAATAGAAGGCCATAATCTCCCCAACTCCCTCATACAAAACCCAATAAGTGTGCACATGCATGCGTGCACACACACACACACACACACGACCTCTTTCCTAAAAATGCCAACTAAAAAATATATAAACACTCTACCTTTTACACAACTAAAATTAATCTCTTATAACCAGAATAGCAAACACATTTTATCTCATGTGCCATCTATGATCTATTTGTAAAGGCCTGACTAAATCACAACATTCAAAAGGCCTCTCAGACTTCAGCTAGTGCAGTAGAAAGAGTGCCATCTGAATCACTGACTTCTGCAGAGTTGACACTAATGGACATACCAGTGGTACAGACATGTCACATATTAGTTTGACCTATCATTTCAAAGTTAATGTGTCTATCCCCACAATTAAATAAAAACAATCCATTAGTATTTATACTTGTTTTCACTTTAAAAAAACACACTAAGCTTTACCAATATTTGATTTAATAACACTGACACCCTCACTCTATGTCAGAGAGTCAAGTAAGTACCACATATGGAACTCAAGATATACTATATTGAAGATTGCAAAGTGGTTGATATAATAACCTCATTTGTTTATCTTATTTCATCTTATTGCAATATATTACAGATTATTTGTGCTTAGTTAATTAAAATTAGATTATATTATTTAGTTTTAGTTAAACTTGTAGAAAATGAACAAATGGCTTTAACATATTCCTAGAAAGAAACTTCAAATAATACTAATAATGCTAGCACATGCAACTGACAAGAAAATAGCAGGGTGAATACTTGCCTTTATCCTAGTGTTGCAAAACCATTATAATACTGGTCCCTAATGAATTATGCCTCCCTGTGCATATGCCCTTTAGCAATGTGACACTGCTGCATCTCCTACCAAGAGGTAAAGGTCATTTCTGCAGAAATAAGTTTGACTCAGTGGATAGAGCATTGGCCTGCGGACTTAAAGGTCCTAGGTTCGATTCTGGTCAAGGGCATGTACCTTGATTGTGGGCACATCCCCAGTGGGGGATGTGCAGGAGGCAGCTGATCGATGTTTCTAACTCTCTATCCCTCTCTCTTCCTCTCTGTAAAAAATCAAAGTATATATATTTTTAAATCATTTCTCCTTCACCTTGGATCTGGACTGCCTTTGTGACTTGCTTTGGATAACAGAATGTAACGGACATTTTCAAGTTCTAGAGTCTAGATCCTAAGAGGCCTAGAGCTTCAGCTTTCTTTCTCTCTAAGACAACCCTACTTGGGAATGAAGCCAGGTAAAGGACAACACTACAGTGGGCACCAACTGCCAGCCAGCCTCATGGGTGATTGCAGTTGAGGTCAGTAGACAAACTCTCTAGCTATGCACAGCCTGAAGTGATGATCCATGGGCTCATAAGAAATAATAAGTTGGTATTATTTTAAGCCATTAAGTTATGGGGTGGTTTGTGAAACAGAAATGGAAAATTGATACACCTGGTAAGAACCCCTTGCCAAACATATCACGTAGTAAGTATAAAAATGTTCAAAGCTGATCTGATAGAAAATAAACCCAAAAATTTGAAATTATCAAGACTAATTGAAAAAGGGATTTAATATATTATTAACAATGGATCCCTCTCCTAAATATACAGTATATCCTGCTCTAACAGAGTAGCTAATGAGAGTAGTACATATCCATAATGTATAAATAAATGAAATATTCATATATGGGTTACAGATACACAAAAATGTTTTACTGAAGAAAGTCCGTAATAAAAAATGAAAGCGATATACATATGCAACTTATAAATACAAATATACAGATATTAAGCACAAATGTTCAATTTCTTTTGAAAATAAGGATGTCAAATTTTTTGAAAATTCCTAGTAGCTGTAGTAAATGAAGTAAAGTTGGAAAAACGCCTCGTCAGACTATTTGATCCACCTCTACTTCCAAACATTACAAGTCTCAAACTATCCCAGGAAGAGTCTCCATAGTGCTTATATTCTGCTTTTACTAATACGATGCAATTTCATTTTACAATATTCTGTATACTCTTTCCCACCCCACAATATTTTACTTACTATTCTTAAATCAGTACAGAACTATCAAATTTCTTAGCATATCAGATTTCTATCTTGAATAAATAGTGATATCATACGATGAGACAGGGAATATGAAAGAAAAGCACTGGTTGGTATGGTAAAAGTAAGAGAGATTAGCCAATAAAAGGGAGACATTTTAGCCAACAAAAGGGAGACCTAAGCATGTCAATTATGAAGTGAAAAGAGTTCCTGAAAGGGAGAGGTTGAAGAAAAAGGGAGGAGAATAAGAGAATAATTGACAGAACAAAATAAAATAAAAAATCAGACTAAGCACAAGTAAAAGAAATAGCTTAAGAAGGAGAAATAGCCTCTTCCTCTGAGACTGGAATTAAAGCACTAACAAATGGTAGATACCTAAATAGTTAAGGAACAAGAGTACTAAGATCCAAGAGAGTTTCTGCCTAAAAGTCCTCAGTTTCTCTATGACATTGGTTAAGAGGTAAGGTCACCCATAAAGAAAAAGGAGGATTTTCTCTGGGAAGAAAGAGGTTAAGTCTTCCCCGAAGTAAAATGTCTTTTTATGTCACACTAAATATTTAAGTGGATACAAATTTTAAGCTTACTCATACTATGCTACTTCCAGCTATTTCAAGTCAAAATTAGAACTTTTTAAAAAATTATTTTCCCTACTTTATTTCTTCTGTATTACGTGTACAACAAATATAAAAGAAAGAAATAACAGGCAAAAACATATGAGAAGTTCAAGCCAAACCAAAGTTTGGACATAAAACCTTATCCAACTTTCATAACAAAATGCAATATAGGTCAAGTTATTTTCCAAAATCTACATACTATTTAAACTCAGCTACTCAGAAAAGCTTACCAGATTCTTGAACCTATCTGTCAATATGTTTTAGAAAATAGCATCCATTTTCACTCATGGTATAAAATGAAACAGAGAGGCACAACTTCATTCAATCTTTTCTATGTATTCTTCACCAATGATGATGAAACTGGAATAGGAGAATCCCAGGATATACTACTGAATTTGATACATACTATGGACCTTAATACCCAGATGGTTCCCACCAGGGATACATAATTGGATATATTTCAAAGAGTGCCTAAATCCCCTGGCATTTTATGAAAATTTTCTATTCACTTGATAATTTTTCTAGAGAGAGTTCATGGCTTTCATTGGACACTCAAAAGGTTTATATCTCTACAATGTTTATAAACTACTACTATACATATTTCTATCCTCCAATGTTAAAAGACCAACTCTGATTGAAGACCTACCAGCAAAGACAAACAAAACACATGCACGTGAGGCTACAACCTCTTCATCAGGACAGCTAGCAGATCTGTGTTGGGAAGACTGAGAAGACCTCAAGTCATTCTGTTGGGAAGTAATCTGCACTCTTTTTTGGCATTTGTTTTCTCATATGGTTTACTTATAAATAAGAGAAAGATACAAATTAACAACAGACTTTAGCCTAAGTCAACAAATAAGATTATATCTAAAAGAAAAATTTGCTTTTTGTATACATATCTTGCAATTTATGATGATCACAGAATCTCTCTCTCCTCCCAACTGTTACTTCTGACCAAATTTCGGGGGGGGGGGGGGGGAGGAGGAAAGAAAAACAGAAAAAAAATCTATAAAATTCAATAATTACAATCTGCTTCTTATTAAATTAAAAGAATTACAGTTTTGTCCTTTGCCACTTTTTTCCCCTGCAAAGAGAGCACGAGTTCCTCAACAGATATGTAAAAGATTATTTGTTCATCAGTACTGGAACACACATTACAGGCTTAAAACTCACTGGTTTCAAGGTTTCAGTCTGGGAAGATGAAAAAGTTTTAGAGATGGTTGGTGGTGATGAGTATCACTACAATGTGAACGTACTTAATGCCATAAAACTGTACCTTTAAATACTATTAAAAAGGTAAAGGTTAGCCCTTGCTGGTTTGGCCCAGTCAGCCTGCGAACTGAAGGGTCCCAGATTCAATTCCAGTCAAGGGCACATGCCTAGACTGTGGGCTCAATCCCCAGTGGCGGATGTGCAGGAGGCAGCCAATCAATGATTCTCTGTCATCATTGATGTTTCTATCTCTCTCTCCCTCCCCCTTCCTCTCTGAAGTCAATAAAGATACATGTTTTTTAAAAGGTAAATTTTATATTATGTACATCTTACCACAATAAAAAAAAAACTTCACTGATATATAGAAGTGAGAAAGGTTCACTAGAGAGAGTCAAGATAAAATTATACCTAAGTGAAAAGCTAAATTGCATCTTGAGATATCAAAGTTGGATGTACCAGTCATAGATTTGATTAGCAACTTAATAGCCTAAGAAGAACAGGAAAATATTAAAATTTTTACCATATCCATGGAGATTCCTTGTTTCTAAATGCATAAGTGCTCTGCCCAAGAGGGGGGCAAAAAGTATATATATGTATAACATAACAAAAATTTGATGAATGCATAAGTTAATACAAATCTGTGTGCTAGGTTCTGTGAGAACAAAAAGATGAAACCAATTCAGACACGTGCCCTCAAGAAAATGCCAGTAAATGATTATCATCTTAGTTTCCTTCCTGGACTATATCCTACCTGTAAGTTCCCCTTTTCCAAGCACCTGCCCCAGGTCCCTTTTATAGCCTAGTGTTCTCCAAGTGGGTCCCGTGTCATTTAAAGTCCACTTTCTTCACGGTGGTATGCCATGGGACAAAATACATCTTAATCATTGGCACTCTAAGACTTTGTAAAAATAAGGGCTCTTCAATTCACTACTTCCCTCCCAATCTCATTAACGTCTCACTGATATAGAGTATAATCATCTCCCTTAACCGGTCACTCATTTCTAAAACAATATTTTCTCAATTTTTAAAAATTTCCAAATACTTAAAAATTTCCATAAAGGTCCATTATCACTGTTCTGCACTAATGTCTAACCACTCTCAGAGGACTCCACGGTTGGCTGACTTCAGAGTTTAAGCAAACACACACACACATGCAAGTATGCACCACAGCCTGATCAAGCCTTTCTTTCCCCAAAAACAAATTCCCTAATCTGCAGAGAATTTTCTCCTCCGCATGCACACACACAAGTGATAACTGAAAGCTGTTCTAAATTTTCTGTAGATGTGCAATTAGAAAAGTATGTCAGGAAGGTAAAGTAGCCTGAACTTGTCAACAAAACAGCTTTTTTAGCAAGTTTTCAAAACAAATAAAACATAATCGGTTGAAAACTTTCAGCGTACAATATACACTCTTGCCATTACACTGTCCCCTAGCCTCTCACAAAGAACAAAGAAGTCCACAATTGAAAAATTCAACTCTAATGACCTGACCATTTCCCGTGTTTACTGGTCCAAAGTGTTATATTCCCTAGTCATCTCAGAGAAGTCATTTATCCATTCACCTTCTAATGAAAATAGAAAGAATCCATCCCAAGAGTCAGGTTCAAAGATGATAAAACCTTTAAACTTTAGAATACCATAGACCTAGAAAAAGTAACAATTTAGATGTTCATCTGTCACTATTCAATTGCAAAAATTTAAGTTTGTGTTTTGGTTTTGGGTTCATTTCTGTCACTATTCAATTGCAAAATTTTAAGTTTGTGTTTTGGTTTTGGGTTCATTTCTGTTAAGATCCTAAACGAGAGAGAATAAGAGAAATGCCACATTCCCCATCAGTGAGTAGGGTAGCAATAATTAACTAAAGTTCTAGTTATTAGTCCTAATTATTTGTTGGGTGTGTTTCCCATCCATTTTTTTAAAGATTTTTTAAATTGATTTTCAAAGAGAGGGGAAAGGAGAGGGAGAGAGAGAAAGAAACATAACATCAGCTGCCTGCTTGCAACCTAGGTATGTGCCCAGACTAGGAATCAAACTGGCAATCTTCCAGTGCCCCCAACCAACTGAGCTACACTGGCTAAGGCCCCCCTCCTATATTTTTTTATTCATTTCATGATCAATGACCATGGGTTTTGGGTTGAGAGAAGGTTTGACTACAAAGGGGCGGCACAATGGGTAAGTGATGAAATTGTTCTGTATCATATTTGTAGTGCTGGTTACATAAAACTACTATGCATGTTTAATAAAAACCATGTATACCAAAAAAATAATGAACTTTATTTATGTAATTTTTAAAAAAATGTTTAACTACTTTAAGGGTTACCTGCTAAAATACTTTGTCAGAAAGATCTAGAAGAATGTGAGAAAATACAACTAAACTAGAGTTCTCTCTTTTGGACCATCCTTAAGTCTATATATCTCTGGCTCTCCTGAATGTGTTTAAACTTTTTTTCTCCCTTTCTTTTTATTTCCTCACAAATCAATTCCCTTAGCATTATTTTAATGGAGCTTTTGTGCTCAGTAAAGAAAACATCTGACAGAGGATAAGAATAAACCACTTGCTGAGGGCACAACAATACGAGGAATTATCCACTGATTTCTCCAGGACCAGTTAGAGGTGTCCCCCAGGTCAAAGGGAACACTAGGGGATTGGAGAGGGCTCTAGATCCAAGCCTCACACTTGGTTTCACTACTCTGCAAAGTCTATTTCAGTCTCATTAATTCTATGGTCTGAATTGCTAATTTAAACAGGTCTAGAGATTAGTTTATCATTGGCATTAAAGCCATCATTACAGATATTTTTTTTAAAAAGAAAAAAAAAGAATAGTAGCTCATATAGACCTGTACTGAGAGGTCACTACCTATTAAACAAAAGCATTAATAGACCATTACATTGATGAGATGAAAAATATATCTTGCTTCCATTCATTTTTTAGAAAGGCAGAGAGAGGCTGTGTCTGACCAATCTAAAGTTTATCTGATAATAAAAATAATAAAGTGGTGTTCTTGGGCCCCTGTGTAATAATGTCTAAGAGCACTTAGGTTACATATTTACTAGAATATTTAAGGCATCATTTTAAATAACCTCTAATATTTCAGAGGTTAAATTATATAATAAAAACATAACCAGATAGCATCTTACTTATGTTAATAAAATCAATCATTTCCACCTCATAATTTTAGATCTAAAGTATTGTTCTTAGATTCAAGTAAAAAATGAGTTCGGTGAACTGAACCTCATTTCCACATTAGTGTGGTGCATTTATTTATGGCACTTGGGGCAGTAGGAAATTTTAGGAGTATTGTATTGGAATAAAGGTCAGTTATTTTACAAACCACCCAAGAAAAACTTCACATTGTGGCTCATGTTCCTTTATTTTAAATTTAACAAAAAGTTGTTTCCCAATGAAATAATATCAGGCTCTCTACCACCAAATTCTGAGGCCTAGCCAATTTTATGAAGTCTAGCCTATCAGCACTATTTTCCTTCGTTGTTCTAATTCCCTCTTTCCCAATCTTCTCCTGCAGCAGCACGGACAGCTCACTCATCTGAGCACATGCCCAGGTACGAAATCAGGGTGTGGACCTGTAGTAGTGGCAGGTGTGGCAGAGTGTGACATTTATTTTGCAACTGAAATAGGGTGCTGAAGAACTCATATTCTCTTCTGAACACAGGTAAATATTTTTCTTAAGAATATAAGGCAAAGAAAAGAGATCACTCTGATTATCACAAATTTTCAACACCTTCAAAATGTTTACATAATAAGAAAACATTTGCTTTGTTGCCCATTCTACCAATCTGTTCTCGCCAAAACTATTTTGGCTCAGTGGATAAAACATCGGTCTGCAGACTGAAAGGTCCCAGGTTCGATTCTGGTCAAGGGCATGTACCTTGGTTGTGGGCACATCCCCAGTAGGGGGTGTGCAGGAGGCAGCTGATCAATGTTTCTCTCCCATCGATGTTTCTAGCTCTCTATCTCTCTCCCTTCCTCTCTGTAAAAAATCAATAAAATATATTTTTTAGAAAAAATTTATCTGTTCTCTTCCTTAAAAAGGCACACAATATAACAGAGAATTGAATGGACCTTAATTTAATTTACATCTAATACATAATTTTAATTCCATCTTGTTATGTCTATGAAACTGAGGACTACAGACTGCTCAATTACCCCCATGACAAAACAAACAAAAAAAAATTCAATAGTGCCAAAGATAAATATAAATAACCTCTTAAATAAGAGCAACTCCTCCTTTGTACACTGAGAGAATTTTCCATATATATATATATATATATATATATATATATATATATATTCCAAATCAGATGACTTACGTTTCCTCTCTTTTTTTTTAATCAATAGATTTTATCCAAATTATTCATGAAAAGCCATACATAGCTAAGTCATACAGAGTCAAATAGTCTGTAGAGTTTATTATGAGAAACAACAGTTTCCTCCTCTCCTATTTATTCCCAAAGGTAGCTACTCTTTTGATGCTTATCTCTTTATCACTATATGTGCTACTGTCTGGTGGGTTTTTTTAGTTTCATGATTGTGATAAGTATACATAGTAACATAAATTTTCCCTTTTTAATTCTTTTAAGTGTACAGTTCTGTGGCATTAGGCACATTCGTATTGTTGTACAACCATCATCACCATCCATATTTAGAACTTTATCTTTCCCAACTGAAACTCTGCACTCATTAAATACTAACTTATCATCCCGTCTCTCCCCAGCCCCTGGAAACTATCATTCCACTTTCTGTCTTTATGAATTGACTACTTCAGGAACCTCACATAAGTGGAATCATACAATATTCATCCCTTTGTGCCTGGTTTATTTCACTTTGCACAATGTCTGCGAGGGTCATCCATGTTGTAGCATGTGTCCAAATTCCCTTCTATTTTAAGGCTGAATAATTGTTCCATTGAATTTGTATAACACATTTTGTTTATTCATTCGTCTGTCAGTGAACACTCAGGTTGCTTCTGCTTTGTGTTTTTGTGTCTTGTTTTGTTTTTTTACTTTTAAGCATTACTTTTAATCATTGATTTTCCAACAGGGAAGATGAGGATTTAGGTCTCATTCACAAACATAACACATTTGCACAGTGTATATTAACCTATCTCTCAAAAACAAAGATAAATCAATAGATTACTCTGATAATTAACTTTTAGTATTTAATTATTATCTATAATAAAACCATATATGTTAATTAGACTGGACATCCTTCAAGACATTCTAGATGAAACTAGGGCTGCGAGGAAAACTAGGGTCCCAGGTGCCTGCCAGCAGCCTGAGGAAAGCCTGGGTCCCAGGTGCCTGCTCACAGCAGGAGGGAAGCTGGGGTCCTAGGTTTTAGGGGGAAGCCGGTGCCAACATCCGGGGGAAGAAAGGCCTAATCTTGCATGAATTTTGTGCATTAAGGCCTGTAGTTCTATCTAATAAAAGAGTAATATGCAACTTGACCATACCTCTCTACACCCATAAGCCACACCCATCAGCCAATCAGGAGCAAGCATGCAAATTAACCCAACCAAGATGGCTGGGGCCACGGGGAGAGCAGTAGGCTTGGTTTTCCCTGGCAAAGGAGGATGCCAAGCTTTCCGCCTGTCCTGGCTGGCCCAGGCCTCCACTCAAGGCTACAAAGTTTCAATTATAGAAGATAAATAAATCCCAGATACCAGGGCCTCTGCTTGGGTCGCCAAAGGCCGTGGCTGGACTGCAAACCACCATAGGCTCCTCACCCAGGCCGCCCCATGCCCCAAGGGAACCCCCACCCTGATCCGGGATATCCTTCAGGGCAAACCAACGGCCCCCACCTGTGTACCAGGCCTCTATCCTATCTAATCCTATCTAATAAAAGAATAAAATGCAAATTGACCATCACTCCAACACACAAGATGGCTGCCCCCATTTAGTCAAAGATGACTGCCCCTATGTGGACACAAAATGGCCGCCACAAGATGGTCAGCAGGGGAGGGCAGTTGCGAGGGACCAGGTCTACAAGGGAGGGCAGTTAGGAGGGACCAGGCCAGCAGAGGAGGGAAGTTGGGAGGGACCCAGGCCTGTAGGGGAGGGCAGTTAGGGGCAAACAGACTGGCAGGGGAACAGTTAGGCATCAATCAGGCTAGCAGGGGAGTGGTTAGGGGTAATCAGGCTAGCAGGCAGAAGTGGTTAGGGGCAATCAAGAAGGTAGGAAGTCGAGCAGTTGGGAACCAGCAGTCCTGGATTGTGAGAGGGATTGGGCCTACCTGGATTGGGCCTAAACGGGCAGTCAGACATCCCCCGAGGGATCCCAGATTGGAAAGGTTGCAGGCTGGGCTGAGGGACACACACCCCTGTGCATGAATTTCGTGCACTGGGCTTCTAATAACTATGTAAATGCTATTCACAGTCAAGCCATGCAAGATACTACAATCACTTTCCCTTTCTTACACACTTTTGTTTTCTGGAGTTAATAATTTTCTTATATATATGTTTGCTAAGTTTTCTATGTACTTATCATTACTTTGTTCCCAAGTTCTCCCCAACTATCTGAATTTCCTCTTAATATGCATAAATATATATATTCATCTTTGTAGGAATATGTTTTAAAAATTTTCTAAAATGCCCCAGGCTGTGCTAGTTGTACATTTTGCCCTGCTACTCCCCTGTCAACCAACTGCCTCCTTTGCCCATCATCTTAGGAAAACTATCTGCCTTTTCTCTTTGTCCTCTGGCTTCTGAGATTTCAGAAAATGCCTTAATGCAAGTCTGTTTTCATCCCTTTTGTTGGTCACTTTATGGGTCTTTTAATCTGTTAGTTCGTGTCTTAGAATTCTGGGAATTTTTCCCATATTATTTCTATGATTAAATTCCTTTTGTTCTTTTTTTTTTTTTTTTTTTTGCTTTCTTTTCCTAGAATCCCTAGCATCAAATGCTAGATCTTCTAAATTACTTCTTAATATTCTTATAGATTTTATATTTCCCATATTCCATCTTTTTTTCTTTCTACTTTTCTCTCTGGAAGATATTTTTCAACTTTATTTTCCAAACCCCCCCATTTAGTGGTTTCTGCTTTCATAATTTTAATTTCTAAGCATTCTTTTGTTCTCTACATTCTTCCTTTTATGTAGCATTCTGCTTTTTTTTTTTTTTTTTTGCATATAAGTTACTTTCTCGTTTCTTTAATGCTACTATTGATGACAGTTTGTTTTGGTTTGCCTTTTCAGTTTTCCTCTTTTTGTAAAATATCTATGTGTTTGTTCTGACCTTTTTCACATTAGAGCTCTTCTTAAATGTCTGGTAACCCTTTACTATCTGTTTATATTTTAAATTGGGAAACTGAAAAGCTGATTGAAAATCCTATGCATGTACATCTGTGTGGTCAACTGCGGACTCCAGAAAGATCTGACTTGTCCATTTTGTTGGGGACTACCCAATGGACACATCTTTAGGACATTTCTCTTGGACTAATCGTTTTATTTAGAGTATCTTACAATCTCACACATGAAGGATTTAAGCCTGGCTATCAGAGTTCTGGGAACCAAATCAGAAGAGAGCTGTGAGATTGAGAATAAATCTCAATACTTAGCACATAAACTCTTAGTTTTCAGTTTGGTTACCCTATCCTCAATTTGCATCTGTTCTCCTCTGGTCTTCTGCTAGAGCTGAGATAAGGCAGTTGACTGCTAGGGAATAGCTAGGAAATGAATCAGTTGTCTTACTGCTTTTGAAATAGAAATTCAACCAATCCTTCTGTTTGGGCATTGATTTTACCCTCTTTCCCAGAAGAACCTGATGCTGCTAACTTCTAAGACCTGGAGTTCTGCAAAACATTAAAAATTGAGTTGTTATCCACTTTTTGTAGTAGTTTATGACTGAGTTTTCTTCTGCTCATTGTCATTACTTAACAGTTTTTTTAAAAATGAAGTATCTACCATAGCTTTTCAAATTGCTGCCTACCAAGAATCCTTATTATAAAACAGTCTCATAGTCCTCCACCTTACACCTACCATATCAGCAAAAAAGCAATAAGAAATAAATATCAAAATAAAGAAGAAAAGTGAATATAAAGTTAATCCAAAAATACCAGACCAACTAAATACCAACTTCTTTGACTCCAAAGGCCATATTCTGTGGAAGTTTTGCATAACATCCAGCACAAAAGAGGTTTCAACAATACTGCTTTTCCTTGGCAGTCATTATATGTCCTGTGTGAACTCAGTTGGTAATTCTGTGCCAGATATAAGTCAAAAGTTAGTCTACACAATAAGTAAGAGTACATTTTGCTCTAATCAACACTTAACCAAATAAAGTATAAGGTGTAAAGGACCATGCTGACAACTAATATCACCCAAGGGTCAGTTTCTTTAAACCAGTTACTAAAGAAATAGTGGCTGGAAGCCTTCAATTTCTCTTAAGGAACCAGTTCCTTGCCTAACCATCAGTTATATAACTCATACAATTTGGCAAAACCAAGTTAGAATTTTTAAAGTAAATAAATCCTTCCCTTCATTAAAGGGCCTCACACAGAAATCAACCTAGCAAGAATGTTTACATTATAAATGTTATTTAGCCCCAAGAAGCTTAATGCAAACTAATCAGAATAAGAAATATAGAACTTCACTCCAGTACAAATCAATTCCATAAGTGAATTATAGAAATCAATTTCAAAAGGAACTAGAAAACAATAGACAATTAGGAAAGAACTTCTTTAGACATTTTTTTTAATAAAATCACTTCAAGCTGAAATGATAATTCCAAACCAGATATGCACATTATTTTGGAAACACACTGGAGGACAGTCAACATTGAAAATATATTTTATGCCTGCTTTAAAAATGGCTCTGTTTCCATGGCAGAACCCACAGGTGGTTCCACTAAATACTTTCAATCCAGTACCATTTTAATATATATATCTCAGAACATGGAAAGATTTTTTTTGAAAATAAAAACCTAATTGCTTAACCTAAAATTCAATTGGTAATAAGAGTAGAATTTTTAAAAAGCAGAATGAACAATGTTAAAATTTCTCCTCAGACTTTGCTAAATGACTGAGCTTCTAACCTAGTTATAATTGAACATCTTCTAACCTTTATGCAGCTTTCCAGGCATATTGAAAGACAGGTGGAAGACTCAGAGTCTTTCACCTAGATACTATTTTAAAGTGGACTATACCATTGCTTCCTACATCCAAAGGACTGTACAATAAAACTGTACAGTTTAGGCCTGGCCATGTAGCTCAGAGGTTGAGTATCTTCCCATGAACCAGGAGGTCACTGGTTCAATTCCTAGTCAAGGCACATGCCTGTGTCGCAGGCTCAATCCCCACTATGGGACATGCAGAAGATAACCGATCAGTAATTCTCATCATTGATGTTTCTATCTCTATCTCCCTCTCCTTTCCTCTCTGAAATCAATAAAAAAAATTATAATCTCAGATATAAGTATGAATCCTAATTTACTCATTAAAGCTCAATTATTGTGGAAACCTTCTAGTAGTTTGTTTTGGCCTGATGTGTCACTAAGACAAGTCAATTTACTAACTGCCTCTATCATTCCACTGAACCAAGGACAAAGCTCACCCCATGAGTTACTATAGTAACCCATATTTACCTACATATTTTCTAGAAGCACCCAGCCAACTATCAATATAAATAAGACTTTCATATGTTTTCTCATATGATTCTAAAGAAGGCTTTAAGGGGGAAAAAGACAAGAACAAACTCTTTAAAGCCAAAACTTTGGTTGCTTAACTAAAAATAAATTTTTTAAAAAAAAATTAAATATATTTTTATTGATTTTGGAGAGGAAGGGAAAGGAAGAGAGAGAGAAACATCAATGATGAGAGAGAATCATTAATCAGCTATCTCCTGCATGCCCCACACTGGGGATCAAGCCTGCAACCCAGACATGTGCCCTTGACTAGAATTGAACCTGGGACCCTTCAGTCCGCAGGCCAATGATTATCACTGAAACAAACCAGCTAGGGCAAGAATAAAATTTTTAATAGCAGCATTGACAATGCTAAAAATTGAATTAGTAAATCTGAAGGGAAATAAACATGTGGGGGAAATGTCAGAAATAAAACTGTGAAGAAAATAGTCAAGAGACATGGAAAACAAGTATTTTCTAGGCTATATAACAGCAGGTTGAAACAGAGACTAGCTAGCTATTCCCAAACCTCCTGGTCACACAGATAGACTGTATTCCCAAGCCTCATTTGCAGTGTGTGAGCTATGGCCAATGAGATGTTGGCAGAAGTGATAGGGATCACTTACAAGCTTGGTCCATAATAAACCTCCAAGCATTATTTATTACTCTTTTCCCTACTGCTGTAATCTTAAAAGTCACAGGTTGAAGTGGTAAAGCCACAAGTTGTAAGAGTCTTAGGTCCTTGAAGATCACTTGGAAAAGTGCCACCCTACCAGAACATCCATTTTAGACTTTACATGAGCTAAAAATAAAATTTCTATGGTGAGATTTTGGAGCTTAGCTACAATAGCAGGCAACATTATTTAAGGAAAACAGAAACTGGTGTTGGAAGAACAGTGTGGCCATAACAAACAAAAAATAAAATAAAAGGCATTAATTTAGAGATCAGACAGTAGGCAGCAAGAATATATATTTCACAAGTCAAAAGCCAAGAGAGCCCTATAATAATGTGACAAGTCAATTGGGAAAACAAACCTGTAATAAATGAAAAAGCACACCACGTGCCTACTGTAGCTCTGTAAGTGAATGGGCAGTCATAGTCACAGTGTATATTGGCATTTACTTTATGCTTTTAACAAGGTATTATGTAAAAAGATGAGCATAGCCCTGGCCAGTTTAGCTTAGTGGTTATAGAACTGGCTCATAGACAGAAGGGTCGAAGTTTCAATTCCCAGTCAAGGGCAAGTACCTTGGTTGCAGGTTCCCCAACCCGAGTAGGGGTGAGTGCAAGAGGTAACTGATCTATGTGTCTCATGGCGATGTTTCTCTCTCTCTCTTTCTCCCCCTCCTCCCTCCCTTCCACTCTCTCGAGAAATCAATGGGAAAAAAATATCCTTGGGCAAGAATTTTTAAAAAAAGAAAAAAAGATGAGGACAGAAAAGAATTTACTGACTTGCAAAATGAACTTATAGGGAATAGAAATCCAGAAACTCGGGCCTCAAAGGGTTATAAAGCTAAACACATAAACATCCTAAACAGTAAGAGAGAGAGAGAGAAAAAATAAGGTAAGTGTTTGAGAAAGAAAATCCCTAGAAGACTACTAATTGAACAAAGTGACTCAATCCTGAGGCAAGGAGCAGATTCAGGTATAGTCTCCCCACACATTATTTTATAGAGCCTCAAATCAAAGCCATTAATATAAGGTGACATGAGGCAAGGGCTATGCTACCCCACCTCTACCACTTCCCCAAACAAGAAAGAAGGAAAAAAGTTCCTGAAAATTATATTTAGAAATGATGTCCACATAGTACCTGACACTGGGTATGATGTCCACATAGCACCTGTTAGAAAGAAACAGATCAAAGGCCTACTAAGTTTTGAGATAACTATCGTGCCAAAACCCCATAAATCTGGACAATAAATCTTTGATGGTTCATAGCCTTAAAATAACTTCCAGGCCCCTACACTTGCAGGAGCAGAAAGCAGGCAGAGGAAAGAGAGAAATTAGGGAGGGAAAGAAGGAGAGAAGGAGGAACTAAGTTGTAGATATAAATATAGATGAAGAGAGAAAGAAAAAAAAAATCTTCTTATAAGGCAGCTACATTCCCCAGCATGGACTTCAAGGACTTCAGAAGGGAGAAGAGGAAGAAGAGGAGGAATAAGAGGAGGAAGAGGAAGAGAAGAAGAAAAAGAAGAAGGAAGAGGAAGAGAAAGAGAAGAAGAAGAAAGAGGAGAAGGAGGAGGAGGAGGAAAGAGAAAGCAGTGTGCAGCCATGGGCAAGGAGAGCAATGGGCAAGGAGTCAACATCTACACAAGAAGTTCCCTAACTACCAACGTGGAATGCTTTCCCAATGCTGACCCAAAAGGATTACATGATTTGCTATGAAGCAGGTAATACTGTTGTCTCCCATTATTCCCTTTTCTACATGGGAGTTTTTGTTGTAGTTATTCTATTTTTGCTTTTTTCTTATAATTAGGGGTGGTAGGAGATGTAAGTCCAGATAACTTGTCATCCTAGTTCCTGATCACCAGTCTTTGAAGAGACATATATGGAGCTCATGAAGAATGTTGAGTATCTCTGGAAGATACTAGACTTTGAGATGGATGTAGTGACTGGGTGGGATATTGGGCTGCCACTCTTAGGAAAAAGCCCAAGGAAGAGTGAAGAGATATTTGATAACCAGAAGGGTAGACTCTGTCAGAGACTAGCAATTATCTACCAAAATGTGTCCTTCTCCTCTTAGAAACGATCAAATATCCTTTCCCAGCCTCCCTTGCAGGTCAGTATAGTCATATAATTAAGTTCTGGCCAATGAAATGTGAGAAGTGATAATGTGCTGCATCCATGCCTAGCCCTTAAATTCCTCCCAAATGTAACACTCCTTGGTCTTTCCCCTTCCACAGTAATCTTCAAAGCCATATTTAAGATGGCATAGGAAACAGTGGAAAGAGTAATTAAGTCACCATTGTGAAGAAAACCATCAGAAAAACCATTCTGGGCTTGACATAAAATGATAAATAAACCAATTTCTCTCCTTTTACAACTTCCATAAATTCAAGCAAAAATGTATTGACCATTTTCTATAAAGTACATGGTAGTTTCTCCCCCACCTACTTTCCTTAGCATTTGAGTATTATGAAGACTAGAGGCCCTGTGCACAAACTTTGTGCACTCGTGGGGGGGGGGGGCCTTAGCCCAGCCTTCTCTCTCTCTCTCTCTCTCTCTCTCTCTCTCTCTCTCTCTCTCTCTCTCTCTCTCCTTTTCTAAATCAATATAAACATATCCTTAGGTGAGGATTTAAAAAAATAATAATAATAATCAAACAGCAGTGGAAAGGTATATTTTCAATGATTAATTTTGTTTCTTCACCACTAAAAACAGATATCATTATTTCTATCAGGTTTACCATCAATTAGTTTTAAACTTTCCATTCTGTAAAATATAACACTGACAAAATTAAAAAGAAAAAATGGAAATGAATATCTGCATTCCCTTAGGAAAGGAATTCTTAATAGACAAATCTCCTCTGCAGAATCAAACGGACATCTGAAAGATTACCATATGACCCAAACATGGCCTACTCCCTCCTTTCTCACAAAATAAGATCCACAAATGACTTCTTCAAGAACACAGTTGTATGCAGAATAAAAATTAAAAATAAAACACTTTCCATAAACAAATGAATCCTCTATTTATTGTTGCAGGCTACATCATAAGGTATACTGAGAAATTTTAATAAAATCAATGTGACTTATATTTCAAAAAAGCAAGTGGCACTGCAAATCATTCCTGTTCTTTTATTCACAATGACAAAGGAAATCCAGACACTTCTTGTGGCGTTGGTGACTTAAAAATGAAGCAATTAAAGCGAAAAAAATCTAAATATTTCTAACAGATTTGTTAATTTATAAGCTGTAAATAAATCCCTTCTATAATCTTAATCACAGCATTTCCCATAGGCCTTTTTCATTGACACCCATTGATATCTATATAATAAAAGCCTAAGTGACCATTACAGCAGGAAGACCAGAATGACAAGTACCTATGATGCACACTGACCACTAGAGGGCAGACGCTAAGTGTAGGAACTACCCCCTGGTGGTCAGTGTGCTCCCACAGCGGGAGTGCCACTGAGCCAGAAGCCAGACTCATAGATGGGCTCCCCTGCTTCTGGGGCAGCACTAAGAAGCAGTGAGCTGAGCAGTAAGGAGCAGCAAGCAGGCAGGCAGTTAAGGAGTGAGGGGTCCCATACTGTGGGTGCCCCACCCACCCATCCAGTGCACAAATTTTGTGCACCAGACCTTAGTCAGAAATAAAAAATTACAGAAATATTCAAATCTATAACATGACAGTTTGCTTACATAATAAATAATCAACCAAAAATACCTGCAACACAATTTTTCTCATTAACTAGAAAGAGAACTTTTAAAAATCTTGGGCTTCAAATTATATCCAAAGCTAAAGGTAATATTTAAAAAAAAAACAATCAAACAAAAAATAAAAACCTTATCAAAGCCCCAATATAAACCATTTCAATCAATCAGCAGTTACTGAACATGCACACAGCAAAAAATATATATGTATTTATATGTGTGTGTGTGTGTACATATATATATTAATAAATAATTATTTTCTCTGTTAAGAAAATATAACACATTTTTAAATTGTGTGTTCCCATTAAGTTGAAGGACTTCCCTAAAATGACAAGAAATAATTAAGACACAAAGCAAAAGAATTTAACAAAATACTTGCAATGTCATTGGCCAATCTATCATAAACCCAAGACCTACTTGCTTCATGGCAGTCTCTCCAATTTTGTCTGAATGTTTGCGGATACTCTCCAGAAAGTCTTTGAGATCAGACATAGAGACATCCTTAATTTCTTCTCGAAGCTTAGGGATATTATCCACCATCACTTTGCAGAATCGATAGTGGCTCACTTGAGGCAGATAGGTATGCTCTAGATGTTCCAGAGTTTTCAGTGCAGGGTAATGCCTATAAAAGGAATTATATCATCTTTAGCTCAACTTTTTAGGGTCTCAGATCCACTCCTCAGGCAAAATTTCTAGCCTGAATTAGTTTTCATTTTACATTAAGACAAATCCAGTATTAACTTTTTAATAAAAACACCCATGGAAAATCTCAAATTAGTAACAATTAATAAATATATCCATTAAAAGACAAGCTAATTATAATAAAAATATTCTTCCTTTTTCTTTCAACTTCATTAAAAGATTTTTTAAAGCAATGATTATAACACTGCATTATAGATTCTATAAAATATATAGATATAATACATATGGCAAAATAGTACAAAAGAAGAAGGAAGTAATAGAGTTAAGTTAAAGCAGTCACTACATTATACCAAAATTATGCCATTAATGACCTAAAGTAGACTGTAATAAATTAAGATACGGATTATAATCCATAGAACAGCCTCTAAAAAAATAACTTAAAAAATAAAAATTAAAAAATTTAACAATGTATTTTTAAATAGCACACTAAAAATTATTTAACACCAAAAAAGGGAGAAAGCAGAAGAACAAAAAAGACAGGAAAAACATAGAAAACAAAAGAATAAAATCCAACCATATCAGCAATTACATACAATCCAACTAAAAGGCAGACATTGTCAGAAAGGATTTAAAAAGCATGATATGAATATATGTTGTCTATAAGAAACATACTTTAATTCAAAGAAACAAATAAGTTATAAAGTACAAAATTATATAAGTATACCATACAAAAAGTCATCATAAAAATGCTTAAATAGCTATGTTAGTATAAGAGAAAATAGTTTAAGAAAATAAATATTGCTGAAATACAGAGAAATATTTCATAATGATAAAGGGACAATATTTATCTAACAGGAAGAAAAACTTCCATAAGCATAAGAAAATGATAAAGGTGACAAGGTAAAAACAAAATAAGCTATACATTAAAAGAACATAATTAATAAGAATAAAGAGAAAACAACAACCTGATAAAGATTATTTGCAACATATACACTTGAGCTTTTTTTAAAAGCAGTGAACAAGAAAAGTCTTTTAAAAAATTTTTAGAGATTTTTTTAAAAATATGTGAAAAAAGAAGTTGAACTGATATGTTAATAAATCCAAATCAAAAACATAATTTTCACTCAAACTGATAAATATTTCTTAAAAGATCATAGGTAACATTTTCAAGGGTTTCAATAAATAATTCACAGCCTGCTGGTAAACAAATTTGATGCATAAGTTTCTTGAATTAGTTATATTTATTAACAAATAAAAATACTAATCTAGATGTCAAATAACAAGGAATTAGACACATTATTATAGACTAGAAGCCCGGTGCACAAAATTTGTGCACTCAGAGGGGAGGGCTCCCTCAGCCCGAACTGCACCCTTCCATAGTCCGGGAGCCCTCGGGGGATGTCCAACTGATGGCTTAGTGCTGCCACAGAGGCGGGAGAGGCTCCAACCAACCGCTGCTGCACTAGCCAGCCATGAGCCTGGCTTCTGGCTGAGCGGCACTCCCCCTGTGGAAGCACACTGACCACCAGGGAACAGCTCCTGCATTGAGTATCTGCTCCCTGGTGGTCAGTGGATCTCATAGTGACCGGTCATTCTGCTGTTTGGTCAATTTGCATATTAGCCTTTTATTATATAGGATCCATGTAGTAAAAGACTAATAAAACAGCAAAATTTTTACTATACTTTTGTATGAAAATTATTTCAAAATCAGAAATTATACCTCTGGCCAGTGCTGCTAAGTGGTTAGAGAATCAGCCCATGCACCAAAGGGTCTCGGGGTTCAATTCTCAATCAGGAGCACCTGGGTTGCAGGTTCCATCCATGACTGTGGCCAGGGTACAGGTTAGAGGCAACCAAATAATGTGTCTCTCTCACATTAATGTTCTTTTTTTCTGTCTCTTTCTCTCTCTTCTCCTCCCCGTTACCTTCCACTCTCTCTCTAAAAATCAATGGAAAAAATATTCTCAGCTGAGAATTTTTTTTTTAATCAGAACTTACAAAGAAACAACCAACATGGTGGCATCGGTACACACTTGTACTTGCTGCCTCACACAACCACATCAAAATTACAACTAAAAGACAAAACAGATATAATCCAGAACCACAGGAAGGATGGCTGAGTGAAAATTCTACAACTAGAAGGAAAGAGAAAAGTGCAATGAAACTGATAGGAGGTGCAGAGATGTGAAATTACAGAGGTATAGGAGTGTGCACAGAAATGGCCTGGCAACTGGATATGCTGTAGTCTTTTTCAATCAGTAGGGAGATACAAGCTCCCAATAGCTCTCAACTCCAGTTCTGGGCGAGACTCTGGGGACCCAGATTCATAAGGGGAGAAACTGGACTCTCTGGCATCGGGCCGGAATGTGAGGGTGGCTTTCTCACAGAGGTGATTACAGCAATCACTGTTCCTGCATGGGGCCAAGGGACACAGAGGACCTCTTCAAGGCAAAACAGACTGGCAGCCATTGAGGTTTGCTCTGCCCTGATGATTCCCTGAGGCCCCGCCCCACACAACTTACAACCTCACCCAAGCTGTGAGCAGAATCTTTTGCATATGAATGGCCTATTCTTTTGTAATCTAAAACCTAACAAACTGCAGCTGGGTCAAAAAGTGCCAAAGCTTCCAAAAGAAGGCCTAGATAGCAGCCTGCATTGCTTCACAGCTTGGCCTCATCTGGGCACTTCCAACCCCAAACAAAAAGGAGGAATCTTTTTATTTAATTAAATTAGCACCTCCTTGGAGATCCAAGAGCCAGTGTACCCAGTGGTCAGAGTGAGACCATATCATGTTATAACTCTTCACATCCATAAGTGACACACTCAAAGGGCAGACTCAGTGAGCACCAAAGCCCTACTGAAGCAAGTCCTGCTCCATGGGAGTGTCTCCTGCACAGCAGCTCTTCCACTGTAGTTGCAGCTGGTCCTCACAGCCAATTGTCCTGGTGGTGAATTCCTCGCAGTGACACCAACAGCAATCAAGCCTTAACCATAACAAGACTGTGCACACAGCCCACAAAGGGGTGAACCAAGAGTGTCCACCTCAAGTAATTACTAAGAAGGCTAAGCCAATGGGCCCTAAAGGACACCTACCACACAAAGCCACTCTATCAACACAGGGAAGCAGCCAAAATGCAGAGACAAACAGGTCACAAATGAAAGAAATGGAGGAAAGCAAACGACTGAATATAGAGTTCAAAACCACTGTTATAAGGTTACTCAAGAATCTTCTAGAAACCTCTGGGAAATTTAGTGAGACCCTCAAGGATATGAAAAAGGACCAATTAGAAATTAAGCATACACTGACTGAAATAAAGAATAACATACAGAGATCAAAGTGCAGACTCCAGGACCCCGAGAATCAAGTCAAATTTTTGAAATACGAAGAAACAAAAAACACCCAACCAGAAAAGAAAAAAGAAAAAAGAATTCAAAAATATGAAGATAATGTAAGGAGCTTCTGAAACAACTTCAAGCATACCAACATCAGAATTATGGGGGTGCCAGAAGAAGAGAGAGAGCAAGATATTGTAAACCTATTTGAAGAAATAATGACAGAAAACTTCCCCTACTTGGTGAAAGAAATAGACTTACAAGTCTAAGAAGTGCACAGAACCCAAAACAAGAAGAATTCAAAGAGAACCACACCAAGACACATCATAATTAAAATGCCAAGGGCAAAAGAAAAAGAGAGAATCTTAAAAGCAGCAAGAGAAAAACAGTTACCTACAAGGGAGTACCCATATGATTGTCAGCTGCTTTCTTAACAGAAACTATGCAGGCCAGATATGATTGGCAAGAAATATTCAAAGTGATGAACAGCAAGAACCTACAACCAAGATTACTCTTCCCAGCAAAGCTATCTTTTAGACTTGAAGGTCAGATAGAGAGCTTAACAGATAAGAAAAAGATAAAGGAGTTCATCATCACCAAACCAGTATTATATGAAAAGCTGAAGGGTATGAAGAAGGGGGAAGAAAAAGAAAAAGGTAAACATAAAAGTTATAAACAACAAAGTGACAACAAATACATATCTATCAATAAGTAAATCTAACAATCAAGTGAATAAAAAAGCCTGATGAACAGAATAAACTAGTGAAGATAATAGAATCAGGGGCATAGAAAGGGAGTGGACTGACAATTCTCAGGGAGAAGGGAGTGTGGGGGGTTAGGGAAGAGACTTGACAAAAATCATATACCTATGGACAAGGACAGTGAGGGGGTTAAGGGCATGGGGTGGGGTGGGAACTGGGTGAATGGGAGCTATGGGGAGAAAAAAAGAGGAACAATTAATAATCTGAACAATAGCCGAAACCGGTTTGGCTCAGTGGATAGAGCGTCGGCCTGCGGACTGAAAGGTCCCAGGTTCGATTCCGGTCAAGGGCATGTACCTTGGTTGCGGGCACATTCCCAGTAGGGGGTGTGCAAGAGGCAGCTGATCGATGCTTTTCTCTCATCGATGTTTCTAACTCTCTATCCCTCTCTCTTCCTCTCTGTAAAAAATGCATGCATAAACTATATAATCACTAAATATACCCAAACATAAGAACATAGAAAAATGACTATAAAAATATATACAAAAATCTTAACCTTAATTTTTTTTCCTTTGGATAGCAACATTATGGTTGATAATTTTCTTCCTGTTTTTAATTTCCTAATTTCCAATGATATATTTACATAGGAAAAATTCAGTTCCAAATCTATAAATAAAGGACTTACAGCCCTATTTTAGATTTTAAGAGTGAATTTCACAGTAGTGAAATTCTCTTCTTGCCCAAATGCACTTAATATCACAAGCTAAAGATTAGAGATTGGTTTTGTTTTAATTTTTTTGTTATTGTTTTTCCTTTGTGTGTTCCAAAAATAAAAAAGTTAGTCCAGCGTGGCCAAATACATAGAGGAAAGAAAGGTTTATTTCTTCTAAATTTAGAAATAAAAATATAAATATAGTCTAATCTGAAATGCTTGGTTTTATTAAAATTTACAGACTCAAAAATAGTGCAATTCACACGGTTTGTGTAAACAGAATGGTGTTTATAGTACAATTAGGTACAAAGAGCTACGTGCAATAAAACGCAATTTCTCTAGAGAGAAACTTTAGAATGGACAGAAAGCCAGAAATTAAGCCAAAAAGATAAACACACTTTGGGGTTTAGTTATATTTTGGAACATTGTTTATAGAATGAGAAAAATCTAACAATGTTGCCTGCGAGACACATTCACTGATGAGGCACATGGCTCCATGCCGAAAACATCTGGTCTGTCAACTCTACCAAAGCAAATTAGTATAAAACCCAGTGATTCCCGGCAACAAAGAATGTTACCTTATTTCCCCATTGTCTTTCCTCTATCATATTCATGTTCTCACTATAACAGATCAAAAAGATTATTCAAATTTCTGGTGTGCTTCAAATATCAGTGACAGGTTAAGAATGATAGCCAATTAAACACCTGTATAACAGACACCAAAAGAAAAAAATTCTATTTCCAACGGCCATGGAAATCTAAAACAAGATTTAGACATTACTTTGGCAATCTCTAAACACTGTTAAAACTGAATCAAAAGAACAAATTCTAAGCTTTATTTGCATGTGTGTTAGCTATCTGCCTCTCTCCCTCATGCAGGCTATCTTATAGTAATGTGAGCAAAAAGAAAATAAATAACATTAAAAAGGGAATAAAAAGAGAGGTAACAGGAAAAGAGGTCTAAAAATCCTATAAACTGGATAACTAAAGTCAGAATAATTTAGACATGGTCAAATGCTATCATGAGAAATGTTGATTTTAGGATAATTAAATTTTGTACTTCCTTGCCATGGTGCAGAACTGTTTCACAAAAATGTTTTTTAAAATTCTAATCTGATATTTTATTAAATATATTTTATTGATTTCAGAGAGGAAGGAAGAGGGAGAGAAAGAGAGAAACATCAATGATGAGAGAGAATCATTGATCAGCTCTGCCTCCTGGGAACCCAGCCTGCAACCCCAACTTGAGTATGTGCCCTGACCAGGAATCAAACCATGATCTTTGGTCCATAGGTTGAAGATCAACCCCTGAGTAATACCTGCCAGGGTAATAGTGATTTTTAAAAGCAGATCACAATTTTTTAAAATTCATAGTATGGAAATAAAAACTTTCACCACAGAAAATTAGTGCCTTTCCTAATCAAATAGCATCATTAACAACTATTTAATCTCTTCTATGAGCTAAAGATAGAAAGATGGTCGGATATCTCTCCTTAGGGAACATAAAACCTAGTAGTATAAAAACATAAAATAAAATAAAAATAAAAACTATGTTTCCAGCCATGAAGGACTAATAAGAAACAGACATGAACTTCCAAAAAGTAGAATATTGGCTAAAATATATAAAACAATTGTTTTCAGATAGTAGACTTCAGGTAACAGAACTATAATCTCTGAAAAATGGAAACAAATAAGGTGAGCTTAATAATTATATGAGTTATCTATCTGAAGGTGGTTTCTAGATCATGGACAAGTCAGAGAAAACCCAAACAGAGTCCAGCAGCTTAGCAGCACTGGAGTCAGAAGAGTTCAGGAAAGTTGACATACCTTGAGGTTGTGCAGCAGAATTCAAAAAGAAAAGGGAGGAATGCAGAAAATAAATGCAGAAATCTACACAGGGGTTCCCTTGAGTCTTTGCTAAGTACTAGGCCAGGCATAGGAAAAATGAAATTCCACATGGACAGGCAAAAAGAATGAAGAAAAAGTGGGGAAGGAAGGGAAGGTGGGAGAAGAGAGAGAGACAGATACCATGGAGATGTAAGGTAAACACTTCCACGCGTCGAGAAATATTCAAACAGCCAAGCTGAAGAGTCCTTAAGGATTCCTGAGTTATTCAGTGAAGATGAATACTATTTTGAAATATCTCTGAATGAAGGTGGGCCTAATAAAACTTAAAAATGGAGTTTAAACAAACCTGCAACCACTAAACCATTTGCTGAAACAAAGACCAACACTCTCTGAGGGGAAAAAAAATGGCCCCATATTCAGACACCCTTTAAGATAATATAATGTCCATTATTCAATCAAAAATTACTAGACATGATAAGAAAGAAAAAAAAAATTCCTATAACTAGGAAAAACAAAAGCAGTCTGCAGAAAGAGATCCAAAATGCCAAAAGTGACAGAACTAGCAAAGAAGTACGTGAAAACAGAGAGTAGAGTTATATAGTACTTGTATTTGAAAACACACACAAAAAAAATAAGATAAATTAAACATTTTTAAAAATTGAACTCTTAAATGTAAGGAATATATTTTCTGAAGTGAAAACTTCCCCAGAATAGGAATAAAAGAAGATTACACAATGCAAGAAAAGAGAAATGAGAAACCAGTGTACTTGAAAACAGCAATAAAACTATACCATGTAAAATACAGAGAGAAAAAAAGACGGGAGGTAAAAAACAGAATAGATCCTCTGCTCCAACACAGATGTAATTGAAGTCCCAGGATTAGGATGGAAAAAGGAGAGAAAAAAAATAGTATCTGAATCTTTTCCAGTTTTGCTGGAAATTAAACCCACAAATCCAAGAAGCTAAACAAAACACAAGTAGGATAAATACACACATGCATCAAAATCAAATTGCTGAAAACAAATGATAAAGACAAAGTTTTACAACAGATGGAGAAATGGCACATTAAATATAGACAGACAAATGTAAGACTGGATCACATACCTCTCCTTAAAAAACTACATAAGCCAAAAAACAAAGAAATGACGTTTTAATAACTAATTAATCTATAAACTTAGACTTCTATACCCATAAGAAATAGTTTTCAAAAATGAAGATGAACAATAAGATAGCCATAATCAAAAGACAAACAATAATAAGTATTGACTGGGATGTGCAGAAATAGAAATCTCCACATGCTGCTGGTATATGGTATGAAGGTAAAAGCACAGCTACTTTGGCAAATAATCTGGCATTTCCTGAAATTGTTAAACATAGAGTTAAAACATGATCTAGCAATTCTATTCCCAGGTATATAACCAAGAGAAATGAAAGCATCTCTCCACAAAATAAACTTATAAACAAAAATTCATAGGAGCATTACTCAGAAAAGCCAAAAAGGGAAATAACACAAATGTTCATCAACTGATGATAGCTAAATAAAATGTGGTATATCCCTATAATAAAATATTATTCAGCAACAAAAAGAAATTAAGAACTGATATACAGTACAACATGAATGAATCTTGAAAACATTATGTTAAATGAAAAGAAGCTAATCACAAAGAACCACATATTGTATTATTCTATTTACTAAAGGCCCGGTGCACTTCTGGCTGAGCAGCACTCCCCCTGTGGGAGTGCACTGACCAGCAGGGGGCAGCTCCTGCGTTGAGCGTCTGCCCCTTGGTGGTCAATGCACATCATAATGACCAGTTGTTCTGGCCATTCCACCGTAATGGTCGCTTAAGCTTTTAATTTATAGATATTAAATTGCAAAATAGGTAAATCTACAGAGAAAGAAAGTAAATTGGTGTTTTCCCATAGCTTGCAAAGAAAGACAGGGACCAGAAGAGGATTGGGTAGTGATGGCTAAGAAACTCAAAGTTTCTTTTGGGAAGAATAAGAACATTCTAAAATAGACAGTGGTGATTGTTGCACAACTTTGTGAATATACTAAAAACCACTGAATTGTACAGTTTAAATGAATGAATCAAATATGTGTGAATTATATCTCAAGAAAACCTGATAGAATATTTTAGACAAAAAAAAACTTAAAAGAGACAATATAAAAATTAAACAAAAAGAAAGCAGCAGTGATTACATTAATACATATATTTCAGAAAAAGAAATATTACCCAGATACAGAGGAACTCTCCATATTAATAAATGGGTTAGTTCATCAGGAAGATGTAACAAATGCTAAATATGTATGCACACAATAAGAGAGAGTAAAAGTACACATAGTTCAGAAAAGAAAACATGCAAATCCACAATCATAATAGGCAATTTCAATACTCCTCTTTCAACAATTGACAAATACAAAATTATTAGGATACAGAAAATTTGAACAACACTATCAACCAAGTGTATCAAAATGACAGTTAAAAAATGCTCCACTTGCCCTAGCTGGTTTAGCTCAATAGACAGAGCATCGGCCTGCAGACTAAAGGGTCCCAGGTTCTATTCTGTTCAAGGGCACATGCCCAGTAGGGGACATGCAGGATCATTGATGTTTCTCTGTCTCCCTCTCTCTTTCACTCTGAAATCAATAAAAGTCTATTTTTTTTAAATGCTCTACCAACAAGAGAATATATATTATTTTTTAAGGGAACATGGTATTTTTACCAAAATAGACCATATGATAGGTGTAAAACAAGTCTCAACAAACATAAAAGATTGAAACCGTATTTTTTTACATTTGTGAACACAATAACTGAAATTACAAATAAATTTTAAAAGTTTTGAAAAACTCCCCCAATATTTGGAACTTTATTTCATTTCTAAATAATTGGTGAATTTCATTTTTAAAATCACAAGGGAAATTAAGAAATATTTAGGAAAGAATCATAAAACATGTAAGCTTCAGTTAAAGCATGACTTGGAGGAAAATGTACAGTTTTAAATGGCAACATTAAAAGACAAAGAACTAAAATCAATGCTCTAAGGCCTCCACATTACAAAGCTAGCAAAAGAGTAAATTAAACCCCAAGTAGTCAGGAGGAAGGAAAAACTGAAGTTAATAGCAGAGATCAACAGAATAGACAATATAGGGGGGGGGGGGGAATCAATAAAACCTAAAGGTGCTTTTTGAAAAAATTAATCAAAGTGATAAATCTCTAGCTAGAATAATCAGAGATAGAAACAAAGAGATGCAAAAAAAAAAAACGGATAGGTCCTAGACTTATCAGGGTGATCACTTCATAAGGTATATGTCTAATCACTTTATTAGACACCTGAAATTAATACTGTGTATCAACTAAAATTGAAAAATAAATTTTAAAAGAGAGGATATAAATTGTCAATATAAAACATAAGCAATGAAAGAGAAAGTATCGCTATAGAAATCATACACTTCCTATCTAATAAAAGGGTAAATAATCTAATAAAATTAACCATCACTCTATCACAAGGGTGGTGGCGCCGTGGCCATCTCAGCCCCGCTGAGAGCGGGCAGCATGAGCAGCCTGGCGCACCGCAGTGACAAGGCAAGCATTTCACACCAGGCCGCAGATGGGCCTCTGGCCAGGCCGGGGCGTGGAACACTTGCATAAAGAAGGAACCGGCAAGCTGAGCAGAGTTGAGCAGCCCCAACTCCTGGGCAAGGTCAAGTCTGGGCAGCTAGAGTGTAGAAGGGGTGAAGGATAGTGTGACAGGAGGGGCTGGTGGCAGAGGCACAGGAGTGAAAGCCGGTGAGAAAGAAGAAGGAAGCCCTTCATCAGAGTTCTGAGAACAGGGAAGAAAGTCGTTTGCACTTCCCAGCCTTGGATGGGCCTCTGGCTAGGCCAGGGTGCGGAACACCTGCACTGTTGCCCCAGCAGAGAGCCTCTGGGCAGCGGGCGCAGCGGCCAGGCCCCACAGAGAGCTACTGGCGCATGGATTCGTGCGCAGGGTTACTAATGTTAAAATAAGAGAACATTATATACAATCTTTACTAATCAATTCAACAGTTTGGGTGACATGGCCAAATTACTAAATAACACAAATAAGCATAATTTACTGAAAAAAGAACAAAAATGCAAATAGTTCAGTACTGATTTTTTTTTTTTTAATTTGTAGTTGAAAACCTTCTCACCAAAAACAAACAAATCTCCTTGTCCACGTGCCTTCATTGGTGGATTCAACCGAATATTTAAGGAAGGCAATGCGAACACTACACAAATTCTTCCAGAAAAATCAAAGATGGAATACTTTCCAACTCATTCTATGAGGCCAGCATTAATCTGATATGAAAATCAGACAAAGATGTTACAAAAAAAGAAAATTATAGATAAATATTCCTTATGAACATAGATGCACAAATCCTTAAAAAATTTTAGCAAATCATATACCATGTCCAAATGAAAATTATTCCACAAATGCCAAGCTTGGTTTAACATTCAATAATTAATCAATATAATTAATCATATAAATTATTTATATATATATATATATATATATATATATATATATATATATATTTATTCTCAATTGACATAGAAAAAGCATTTGGAAAAAAAAATCATTCCTAATAGAAACTTTCAACAACCAAAAATAGAAGGGAACTGTCCAATCATATGAATGGCATGTACAAAAAAACTGTAACATGTCACTTAATGGTGAAATGCTTTCCCCACTAAGATCAGGAACAGGACAAAAATATCTTCTATTCAACACTGCTCTACAGGTGCTATCCAGCTCAATAAAACAAGAAAAACAAACATAAGTACAAAAACCTCCCCAAAAAATTTTTTCATTACAAAGGAACAAAAGTATAACATTACAATGGAAAAGTCTGTCAGGCACCATCTAAATAAAGTAATCAAAGTGAATATAATCAGTGATAGGACAAATCAAAATTTCTGCCACCTGGTAGAATGCAATGAGATCACAGTATCACTTTTATGATATTCTAGCCAAAGACACATAACATGAATCGAATCATTAGGAATAATCAGACAAACCCGAATAAAGAGGCATTCTATATAATAAACTAGTGGCCTGGTGCACAAAATTCGTGCACAGAGGTGTGTGTATGTGTGTGTGTGTGTGTGTGTGTGTGTGTGTGTTTTCCCTCAGCCAAGCCTGCACCCTCTCTAATCGGGGACCCCATAGGGAATGTCTGACTCCATTTTAGGCCCGATCCCTGGGACTACTGGCTTCTAAACGCTTACCTTCCTGCCTGCCTGCCTGCCTGATTGCCCTTAACCTCTCTGCCTGCCTGCCAGATCGCCCCTAGCTGCCTCTGCCTGCTTGCCTGATTGCTCCTAACTGCCTCTGCCTGCCTGATTGCTCCTAACTGCCCTCCCCTGCTGGTCTAATCTCACCCCCAACAGCCCTCCTCTGCTGGCCTGATCTCACCCCCAATGGCCCTCCCCTGCCAACCTGATCTCACCCCTAACTGCTAACAAATTTCAAAGGGAAGGAGCCGGGGGGAGGGGGAGTAAAAGGAGGAGCACGTGGGAGTGATTAACCTGGGAACTTATATGCATGTATGGACACAGACAATAGAGTAGTAAAGGACTGGGAGGGACAGTATGGGGTAAAGGGAGTCAATGGGGGGTGGGGGGGGAAGGAAGGGACATCTGTAATGCTTTCAACAATAAAGAAAAAAATAAAGTGAAATTGACCTACACAAATAAAGAAAATCAGTCCTCTACTAGTATGTAAGCCCCATAAGAGCAGATATTTTTGTTTGTTTTGGTCAGAGATATATCTCCAGCATCCCAAGCAATGCTTATTTTATATACTCAATTCATTTTTGTTGAATAAATGAATAAGTGAATCTAAAAAAAAATGAGACTTGAAAACCAGTCATTCAAGTATTTTTTAAAAATATAAAATAATACAATTTATAGATATTAAAAACATGGACCAAAAGGACACTTATCAAATTCATGATAGTTATGATAATGGTTTCCTCAGGGGAGTTGGGAAAGGAATGGAACAAAGGAAGGGGACATAAATTTTATCTGTAATTTTTTTAAATGGTTTACTTTATCTCTTTCTGTTCATATGTTTATATATATATATATATATATATATATATATATATATGAATCAAAACAGAAAAACTACTAATATTTGTTTATTCAGAGAAAACACAAGGATTTTTTACTCTTTGTAATTTCAAAAATTTATAAAAATATTGTCAGGAAAATCATACTACTTTCATATAGCTCATATTGTTCTACCTATGTTCATGTATATGAACATGTCCTCCTGGAGAAAATAGAGTCTTGGAAACAATCCTAAGAAATTAAAAAAATTTTTGATGCCTCATAAAATTCTTGAGAATGTATAATCTTTATTCACAATATTTCTATTCTTATCTCAATATTAAATACATTTTAATTTCATACCTTTTCCCTCAAAACCTGGGTAAAATTAACATTCTAAGAAGATGTGTCCTATATATCCTGCAGCTTCACATACCCCCATGACACTGCATAGTACCCCAAGGCAGAGAGGGTGGGGTGTTTAACTCTAGTTTAGAAAGAAGAGCCAAAAAGAATATCCTTTGAGTAAACAGAACAACACACAGGAGAGAAATCCTCTGAACTTAACCTTGCCCCTTGTTACGATTAATTTTATGTGTTAACTGAGACAGACCACAGTATTCATATATTTGGTCAAATATTATTCCAGATATTTCTGTGAAGGTTATGTTTTAAATGAGATTATTAACATTTAAACCAATAGACTTTGAATAAAGAAACTTACTCTCCATAATGTAGGAGGGCCTCATTCAGTTGAAGGCTTTAATATAAAAGAGACTGTCCTTCCCTGAGGAAGAGGGAATTCCACCAGCACACTGCCTTCAGACTCAGGCTACAACCAATACTTACACTTCCCTGATACTCCAGCCCAGTGGTTCCCAACAGGGGGCACATGTCCCACATGGGGGCAATTTGATTTTAAGGGGGGCCAATTCGAGAATGAGTTATTAACAGTGAATTTTTGCATTTCTTATGGTTCTAGGATCCTCATATATACTCTATAAATATATATTGTGACATATCTATGCATTTCAGTTCTCTCTTATATATTATAAAACTTTACTTGTTATATTTTCATATTCATTTTTTTAACAATTTCTTAGTGATTTTCTTCCTCAGTGTTTCAAGTGTCCTTTTGTTCTTTTATTTTTCTCTTTCATGGATGCCATGTTCTTTGGAAGCTTGTTTAGACCAAGTTAATGGCCTTTTAGCCTTCCTCCACATGAATAGGAGTTCACTTTTTGAATAATAAAAATTATATGTCACAAGAGGAGCATCAGGATTTTAGAGTCTTAGGTGGGGGGCAGGCCAAAAAAAGGTTGGGAATCATTGCCAGCCTATCAGACTACTCTGAAGATTTTAGACTTTCCAACCTCCACAGTCATGTGAACTAATTCCTTCAAGTGGCCTCTTTCTCTATTTACACACACACACACACACACACACACACACTATTGGCTCTGGTTCAATGGAGAACCCATGCACCAGAACCAGTAAGTATTTATTCTACTACAATACTAAACCAAAGCATGTTTCTCAAACCAACTATCACTAAAACAGTTATAGGTTGTTTTCCTGGAAGAATGGGTCTTCTAAACTTAAACTGAGTAGTGTTTCTTATTAAACATAATACATTTATTATGTATTAATACATTTATTAAACATAATACATTTTGTCATAATATATGACAAAATAAATCAGCATAACACTAGTATATGTAAATAAATCACAGGATAAATCAATAGATATACAAAAGTCTAGAAAAGATGTTATATGAACTTTATTTTTTTTTAATATATTTTATTGATTTTTTACAGAGAGGAAGGGAGAGGAATAGAGAGTTAGAAACATCGATGAGAGAGAATCATTGATCAGCTGCCTCTTGCACACCCCCTGCTGGGGATGTGCCCGCAACCAAGGTACATGCCCTTGACGGGAATGGAACCTGGGACCTTTCAGTCTGCAGACCGTCGCTCTATCCACTGAGCCAAATCGGTTTTGGCTGAACTTTATTTTTAAAAGGTTATGCGAAGAAAATGAACATAGTCGGCGCGAACCCTTGATCTCAGAGGAGCTCAGATTTCGCAGCGATCCGGTGGGAGGGAGAGAACTACGTTACCAGGCACCCTATAAAGAGAGATCATGGGGAGACTAAGAAACAACCCGCCTGTGAAAGAAAATCAACCATCACCAGAAAATGAAGTAAACGAGTTAGAGGCAAGCAACCTACCAGAGCAAGAATTCAGAGTAATGATCATAAGTTGGCTAAAAAGAATGGAAGACAAATTTGACAATATGAATAAGACCCAAGAGGAAATGAAGAAGACCCAAGAGGAAATGAAGGTGACCCAAGAAGAAATGAAAAATGACATCGCTACTATGAAGAACTCAATAGAAAGCATCAAGAGTAGACTAGATGAAGCAGAAGACCGTATCAGTGAGCTAGAAGACAAAATGGAAAAAAATACCCAATTACAGCAGTTGCTAGAAAAAAAAATTAAAAAACAGGAGGAGAGCCTAAGGGAGCTTTGGGACAATACAAAACAAAACAATATTAGAATAATAGGGGTTCCAGAAGGAAAGGAAACTGAGCAAGATATGGAAAAAGTATTTCAAGAAATAATGACAGAAAACTTTCCTGAGATAGAGAAGAAAAAACCAACACAAATCCAAGATGCTCGAAGGGTCCCCAACAAAATGAACCCCCAAAGATCAACACCCAGACACATTATAATTAAACTGGCAAAAAACATCGACAAAACCAGAATCTTAAAAGCAGCCAGAGAGAGACAGAAAGTTACATATAAAGGAAACCCCATCAGACTAGCAACTGATTTCTCAACAGAAACTCATCAGGCCAGAAGGGAATGGGATGACATATACAAAGTCATGCAAAGGAAGGGTCTGAATCCAAGAATACTGTACCCCGCAAGGCTGTCAATCAAAATTGAAGGTGTAATCAGGAGCTTCACCGACAAAAACAGACTAAAGGAATTTATCTCCAACAAACCAGCAATGCAAGAAATGCTAAAGGGTCTACTGTAATAATAAAGAAATAGGAAGTGAAGAAGGAACACAGGGGGATAGAATAAAAATGGCATCAAATACCTACCTTTCAATAATTACTTTAAATGTAAATGGTTTAAATGCTCCAATTAAAAGACATAGGGTAACAGAATGGATAAGAAAGCAAAACCCATTCATCTGCTGTCTACAAGAAACCCACCTCAGAAAAACAGACGCCGACAGACTGAAGGTGAAAGGATGGAAAAAGATTTTCCAGGCAAACGGAAACGAAAAAAAAGCTGGGGTAGCAATACTTATATCTGACAAACTAGATCTCAAAGTGAAGGACATAACAAGAGATAAGGAAGGCCACTTCATAATACTAAAGGGTGTAATCCAACAAGAAGAAATAACCCTGGTAAACATATATGCACCCAATTTGGGAGCACCCAAATACATAAAGAAACTGCTGGAGGACATTAAGGGACAGATTAATAGCAATGCTATCATAGTAGGAGATTTTAATACTCCATTGTCACCTCTGGACAAATCATCTAAACAAAAAATCAGTAAAGAAACGTCAATTCTAAATGACGTATTAGACCAGATGGAATTAATTGACATCTTCAGAACATTTCATCCCAAAGCCACAGAATATACATTCTTCTCAAGTGCACACGGGTCATTCTCAAAGATAGACCACATATTGGGACATAGGCAAAGTCTCTTCAAATTCAAGAAGATAGAAATCTTATCAAGCATTTTCTCAGATCACAGTGCCATAAAATTGGAAATTAACTACAATAATAATAAGCCAAAGAAATTAAACACATGGAGACTAAATAGCATGCTATTGAACAAAGACTGGGTTACCAGAGAAATCAAGGAAGAAATCAAAAACATCATGGCAACTAATGACAATGAAAACACAACAATCCAAAATCTATGGGACACAGTAAAAGCTGTTTTGAGAGGGAAGTTCATATCCCTACAAGCCTATTGCAAAAAACAAGAAAGAATGGTAACAAATTATCTTACCCTACAACTCAAACAGTTAGAAAAAGAACAGCAAGAAAGGCCCACTGTAAGCAGAAGGAAGGAAATAATAAAAATCAGAGCGGAGATTAACGACATAGAGACCAAAGACACAATACATAAGATCAACAAAACCAAGAGCTGGTTCTTTGAAAGGATTAACAAGATTGATGAGCCTCTAGCCAGGCTAACCAAGAAACAAAGAGAGAGGACCCAAATAAACAAAATTAGAAATGAAAGAGGTGAAATAACAACAGACCCCGCCGAAATACAAAGGATTGTTACAAAATACTATGAACAACTATATTCCAACAAACAGGACAACCTGGAGGAAATGGACATATTCCTAGAAAAATACAACCTTCCAAAACTCAATCAGGAAGAATCTAAAAATCTCAATAGACCAGTAACTTGGGAAGAAATTGAAGCAGTCATCAAAAAGCTTCCAGCAAACAAAAGCCCAGGGCCAGATGGCTTCACAGGAGAGTTTTACCAAACATTCAAGGAAGAACTAAAACCTATCCTCCTCAGACTTTTCCAAAAAATTCAAGAGGAAGGAACACTGCCAAACTCCTTTTATGAAGCCAGCATCACCCTAATACCAAAACCAGATAAAGACAACTCAATGAAAGAGAATTACAGGCCAATATCCCTCATGAACATAGATGCCAAAATCCTCAACAAAATTCTAGCAAATCGGCTCCAGCAGTACATCAGGAAGATCATACACCATGACCAAGTAGGTTTTATACCAGGAATGCAAGGATGGTACAATATTCGCAAATCAATAAACGTGATACATCACATAAACAAATTGAGAGATAAAAATCATATGGTCATATCTATCGATGCAGAAAAGGCATTTGATAAAATCCAACACCCTTTCCTGATAAAAACTCTCAACAAGGTGGGAGTACAAGGATCATACCTCAACATAATAAAAGCTATATATGATAAACCCACAGCCAACATCATGCTCAATGGGCAAAAACTAAAACCATTCCCTCTAAGAACAGGAACAAGACAGGGATGCCCACTCTCACCACTCCTCTTTGACATAGTACTGGAAGTACTCGCCATCGCAATTAGACATGAAGAGGAAATAAAAGGCATCAAAATCGGAAAAGAAGAAGTAAAGCTGTCACTATTTGCAGATGACATGATATTGTACATAAAAAACCCAAGAGACTCCATCAAAAAGCTAATAGACTTAATAAACGAATTTGGCAATGTAGCAGGATACAAAATAAATGCCAAGAAATCAATGGCATTTCTCTACACCAATAGTGAACCTACAGAAACAGAGACTAAAAAAGCAATCCCGTTTACCATCGCACCAAAAAAATTAAGATACCTAGGAATAAACTTAACCAAGGAGGTAAAAGACCTATATGCAGAAAACTACAGAACACTGAAAAAAGAAATAGAGAAAGATGTAAACAGATGGAAGAACATACCATGTTCATGGATTGGTAGAATCAACATCATCAAAATGTCCATACTTCCCAAAGCAATATATAAGTTCAATGCACTCCCCATGAAAATACCATGGACATACTTCACAGACCTAGAAAGAACTCTCCAAAAATTCATTTGGAACAATAAAAGACCCCGAATAGCCTCAGCAATCTTAAGAAATAAGAGTAAAGTAGGAGGAATCTCAATACCAGATTTCAAGCTGTATTACAAAGCAACTGTTCTCAAAACAGCCTGGTACTGGCACAAGAACAGACATATTGATCAATGGAATAGATTAGAGAATCCAGACATCAACCCAAATCAATATGCTCAATTAATATTTGACAAAGGAGGCACGAACATACAATGGAGTCAAGACAGTATTTTTAATAAATGGTGTTGGGAAAATTGGACAGATACATGCAAAAGAATGAAACTAGATCACCAACTTACACCATACACAAAAATAAACTCAAAATGGATACAGGACTTAAACATAAGACGGGAAACCATAAAAATACTAGAGGCATCCACAGGCAGCAAAATCTCAGACATATGCCTAAAGAACTTCTTCACTGATACTAACCCTAGGGCAATGGAAGCTAAAGAGAAAATAAACAAATGGGACTACATCAAAATAAAAAGCTTTTTTACGTCAAAAGAAACCATCAACAAAACAACAAGAAAACCCACTGTATGGGAGAACATATTTGCAAACGATATCACTGATAAAGGTTTAATCTCCAACATCTACAGACAGCTTATACAACTCAATAAAAGGAAAATGAATGAGCCAATTAAAAAATGGGCAATGGACCTAAATAGAATCCTCTCAAAAGAAGACAGAAGGAAGGCCAAGAGGCACATGAAAACATGCTCCAAGTCACTAATTATCCGAGAGATGCAAATCAAAACAACAATGCGGTACCATCTCACACCTGTCAGAATGGCCAACATCAACAAAACAACAAACAACAAATGTTGGCGAGGTTGTGGAGAAAAAGGAACCCTCGTGCACTGCTGGTGGGATTGTAGGTTGGTGCAACCACTGTGGAAAACAGTATGGAGCTTCCTCAAAAAATTGAAAATGGAACTCCCATTTGACCCAGTAATCCCACTACTAGGAATATACCCCAAGAAACTAGAAAGACCAATCAGAAAGGATATATGCACCCCTATGTTCATAGCAGCACAATTTACAATAGCTAGGACTTGGAAACAGCCTAGGTGCCCGTCAGCAGATGAATGGATCAGAAAACTATGGTACATCTACACCATGGAATACTATGCTGCCATAAAAAGGAAGGAATTCTCATCATTTGCAGTAACTTGGACGGAATTGGAGAGCATCATGCTGAGTGAAATAAGCCAGTCAATGAAAGAGAAACACTACATGACCTCACTCATTTATGGATATTAAAGATCATTATAAACGAATGAACAGAAAGATTGATATAGTGACAGTAAAACAACAGGCAGTCTGTCAAATGACAGCGGGGGGGGGGGGGAGGGAGATCTGGGGGAGATAAGAGATCAACCAAAGGACTGGTATGCTTGCATATAAGAATAGCCAATGGACACAAAACTCTGGGGAGGGAGGGCATATAGTGGGGGGGGGGGGGGGGCAATGATAAGCTATGTATACAGATAATACCTTAATAAAAAAAAAAAAAACTAAAAAAAAAAAAATAAAATAAAAGGTTATGCGAAATATATACTTTGGAAGTATTCTAAATAACAAAAATTTTAGGTGGTAAAAAATATTCAATTTAAAAAAAGCTTACCTTTTAGTTTTCATCTGGTCCCTCAGTTTGCTATACATCTCCAGAACTTGAAAGAGAAGGGGGGAAAGCACACAATCATTACTTAGAGAAAGTGAAACACTAATTAAAGCTAAAGGAATTGCATCAAGAATCCTACTCCATTTCTAGTTCCTCACCTGGAAGACACAGCATTAATTTATCAACAGTGGCAGAAATATTTCTCTGTTGTAGTCGACACTGCTTCAGCTCTTCCATTGCTATTACCAGCTTGGCAAGAGGGGAAAAAACTGAATTATGCCAATAGCTGTAAATAAAAAGCTTTCAGTCACATTTTTCCACCCTGTGTTCAATTCATCAGAAAATCCCAGGCAGTTTCATAGTAAAACCTGCCAAGTAACTAAGGAACTATCTTTCTCAACCAGTAAAACATTCCTGTGTGGTTTCCTACTTTCTCCTCGAGATACAAGGAAAGGCTCGGTAAAATGAAATCCTAAAACTCAGAGGCTATCCAGGGAGAAACAAAACAAAATGTTCAGATTTTCTCAAACCCTATTCAGATTCTTCATGGCTTTTGGTTTCATCTTCTAAGAAGATCCTATATTTCTTCCATCATTGCTATCGTACTAGAGAAAAGTAACCCTTCCTATACAACTCCAAATAAGTCTTGAAAATAATCTCAACTAATGCTCTATTTCAATAAATAAACCACACACTTAGAAGTTGTGCTTTTCCAAAAATTCCTGTTTAGTGAAGAGTAACTCACTTTTTTATCCAAAGCTCTTTTAAAGGCTTTGGTCTTATGTCAGTCAGACCCCAATAAAAGTAGAAAAATTACTCTCTGCGAAATTTAAAATTTGAGCCAAACTTTCAAAAAGTACTAACCTATCTACATAGCATCTTGTAGTATGCCCATATCCATAACTGAAAATGTTGTCTGCTTAGATACTATGCGAAAAAGGACAAGAGAAAATGGCCCTGAGTAAGTTAAGACCAAGAGCTAATCTTCAACATTGAGTTAACACTAAATATTAGACAATAAGAAAGGTACATAACACAAAGAATAGAAATGGACCACATACAAATCTGAGAGTGTTAGTCCCAGCCTTCCCATTTACTATATAAACTTTAGCAAATCATCTGTTTTATTCCTCATCAATAAAATAGTGATAACAACTGTCCTGGCTTTGTCCTAAGTCTGCCATGAAGATCAAGTGAGAAAATGGATATAAAATAATCTTGTAAACTGTGATGATTTAATTGATGAGTATATTAATTAAATCTTTTTTAAGTGTTTATGAAGCACCCACTTTGTTCCAGTCACTATTTAGACAGGTAGAGGGGAGATAGCAATATATAAAACAAACGAAAATTCCTGACCTCATGGAGTTTAATTTCTAATGAAAGAAGATAGAACAAAGGGGGGGGGGGGGAAGCAAACACACAAATATATAATTAAAAAGATATAACATCAGAGCACAATAGATGTAATGGAGAAAAATAAAGCAAGAAAAGTAAAAAGAATATTGGAGGCTGAGAGTGAAACTGCAGTTTCAAATAAGGTAGTTGGAAAATGCCTCATTACAAAACAGAAAGGTGTGAAGTGAATAAATATTGGGAAAAGGGCATTCCAAGCAGAGGGAACAGCACTGTTCTTATATTGACTACCCAAGAGGTTTAAAAACTTAGCTAAGGAAGGCTACATCCTCTCTCATTAAGCTTTCTAGTGGTTGCATTAATTTTATTCAGGTAAATATTAGGAGCAGCAACAATAATATCCAAATTCCGCCAATATAATGCTTACAGTCTTACAAGTGACTAAGTCAAGAACATAATCATTAAAAGAGAATGACAGAGGACAGAAAAGGTTTTTTCAAAAGGTAAACTGGCCTTACTTCCTTTCCCTCATGTTGTAGTTTTCTATTAGTATCCGTCACTTGATTCTGTGGAGAGAAGACAATTTAAACTCATAAAAACAAACATTTAGGCAACAGTTGGATAAGATCAAAATTTACAATGAAAAGACTAAGTGAGAATAAATATTCAGCTAGCTTCAGTATTCCACCACATTTGAGTTTAATGACATTCTCTTGTTTGAAATTATATCAATTTTTCTACTAAGTGTTGCATAGCCTCTTCAACAATGAAAAAAAAATTTTTTAAAGGAACATAAAAGAAAAATTTACTAAGAGGCATGTTCCATTTTGAATATTCCAAACAATACTGTAACAACTAAACATCATACTTGAATTAAAAAAAAAAAGAAAGAAAGAAAAAGAAAGTAGAAAAAATAACCCATACAAAATCTTACCATCTCTGCTTTGTGCAAAAAGAACAAATTTTATCATAGATATCCCTCTCTTCACTAATGTGTTCCTGGAAGTTAAATTGACCTTTTTAACTCAGGCCAAATTTACCCTATTTATTATCCTAACTTTAAAAAATATTTTATTTTTTTTTAATGTTTTATTGATATTTTACAGAGAGGAAGGGAGAGAGATAGAGAGCTAGAAACGTCAATGAGAGAGAAACATTGACCAGCTGCCTCCTGCACACCCCCCACTGGGGATGTGCCCGCAACCAAGGTACATGCCCTTGACCGGAATCGAACCCGGGACCTTTCAGTCCGCAGACTGACGCTCTACCACTGAGCCAAACCTTTGGGCATGTACCTTGGCTGCGGGCACAACCCCGGTGGGGGGTGTGCAGGAGGCAGCTAGTCGACGTTTCTCTCTCATCGATGTTTCTAGCTCTCTATCTCTCTCCCTTCCTCTCTGTAAAATATCAATAAAATATGTTTTAAAAAAAGAAAAAGAAAAAGAAACTAGTTTTTCAGTAACATACTTTTGAAAACATTGCCCTAAACTATACCTGGACTATCATTTTCAGAGCAGATTACCATATGCACCCCCTTTCAAAGACAAAATGAACTCTGACCTCCTACAGAAAAGTATCAAACAGAAGCAAGAAATCCTCAAATTCCCTCTTGATTATTTATTTAATAGCACCACATGAGAAACACTTGGTTTTATTGGCCTGTGAGTTCAACATGAATTAAGAATGTGATGTTGGGGGGTGGGAGTGGAGAGGTAAGAAATCAACCAAAGCACTTGTATGCATGCATGCGTGTAAGCATAACCCATGGACACAGACAGTAGTGGGGTGAGGTTATGTGCTAGGAAGTGGGAATGGCTGGGGAGCGGTCAATGGGGGAAAAAAGAGATATACTTTAAACAATGAAGAATTTAAATTTTAAAAGAGAGAGAGAGAGAGTGGGATGTAACCATCCAAATGCTCTAAGACTACATTAATAAACATGTCTAAAACAGGGGTCAGCAAAAAATTTTTAATTTCTTTATTGATTAAGGTATCACATATTTGTCCTCAACCCCCCATTCCAATCCTCCACCCCTCCCCCAGCAAACTGTTTTTGTAAAGGGCTAGGTAGTCTCTGTTGCAAAAACTCAGCTCTGCCATTGTAGCAAGAGTGCAACCAAAACCGTAAGTGAATGGGCATTGCTATGTTCCAATAACTTTAATTACAAAAATAGGAGGCAATCTGGATTTGGCCTGCAAGATAGTTTGCTGATCTTTGGTCTACAATAAATGAAACTGTAACTCTTTAAAATCACACTATGGAATTATATTCAGATGCCATGCTTTAGGAAAGTCATTGGCAAACTGAAGCATGATTAGACGTGATTATGTTTGAAGAGGGAGTCAAAGCTGCCCACATGAAAAAGAGAGAAAAGAAGTTTTAGCTGAAATGTTACCAGTGCCCAAGATTCTTTCTTTCTCCCAGGATAGAAATGAAAGGAGATCACCAGAGACCAGGGCATTGGCCAGAATCAAACCCAGGTGTCCTACATGACAGAGAAGATTTCCACCATTTAACCAACCTGGGTTCTTGGAAACTTCCAACACAGAAATCTAGAGAGTTCACCATATAAGTAGGGCTCATTATATATAGTTCGAGCACCTAGGGAAGCAACATTTAAAGGGAGAAAAGAAAATGCTGCTCCCTAAACAAAAGCCAGAGAACAATTTTAAAGAAGTGGAGACAGGAAAGATGATGTCTAAATATGACATCTAAGTATATAGGGGCGAGACTCTTTGGCACTTTCACAGTATAACTACTTGCTTCTTCATGTCAACATGCATGTTTCATTCGCATGTTAAATCTCCACACAGGGTGTGTGTTTTTACTATTATAATGAGCGTAAGGTCTCGCAATCGATCGTTCAGGGGCTTAACTGTACTAGTATATCCATTAGGGTCAAGAAAATCTCTGCTGGGAGAAAGCCATACCTGGCACTAATTAGGTACAGAGTTTGAGGAGCAACTGATTGAAATTCCATACTTTTCTAGGAGAGACTCAGCCAGTCTCACAAAGAGGGGGAAATATTCTTCTGGAGATACTATATGCTAAACCTGGGCACTATACAGTATGCTACATACCTGAACAGCAGGTATGTAGTGTACTGTATACTCCATACTACATACTCCATATTGTATACTCCATACCTGTCCTTCAAACACTCAAGAGCCATCAGAAAAAAGGTGTTAACATAAAAATAGTGCTTAGTACTCAAACCAATAAGTGGATGTTACTAGAAAATAGGATAAACATTAAGTCAGTGCAGGAAAAAGCTTTTAAGCAATGTGAATAAAAATGGAGTAGGATTCCCTGAATGGCAGTGTTATCCCTTCAAAGCAGTCATTGGAGAATAATTCAATTATTTTTTCACCCTAAACTGGACATCTCATAAAATTCAGCCTTCCATAAATATTACTAAACAGCATCATTGACTCTGCTAGAATACCTTGTTTACCATATAAAGACAACATTTCTTTTTTTTTTTCCTTAAACTCATTATAAGAAATATATTTTATACTACAGCCCAGTACACAGTATAGGGAATACACACACACACACACACACACACACACACACACAACTGAAGCAAAATTTTCAAGAAGCTTTGTTTACTTTTACTACATATAATTCACTTTATTTTCTAGTTTAGTCTAGTCTATTTCATATCAATTCTTGTTAAGAATTTTGATCACAGCCCACTAATTGATTTCATGCAAACCAGATACTAAAATGTATCCATAATAGCCTAACAATGCTTCTGATAAGAAATTACTATTTCAGCCGAAACCGGTTTGGCTCAGTGGTAGAGCGTCGGTCTGCAGACTGAAAGGTCCCGGGTTCGATTCCGGTCCAGGGCATGTACATTGGTTTGCGGGCACATCCCCAGTAGGGGATGTGCAAGAGGCAGCTGGTCGATGTTTCTCTCTCATTGACGTTTCTAGCTCTCTCTCTCTCTCCCTATCCTCTCTGTAAAATATCAATAAAATATATTTTTTTTAAAAAAAGAAATTACTATTTCAATACTATCCTATATAATAAAAGGCTAATATGAAAATTATCCCCTCGACTGGGAGTTCCACTAGGAGTTCAACTGGGAGTTCGAACGAGGGGCGGGGCCAGCCAGCCAACCACCTGCAGCCCCTCCCCCCAGCTGGTCCAGCTCAATCAGCAAGATCAGCCAGATCAGGATGGGCAGGCCAGACCCCACCCATGCACAAATTCATGCACTAGGCCTCAAATGTTAACATAACAATGAAAAGTAACTATACTGCCACTCTATGATGCAACTTTTCAAGATTCATAATACACAAATACACACAATCAGACACACACACATGCTGTGAATCAAAATAAATAGTAGGCTATCTAGAGAATAGTTTCTTTTCATTGTTATGTTAAAATAGTATTGAACAGTTAATGCTTAACCTTTTCCATTTTCTAAACTCTTTTCTAGAGTTTGAGAACCTCTAGATTTCATAGGTTCTTAATCCTAGGTGAGTGGATCCCCCTAGAGCAGAACCTCCAAGGTATACTGCCAATTCTTAGAATGAGTGAGTGGAGCCTGAGCAGCAAAACAACTGAAAAAAATTGGTAGTCCCCAATTCTTGTCTCCCCTCAAGGATATCCTGAATGATATAAAGAAATTTGCAACTTGAAGGAAAAGATGAGTATCAACAAGCAATGATAGCAGCAATTAGTGAGAATTATAGGCTAGGCAATATTCTGTTGCTACCTGCCTACACTTGACTATTTCAGTAACTAAAGACAGAATATCCTGGTACTTTTATTATATCGGAGGATAATAGAAGAGTTTGGTGAAGTGGTTAAATTTAAAATCAATAAGCAAAGTCAGTTACCCAAGAGAAGTGAAATTGCTAGCCCAGGTACCAGACTAACATGGCTAGTCTCCTTCCTGAACTTAAATCTGTCATATCAAGGAAGAATTCATGCTTTGGTAGAAGACACTCCACAACTATCACTGATTTTTTTTCTTTTGGATTAGGTTGCCATACTGCCAACTTCTATAGCCAGGCTCTGCAATACCATCATCCTTCAGGGATGACTTTTATCCGACAAGGAAGTAGACAGATGTCATGAATTTCTGTCTTAAAGAAACTATTACTTATTCTGTTACTGGTTTTCATCACATGTAATTATCCCAAATAAATTTAACTTTAAGAAGTTTTCTTTTAATCCCAACTATCTATCTATATGTCAGTACAAATTCCTTTCTTACTATACAAAATCTTATTTATAGTTAATATGTAACCTATAATATATTCCTTTAATGCTAATCAAAATCCCAGCATAGAACAGAGAAAAAAAGTCCCTCGTAGAGTGTTCTTACTTTGAGTTTTTGGGCTTCTCCTCTCACTTTCAGCAGTTCAGTAATAGAGTCCACAAAACCCTGGTAGTGAAAGTTGCACATTTTCTCAATTTCTCGGTCATGATTGCGGATGCGAGTTTCAAGCTTCTCCATGAAACGTCCATGTTCCTCACCATCATAGACAGACCTTTAAAAAAAATGGCATGAAGATTACACCAGACTCACTCTAAGAAACAGAAAAATAATTGCAACCATAGAGGCAAACTTATTTGGAAATTAGATATGAAAGTACATAAACCATAGAGTAATCCACCTATAATAATACTGTCTTGATGCTAGTACTAGATGAGTAATTTTTAGGAAAATCCAAAATTTTGCTTCCTATTCATTCAAAAATATTTAAGTGTTTCAAAGTATTCATCACAGAATTCATAAAATGAAGAACTGAATTACATGTCCTTTGCACTTTTCTTTCTCAATTAAATTAATCTAGAAAAACTTACATTTTGGATTACCATAACTTGAAATACTCCATGACTATACCCAAGAAGCTGACACTGCTGGAGAACAATCACATAGCTGTGCCAGCTAGACTCATGTGGGCTATATCACTACAAATATAAATTAATGCACTTAAGAAATATCACTACATAATACTACTAAATTTATCTATCACCACCACCAAAAAAAAAAGGCACTTTGTATTTTCCAAAATAACTATCAGTAAAAACCTTGCTTTCTCCCCTCTGCAAGTGTCCACCACTCACTCTCAGCTGCTGACCAAAGAAAAAAGAAGTACTTCATCTTCTCCCCTAAAATCAACCAACTTACCTGCATCTGTAACTCCTGCTCTGTCCACCCTTCTGTAATGGAAAAGTTCTTCTTCAAGCTCTTAGCTACAGTTAATCCTTGTTGTCTCAAGAACTTGACTCCTGCAATTATTCCCTTTTATCCCTCCCCTGCATTGTATATTTATTCCACTCTACTAAATCATTCTTATGAATATATATTCATGACTTCAAGAAACCTGTCTTTATATTCACATTTCCCTCCAGGTACCATCTTATTTCTTTGCTCCCCTTCCCAGCAAAACTCCTTTCCACTTCCTCACTCTCAATATTTAGCATTTATCTTACTCCATCTAATAGCAACTATGGTTGAACCATTTGCTATGGTCTAACACACTTTTCTTGTTGAAATACTATTTTCTCTAGACTTCAATGATACACATTAATGCAGTTTTTATCCTTTCACTGACATACCTTCTCAATTTCCCTACCATTGACATTCCAACTAACCTCAAGCATTACCTTTCCCCTTTAGGAGAAAAAAAAAAAGGGTAAATAAAGGTTTCCATGTAAAGATATCAAAATTTCTTGCATTTGAAGAAGAAGAAAAACCACTAAAAACTTATCAATCTAAATGGCATAAGCAGACATTATTCAATATTAGATAACTTGGTTTCAAATTCAGTTACATCCTGAACCAGTAACACTTCTAAGTAGCAAGTCTATTTCCTTTTACTATATAAAACTCTGTTAATGTTTCCCTCCCAATGATCTACATTAATATTACAAAAGATAACCTCAAGAAGAAAATCCCAAAGAAATTTATAACATGTGAATAAATACTCCTTACCTCCTTGAATTTCGTGTGTGTGTGTGTGTGTGTGTGTGTGTGTGTGTGTGTGTATCAAAGATATCAAAGAAAGAAAAGATGGGTTTTAGCTACCTGGCTGTGTGGCCTTGGTTTTACCAACGTAATTAGCCATGAGTCTTTGACCAACTCTGTTAATCTCTCTTTTAGAAAATAGGAAGTAATCAATTACATATTCTCTGAAGTATCAGCCCAACTCTAAATATCTAGAATTCAGTTCCACTTTCAAGTTTAGTCAACAATAATGTATATCATACATTATTAATAAAAACAATCATACATTTTCAGAATAGTCCAAACAGGTAGTTTAAAGCAACTTAATAAATTTTCTATATCCTATCACTAGCCCCTGCCTGTTTCTCCTATTTTAGGGCCTTTATGATTCTAATACTCTCTTTAATTAATAGTAATGTTGAGTAACACAAAAGGTTTACAGTGTATCTTGATACAGAATATCATGAGAACTTTTAAAAGTTAGAATAAAATATAATACCCACATGTTTAAAACAGGGGCTTGAGACTATGTGTAATAAACTTGTATGCCAATCTATAATTTCCAGATTTTATGTTAATTTTGTGTGCACAGGCAGAGGCACATATATGAGGTCACTGGTTGGATACCTGGTCAGGGAACAGGCCCAGCTTTCAGCTTGATCCCCAGTTGGGGGCAGGCAGGAGGCAGTCTATGGATGTTGATGTTTCTTTTTTTCAATCTGTGTGGTTTTTAAAAAATATATTTTATTGACTTTTTACAGAGAGGGAGAGGGAGAGAGTTAAAAACATCGATGGGAGAGAAACATCGATCAGCTGCCTCCTACACAACCCCTACTGGAGATGTTACCACAACCAAGATACATGCCCTTGACTGGAATCGAACCTGGGACCCTTGAGTCTGCAGGCCAATGCTCTATCCACGGAGCCAAACCGGTTAGAGATAAATCTGTTTTTTTAATATATCTTTATTTCAGAAAGGAAGGGAGGAGAGAAAGATAGAAACATCAATGATGAGAGAGAATCATTACTCAACTGCCACCTGTATGCCCCCTCCCTGCCCCCACTGGGAATCAGGCCTACAACCCAGGCATTGTGCCGGAACCAGGAATCTAACTGTGACCACCTGATTCATAGATTGATGCTCAACAACTGAGCCATGCCGGCTGGGTTCTCATCAATATTTCTCTCTCTACCTCTCCCTTCCTCTCTCTCTCTAAAATCAATTTTAAAAAAATAATAAAAGCTTTAAAAAAATTTTTAATAAGATTGAATGTGATTTTTTTAAGCCACTTGATTTAAATGTCTTATTTCTAATTGCCTACTATAGAAAAAGGCAACTACTGATCACCACCTAATAGTTCACCTTAAATTCTAGGAAGGTCACAGAGCTACAAAGTTTAACCTAATATTCGTAGTCAACACTGTACTTGAACAAAGAGTACTTTGCCCACCTGACCCCCCACCCCCACCCCAACAGTAACTTGGAGAAAGACTGCCATCTAGTGATGGCCTGTTTCTAACATTCTGTGAAACAAACTTGATGTGGCCAAGTCCAAGAGAATGCTAAAAAAAAAAAATCGAAAAACTACATTCTATACATTGGCTGGCTAAAGAACTATAACTAGTTATTAAATTATATTTTATATAAAGTACTCTAATATTTACATTTCCAATAGAAAACAGAATTTTCAGAATAAGGTCGTGTGCTTTTGACATGTCCAGGTGTGCCAGAGTTAAATAAGACTGAAATAAATGGCATCACTGGTTAAATTATTTGTGATAACCCAAAGAATATCTGAGTACCTAATAAAAGATGCTTGGAAATTAACATATTATGGGCTATATTTTGACTCAGCTATATAAATGCTGCCTTGTAAAGTGAATGTTTTATCCTAGGGTCTGTATCTGACACATACCTCTGAACATCCCACCAAAACTTCATGTATATATTGAGAGGTTTTAACTTATAAAATGGCACTTCAGGCATTGTATTCAACAAATATCTATCACTGCCCATTATAAGATTATGTCACTTGCTAGAGCTTACATCAGATCAAATATGTTTGTCATAAGAGAAAAATAAATAATATTATGAGCATATGGAATCTCATTTAAATCTCATGCATCTTATAAATTAGACATTATTCCCATTTTATAAATAAGGAACCTGAAACTCAGTAAGATTAAGCATACTGCCAAATTCACACATCTAGAAAGTGTCCTCTGGAGTACATCAGTCTGTCTCCTTTCAGAACAAGGAAAGCAAAAAAGTCAGGTGGACCCCTAGAATTGAAAGAGGTCTTGAAGATGGAATACAAAGCTCTTATTGTGCAATGCAGAAAACTGAGGCCAAGGAAAGTTAAATCTCTTAATCAAAATTACATTGCTTGTTACTGATACATCTGAACATGACTCCCAAAGAAAATACAACTAGGAAAAGCTAATGCAATATAAAGCCTGACCCAAGGCTAAGTGTTTGAGAGAAAGAGAGAGGCTGACTTGTACTTCAAGATGAGTCAATTGCCTTTTAGTTACATCTGTTTATACAACAGCTATTGCATTATTCTTCCTCTTGGAAGAGTCCCAACTTGCTCTGGTAATCTCCTTATGGGGAGACACTGTGTCTTGCCTATTTTATCTCCTGCATCTAGCTCAGAGCCTGGCACAAAGGAGATCCTCCATGGATGTAAAGATGGAGAAAAAGAAGGGAGGGCAGAAGACTTAACTAAACCTGCGCTTCTGATTGCATTCTCAGAGACAGATGCAAAAGAGGATCACATCCAAGTTTATCTGTTAAGATGTTTTCAGAACCAAAAACTTCAAGATACAAAAGATTAAATAATTTGCTTTTAGGTTTTAATTAATTGACGAAAAAATTCCAGAATTTACTGTGGTCTTTTCTTTTATATATATATATATATATGTTATTTTAACTTATGTCATGGTTTTAGCCCTGAAACATTTTATTCTCATTAAAAGCATCATTAGTATTTTTGTGTACTGCAAAAATTACAAGTGGAAAACCAGGCTTGCACATGATGTTGAAAGATAAACTGCATGTCAATAAAAGTTAAAAGCCCCTTCCCTTCCTTACTGCAGTTTTTCTATCAATGTAATTTAGACCTCACTATGGCAATGTGAATGCTGTGAGCACATAAAAGTGAAAGGAGACCACTGCATATCATCATCAATGATAGGGGAACATGTGTTAGTTAATGAAATCTAAGTTGCTTTTTGTATTGCTAAAGGTGACCAAATACATTCATTCAAATCCCTTTTCACCTTTGCAGATACCAAAATACCTAATTGACTTCACCAAGATAGCCCATGCAACCAAAATAAGGCTGTGATGGAAATCTCCCTCAAAGCAGAAAGGGAACCCGCACTTCTAGAATGGCTATTTTCAGAGGGACAAAAGCAGAATGGAGAAGTTTCAACTGGCACCCATAAAGAGCCTACTAAACGCCTAGTATTGGTTAAAAGTAAAGGACAGCAGAGAAGGGGACTTGTCATAAACTATCACTCAAATCAATAACAAATTATTAGGAAATAAACTATTGAAAGCAAGGAAACTTCAAATTAAGGACATAGAGACAGCCATAACTACTACCATGATAGTGTCACATGGTTAGAACAATTAATCACCCTAACTAAGTAACTGAAGACACACCTGTTAGTGGCTTCACTTTGTCCTCTGTGCCAATTTGAGCTAAAGTGCAATAAGACTTTATTCCATTGCAGTGTTGAGTGCTGATCATGAAATCTGGCAGCTAAAAGTAGTATTATGGATGTTATTGCCAAATAAAAATAATCCATCTACAACCTAATGATTCCCATTGAATCTAACCTGGGAAACACTGCATGAAATTCAAAGTGTCAAGTTTAATACTGAGACATGAAAAGTTGGAGCTAAATGAAATCATTGATTCACTTAATATCTATCACCAACATTCCAATATACAAATCTATCTATATCTCTATCTACCCTTATACTTGTGCCTTACTAAATATCTCATCTCAATATAAGACTAATCCTATGTTCTAAATATCTCATTTATCCCTATCTAGGAATGTTATTACTCTATCAATACTTTTTTAATTTATGTTATTTTCAAATATTTCATCTCTATTACCTTAAAAAAAACACACCCCTTTTTTTTCTTTTTCTTTTTTTAAGGTATTATTGAATTAAAATCTCTGTTCAAATAATTTTCCTTCTGGTGTCATCTCTCTCTCTCTCTCTCTCTCTCTCTCACACACACACACACACACACACACACACACACACGGAGCTTTCTGTTCTCTCTCTCATGGTTAAGATTCTTAAATGAGCAATCTACACTCACTGCCTCCATTTCCTCAAATTGGACTTACTGTTCAAATCTGTGTCACCTTTTCTTTCCCACAATATGCCAATAAACCTATTTTACTAAAGTCAATAAAAGCCTACTAATTGTCAAATCAAATATTCATTCTTCAGTTCATCATTTACTTGACTCCTCCTCTGTATATGCCAATTGCTAACCAGTACCTTTCTTAAATCTCTACTCCCAGAGCTTCCATTTATATTCCTTCTCAGTCTCCAATAAATCTTCTCCCTTCATATCCTTTCATACCTCATACATACTCAGAAATATCAATATTTCAGCTTTCATTATTAATTAGATATCTTTGCGTCCCAAAACAATAACACCAGAGCATATCTCTGCCAAATCCTATAAACCTCAATATGTAACCACCATTCACCTCAAAAACATCTAAACTGTGTATGTCAGAAGTTGAAATCCTTCATTAGCTTTCCACCCAAACCTATACTTCCCTTCTATATTCACCATCTCAAGTACCACCAACTACCAAGTTATTCAAACTATGTAATAGCTTATAAGAAATATGTAAGTTAACCTTCATTCCTCACCTCCCACCTCACAAATCCAATTATTCAGCAAGACCTACCAATTCTAATTCCACAATGTCACTTCTGTGCTTTTCTTCCTCCCTATCCTCCCCTGCCTTGGCTCATTATCTCCCTTCTGTACAACTCTTTTCACCTCTTTCTTCTTATTTCCTAACAATCCATCTTCAATACTTCTTTTACAGTAATCTCCTTTAAATTAAATAGTGATCATAAACACTCACACACACACACACACACACACACACACACACACACACACAAACACATCACTTTAGGATCAAGTTCAAAGTCCTTAGTGTAGTATAGAAGACCCTTACATGTATCAATTTATCTGATTGCTCCCCACATTCACTCTACAACTCTACGTCAAGTTCATTGAGTGTACTATATCCCTCTGCCCAAAATCTCCTCACTAACACTTTATCTAGAAAATTCTTACTCATCCTTCAATATCCAAATCAAAACGCACTCCTAGCGGAGGACTGAGAAGGTGGGGCAGTTCTGTACCGTGCTGCCTTCCACTGGTTAAGACCTCCAAGAGAAAAGGCCTACCGAGGTGAGGATGCCCCTACTGTCACCTGTAGAGGGGCAGCACTGAGCTGGCCAATATTTGTGGTGGTGCTGCTTGCCCTGGCTCAGGGGAAGCGTTCCACTAAGTCTGAAAGACTAAGACATCGTGGGGACTTTCCGCCACCGCCCGCGGCCTGCTCTGCCAGGCCTTCGCGCACGCTGTGCTGGCGCTGCGCCCTCCATCGGCAGACCCGGAGAATCCTCTCTCCGTTGCCACATGGCCAGGCCAAAGCATCAGACACTACCACCATGCAGATTTTAAAACTACAGGGGAAATTGAGCCACAGGAGCTACCATCACTGCCGCACCCACCGCCGCCCCCAAGAATGGGAATCCACCGAAATCAGAGCTCACTACGCACCGGGCTCATAGAGAGTGTGGCTTCAGAAATTAGCCTCTGCATCCACAGCAGCTCCACATCCGCAACAAAGAGGACACCATTGAGGGCGGACTCTCCCCATGCAGCCATCACAGCCCGCCCACAATCTTCCCAGCACACCCACCATGCTGGGAGGGAGATGGAGCTGGTGAGGAAATGGCACGGTGCCTTCCATTACCCACCCAGGCGAGCCCACCCTCCGATGCCACGTGGCCAAGCCTAAGCTCTCACCACCACCGCCATCTGAACTTTAAAACTACAGTGGTAATTGAACCACAGGAGCGACCGTCAATATTGCACCTGGCACCGCCACCCACCACTGCCGCTGAGAATAAAGGAAATCCACCAAGAACAGAGCTGACCACGCCTTGGGCTCAGGGAGTGGGCGACCTCAGAACTTAGCCTCCATGTCTGCAGCTGCTCCACTCCCACACCGAACGAGACACCTTTGAAGGTGGTCCCCCCTCCTGCAACCATCTCAGCCCAACTGCAGCTGTGCCAGCCTTCCCGCCATGCTAGCAAGGAGCTAGTGCGGCGCCTCCAATATGTGACCCCAACACCCTAGGGGGGCCTTGTGCCCCGGGTGAGCCGAGTGTCCCAGGGGTCCGAGTGCCCCGGGTGAGCCGAGTGTCCCATGGGGCCGAGTGCCCCGGGTGAGCCGAGTGTCCCATGGGGCCGAGTGCCCCGGGTGAGCCGAGTGTCCCAGGGGTCCGAGTGCCCCGGGTGAGCCGAGTGTCCCAGGGGGCCATGTGCCCCGGGTGAACCGTACCCCCCAAAGGGGAAGGGGATCCCGGGTGAGCCGTGTGTCCCAGGGGGCCGAGTGCCCCGGGTGAGCCGAGTGTCCCAGGGGGCCGAGTGCCCCGGGAGAGCCGAGAGTCCCAGGGGGCCGAGTGCCCCGGGTGAGCCGAGTGTCCCATGGGGCCGAGTGCCCCGGGTGAGCCGAGTGTCCCAGGTGGCCGAGTGCCCCGGGTGAGCCGAGTGTCCCAGGGGGCCGAGTGCCCCGGGTGAGCCGAGTGTCCCAGGGGGCCGAGTGCCCCGGGTGAGCCGAGTGTCGCAGGGGGCCGAGTGCCCCGGGTGAGCCGAGTGTCCCAGGGGGCCGAGTGCCCCGGGTGAGCCGAGTGTCCCAGGGGGCCGAGTGCCCCGGGTGAGCCGAGAGTCCCAGGGGGCCGAGTGCCCCGGGTGAGCCGAGAGTCCCAGGGGGCCGAGTGCCCCGGGTGAGCCGAGAGTCCCAGGGGGCCGAGTGCCCCGGGTGAGCCGAGAGTCCCAGGGGGCCGAGTGCCCCGGGTGAGCCGAGTGTCCCAGGGGGCCGAGTGCCCCGGGTGAGCCGAGTGTCCCAGGGGGCCGAGTGCCCCGGGGGAGCCGAGTGTCCCAGGGGGGCGAGTGCCCCGGGTGAGCCGAGAGTCCCAGGGGGCCGAGTGCCCCGGGTGAGCCGAGTGTCCCCGGGGGGCCATGTGCCCCGGGTAAGCCGTACCCCCCAAAGGGGAAGGGTGTCCCGGGTAAGCCATGTGTCCCAGGGGGCCAAGTGCCCCGGGTGAGCCGAGTGTCGCAGGGGGCCGAGTGCCCCGGGTGAGCCGAGTGTCCCAGGGGGCCGAGTGCCCCGGGTGAGCCGAGTGTCCCAGGGGGCCGAGTGCCCCGGGTGAGCCGAGAGTCCCAGGGGGCCGAGTGCCCCGGGTGAGCCGAGAGTCCCAGGGGGCCGAGTGCCCCGGGTGAGCCCAGAGTCCCAGGGGGCCGAGTGCCCCGGGTGAGCCGAGAGTCCCAGGGGGCCGAGTGCCCCGGGTGAGCCGAGAGTCCCAGGGGGCCGAGTGCCCCGGGTGAGCCGAGAGTCCCAGGGGGCCGAGTGCCCCGGGTGAGCCGAGAGTCCCAGGGGGCCGAGTGCCCCGGGTGAGCCGAGTGTCCCAGGGGGCCGAGTGCCCCGGGTGAGCCGAGTGTCCCAGGGGGCCGAGTGCCCCGGGGGAGCCGAGTGTCCCAGGGGGGCGAGTGCCCCGGGTGAGCCGAGAGTCCCAGGGGGCCGAGTGCCCCGGGTGAGCCGAGTGTCCCCGGGGGGCCATGTGCCCCGGGTAAGCCGTACCCCCCAAAGGGGAAGGGTGTCCCGGGTAAGCCATGTGTCCCAGGGGGCCAAGTGCCCCGGGTGAGCCGAGTGTCGCAGGGGGCCGAGTGCCCCGGGTGAGCCGAGTGTCCCAGGGGGCCGAGTGCCCCGGGTGAGCCGAGTGTCCCAGGGGGCCGAGTGCCCCGGGTGAGCCGAGAGTCCCAGGGGGCCGAGTGCCCCGGGTGAGCCGAGAGTCCCAGGGGGCCGAGTGCCCCGGGTGAGCCGAGAGTCCCAGGGGGCCGAGTGCCCCGGGTGAGCCGAGAGTCCCAGGGGGCCGAGTGCCCCGGGTGAGCCGAGTGTCCCAGGGGGGCGAGTGCCCCGGGTGAGCCGAGTGTCCCACGGGGCCGAGTGCCCCGGGTGAGCCGAGAGTCCCAGGGGGGCGAGTGCCCCGGGTGAGCCGAGTGTCCCAGGGGGCCGAGTGCCCCGGGTGAGCCGAGTGTCCCACGGGGCCGAGTGCCCCGGGTGAGCCGAGTGTCCCAGGGTGCAGTGTGCCCCGGGCGAGCCGTGTGTACCAGGGTAAGCAGTGGGACCCAGGGGAAGGGGCGGTGAAAACCAGAGGCGGAGTGGACTCTATTCATATGGTCCTGAGATAGTCACCATAAAACAAGCAGACTGACAAATGACAGCGGGGAGGGGAAGGAGACCTGGGGGGAGATAGGACAAAAACCGAGGGACTGGTATGCATGAACATAAGTACAACCAATGAACACAGAACTCTGGGGAGGGAGGGCATAAATGGGAGGTGGGGGGGGGGGGGGGGGAATGGTAAACTATGTACACAGAAAATACCTTAATAAAGTAAAATTAAATAAAAAAAAAAAAAAAAAACGCACTCCTATAAAACCTCCCTCCTAGCCAAAACCGGTTTGGCTAGGTGGATAGAGCGTTGGTCTGCGGACTGAAAGGTCCCAGGTTCGATTCCGGTCAAGGGCATGTACATTGGTTGCGGGCACATCCCCAGTAGGGGGTGTGCAGGAGGCAGCTGGTCGATGTATCTCTCTCATCGATGTTTCTAGCTCTCTATCCCTCTCCCTTCCTCTCTGTGAAAAATCAATAAAATATATATATATTTTAAAACCCTCCCTCCTTAGGACAACTACTACACACTGGTAGAGAAGCTCCTCCTTCCTAGCCAACAAGGTAGAAACTAAGAAACTGCTTGCAAACCAGAGAGAGTTGAAGTATACACTCTGAAGGCATTTACAGCAAACAACATCATGAGTCAGTCTTTGAATATTCATATTGAAAAATACTATTTCCTACTTAGTGATATACTGATATTATGCATCTTTTCCCAAAAGAGGCCAATGTCCTCTACAATAAAAATCTTTTGCAGTATGTAATAGTCTAGTTTTTTAGGCGTATAATTTAAAATTATGTTTAAAAATGAATAAAAAAAATCTGTTGAAGCACCTAGCCCTTTCTTGATAAGAAGGGATACAAGTGTAGTAACTCTTAACAGCCATAGAATTCTCATTTACCACCTGGCCCTCACTTTAACACTGTACATAGGCCTTGAACCTATGAAGCCATGTGTTGTTTGAAGTAAATTTCACCAGAAATACTATCATCCCATTTTACATAAAGTTCATGAGCAAATGCCTAGTATTATCCCAGAAATGATTGGGCACCACCACTAATGGCTTTTACTGGTGGAAAGCTGAGTTGATATTCTTTTGTTTTGAAATGTTTACTTATTCATATTTTTGAAAGGGTACTACACTGAGCACTCTACACTGTAAAGATTTATTTACACGTCTATCTCCACTACAGGACCATGAATTCCTTCAGGACCTACACCTGGAACAATGCCTATGCCCCACAGAGAAGGCATTATAAAGTGACAAAGAGCTAAAGCAGTGCCCAAAAATGTTTAAAGATTTAAATTTTCTCCAAAGACAAGCACTAGAGTTAATAATAAACATTCTTATCTAAAAAGTAAATTTTAAGTTCTAGACATACCAAAAAAATTGGTACTTGTGCTAAATGTTATTAGAGAATAAGAGAAATAAAAGGTAGAACTTAAAAGGTTTAAGGAAACCTATTGTAGAAGAAGTGTCTGGGAATAATTTACTTCCCTAGCTCTCATCTAACCTCCTCTGGAAGCTAGAAGAAAGAAGACGATTAAACTGCAACAAGACCTAGCTCTGAAAGGAATGGGTTTCTCTGGGCCTTGCTGCCAACAGAAGGAGGAAGGTGACAGTAGTCCCTAGGGCTTTTAGAAAAAACTGATTCCAGGTGGGAATTTTTTATGGTACTGTGTAAGCCTGAAGCCATACTTTGCTTTCCTTCTCAACTACTAATGATTAAACCATAGGCTATCAAGCTGCAACAAAGGAAACAGATAACTCCCAAACATCATGGTTACATGCTCCTCACCAACCTAATTCTCAAAGGAGAGAAAAATTTTATTGACAAAGTTTTTTATTTCTTTTTTAAGGGGAAAGGTTAGGTAGTCTGTTAAAGATCTGTATTTGGTAGAACACAAAAGTAGTCAAGAACTCTGTATCATAATAATAAACATCAGTCCCATACTAAGACTAGATACTGTAATATACAGTCATGGAGAGCCAATCAATGCTAAATGTCCTATTACTTACCAAATTTCATTATCTTGACCTGGATTAAGTGTTCTATTAAATTGTTATCATAGGGGTATACAGTGAAATCCTACCACTCACCATGTGAGACAGCTAAGTCGATTTACCCTGATCATTGTTCTGAAAAAAAGTTGGAGGTGTACGTCTAAGTTTTCAATCATGGTTCAATTATGGGAGAAGGGGTTACTTTATAGTAACGACTCCTAAGAAAAACATAGAAGTAGAAACTAAAAGTTTTTCCCTTAAGATCAGGGAAAACTTTCTCCCTTCTTCTTCACTTTTTCCCTTCCTCTCTGAAATCAAGTTTAAATCAATGTTCACTTCACTACTCTTAATCAACGTAGTACTAGACACTGATCAGACAAGAGGAAGAAATAAAAAGCATCCAAACTGGAAAGGAAGAAAGAAAACTGTCATTCGCAGATGACATGATATTATACATAGTAAACCCTAAAGATTCCACCAAAAAACTATTAGATGTAATAAATGAATTTGATAGAGTAATATGACACCAAATTAATACCCAGAAATTGATGGGACACATGTGGGAAGCAATCAATTGATGTATCTGTCTCACACCAATGTTTCTCTCTGTATGTGTCTCTCTCCCTCTCCCTCCCTACCTTCTACTCTCTCAAAAATTTCAATGGAAAAAAATACCCTTGGGTGAGGATTAAAAATAACAACAAAACAATAATAATAGTAATAATAATAATAAAACAAAAGTGGAAGAATCACAATACTGAATATCAAACTACATTACAAAGCCATTGTAACCAAAACAGCCTGGTATTGGCACAAGAACAGTCATATAGATCAATGAATAGAACAGAGAGCCCAGATATCAACCCACACCTTTATGGCCAATTAATATTTTAAAGAGGAGGCAAGAACATACAATGGAGTAAAAACAGTCTCTTTAATAAACGGTGTTGGAAAAATTGGACAGGTACATAAAAAATGAAACTAGACCAGCAATTTACACCATACACAAGAATAAACTCAAAATGGATAAAAAAGTGGGAAGGAAGAGGGGGGAGACGGGGAACCATGTAGTGGCAGGGCACTGACAATGGTGGCGTTGGCATCTGGCATCTGTTCTTTCCATGCCCAGCCTGGCGATCATTGCCTCCTCTCCAGCTCTAATTGGCCTGGCCCTGATCGGCCCTGATCACTGGCCAGGCTTAGGGACCCCACCCATGCATGAATTTCATGCACCAGGCCTCTAGTATTTTAATAATTATTTAAAAATGAAATAAACGTAAAAAAGTAGATGAGAAGTTCTTACAACCTATCACCTACAAACCCAAGAAACAATCAACACTTGTTGGAATTTTTAAAATTCACTAACTGTTCAATAGTCTAACCTTCTCTTATTATTAATCATGATCTCAAAATGAATTTAAAATATACATATATTTGATACTCTGAAATACTTTTTTTTCTTTATTAAATATATTGGGGCAACATTAATAAGATCATATGGGTTTCAATTGTACATTTTTATGATACATGATCTGTATATTGCAGTGTTCATTTGAAACTCTTAACTTGAAAATTGATGTAGCAGCTTCCTAGAGCTATTCCATTGCAACTCTGAAGCCCACCAATTAATATTCTTTCATTATACTTCAAACATGAGGGGGAAAAGGATGCCTCAATGGTTATTATGATGAAACCTCAATTCTATTACTAATTATCTTGACTTGTTAACTGGACATGGTGCCCATTTTCTGTTGTTTCCTAGTCCATTAACATGATAATCCAGAGAATCCCTTACCAATAGCATAAAGCTATTTACAAAAAAAAAGTTCATGTTTTAGGCAAAAATAAATCAGGACACACCCATTCTCTCACATTATGATGCCAAGTTTCCATTAGGAATCAAAATCATGTCTTATTTTTCATAGAAACATTTGTTTACAGATAGTATAGACTAGACCACTTTAAAGATCTCTCTTCAATATAAAAATGTACAGAAAAAAGAAACCTCAGAGATGATTCAGCCCAAAGTCAGAGACACACATTTAATTTTTTTTAGATATCACTATCACACATTTAGCCAGCTTCTGCTGAAACATCTCTAGTAAAAGGAAATTCATTACAAGGCAAGTAATCCCATTTCAACAGCAGTTACAAAGTTCTTATACAAAAATGAAATTTGCCTTCCTATAATTTTCACCATTTATCTTATTTCTGTCCTCAGAGATTCAGGGAGAACAAGGCCTTGATCCTTTCTTTCCCTTCTCCAGACTAAACAATCCCAAATTATTCAACTATTCCATATATAAACAGCCTTTCAATCCAGGTTTTTACCCTTTGGACACATTCCAGTAGTCAACATTCTTCCTAAAGTGTAACAATACAGGCAGTATAGTACAATGGTCAAGAGCACAGCCTTCAAGGCCAGACTTCCTAGATTCAAGTCCAGGTTCTGCTCCTTATTAATTGTGTGACCTAGAGCAAGTTATTAAACTTCTCTATACTTCAGTTACCATATCTGTAAGACGCAGATAATAACAAGAACCACTTCAGACAGTTGTATAAAGATTAAATGGCACAATATAAGTAAGCATTCAAATAATGCCTAGCACACAAAAAGCATGCTGTAAGTATTAGCAATTTTAAAATCGAGGATGGTCAAATTAGGAAATACACATCTCCTTTAACTTTGTTACTCAGTTTCTACTAAAAAAGCCTAACAATAATGGTTTAGCAGTTTTGATAGTCATATTGTGTTGTATATTGAGCTTAAAATCACATAAATCTTTTGATTTATTTATTGCTATACTCATTCAGTTTATATTATGCATCTACAATTCATTACCTATTACAAGTACAGTCCATTTTTTCCAGACTTTTGAGATCTTTTGAGAGAATGATTTTGTCATTCAACCATCCATTTTCATTTTTCCTTTTATTAGATACATATGTTCACAAAAGAAAACTCACTATGGGGAAGGGCAGAAACCCAAGCAATTCTATAGGATCTGAGGAAAAAGATTTCTGAAAAACACCAACATATAAAACTGTGAGATCCCCTGGTTCCATTTTAAGTGGGAAGGATGGGCTGTTAATCACATAAAATCAAGTATAGAGCTTGAAAAAGTTAATGTTCGGTCTCTTACCAAAAAAAAAAAAAAAAAAGTCCAGAATATAGAAGAAGTCACTACCCCACTTCCTTCAGCCAACATTCAGCCCTCCAACTGTGTCCAACTTGGAGAGAACTTGCCATGAGCCAAAGCTTTTAAGGTCCCTCCTTTTTGAAGGCACAGTGGAAACAATTCCCAGGAACAAAGAAGTTGCGTCAGCAAGCTCTCTGCTCTTTCAAGTTGGAAGGACAGTTGATTCACACCATGTGTCAGAGAGAAACACCAGTTAGGACCAAGTGAGATAAATTTTAGGCCTCCTCGCTGTTTAATATTAAGCTGTAATAAGTTATCTTTACAGCAAATTATAAAAATATTATGTTTACCCTTCCTCTCATATGCTCCTTCCCTTGAAAAGAAATTCTAAGACAATTCATAATTCCCAGCTCACATATACTCCATCAAGAAATCATTTTCAAATGTTAGCATCTAGAACCAATGAACTGGATCATACTCCCAAAGCAATGACCTGGCATTTCACAATCAGCCCTGCTATACAGTCCTCTGTGCTCCAAGACAGGATTATTTTACTGATGATCATGGTCTTTGGTTAAATTAAGACTTCACTTCTGTCATTAGCTGTCATGGAGTCATCTTAGTGTCCTCTCTAGTCAATAATTTTACTTTACATGTAAACCAAGAAATCAAATATACATTCAACGACATAACTGACACTAAAGTGATTTCATTTTTAATACACTGGAAGATAAAAATAAAATCTGACATAGCCTTTACCTATATGGATTTATTTGGGGGGAAAATGGTCCTAAAACAATCAAAATAAAAATTAACAAAATAAGTGATACTAAAACTCAAACCATAAAATTAGAATTTGGAAGGGACTAGCTTAACATGTTAAGAGAAAGACATCTTTCTGAAAGAGAGATTACTAAAATGACATGATTGTTGCCATATACAGAATTAAGGAATTACAATGGGTAACTGTGAGGAAAGCTAATTGCCTTCCTTTCAGAAACGACTCTATGATTAAAACTTAAAATATGTTAGCTATCTAGTGCATAATTTCAGGAAGTCCTAAGGTATAAAGGAAATAAACATTAGAATTTAGTATCCACCTCAGAGAAGTGGCCCCAATAATCACTCCAGGATCTTTAGAAAATGTGGAGGACTATACCATAAAGCAGTATTAAACCACAGGCAACCACATCCCTGGCAAAACCAAATCCTAATTTAGCCAGTTCTGTGCTAGTTGGATTAAGAAAATGAGTCACTGTCATGCTATCTGCCTCACAAAAAGCAGGGGGTGGAGAGGCTGGATAAACCTCCACTTTTTTTAAAGGAAGAAACTGAGGAAGTGTTGCAGATACATGTGAGCAATGGTAGACTCCCACAGCTGCCTCCATTCTATTTTAATGATTGAATGATTGATTTTATTGATTTTGAAAGAGAGCGATGGAGAAGGAGAGAGAGAAAAATAGACATTAGAACCAAACATTGATCAGCCCTCCTCCTGCATGTCCCCACCAGAGATCAAGCTCACAACCTGGGCTTGTGCCCTGACCAAGAATCAAACCAGTAATCTTTGGTGCATGGGATAACATCCAACCAACTGCCACACTGGCTGGGGCAACCTCCACATTTTTTTAAATCACTAATCATTATGGGAATAAATCAAAACCACAATGAAATTATCCCACTGTTTGTTTGTTTGTTTGCTGTCTTTTGTTTTTGAGTTACTTTTGAGTTTTAATCTACTTTGAGTTAAATTATCACCTCACACCAAAAGACAAGAATAAAAAGTGTTAGCAAGGAGGTGGGGAAAATGGAACACTTGTACACTATTGATGGAAATGGAAATTGGTGCAGCCACTATGGAAAGCAGTATGGAGGTTCCTCAAAAAATTAAAAATAGAGCTATAATATGATCCAGCAATTCCACTTCTAGGTATTTAGCCAAAGAAAATTAAACACTAACTCAAAAAGATGTATGTGTCCCTATGTAACTGAAGCATTATTTACAAGAACCAAGTATGGAAGCAACCTAAGTATACAGTATGTACCTGTTAAAAAATGTGAATTTTGTAATCAAAGAAAACACGGTGAGTTCAAGAGAAACATCAAAAGTGCTTTATTCAAAGTAATGTACATCGCTAGCTACACATTTCCCCATCTTTCAGGTAATTTGTGGATACCTTCCCAATAGAACTTTTCTTGTTTTGAGGCAAACCATTCAGAGACCCAATTCTCCATTTCTTCGTACGTTTTGAAGTGCTGCTCAGAAAGTTTGTGTTCCATCAATTGGAACAAGTGGTAATCTGAAGGAGCAAAGTCTGGTGAATACAGCGGATGGGTAAATACTTCCCAGGCAAGATCTTTTAATGTGTCTTTAACTGGTTTTGAAGTGTGTGATGGTGCGTTATCATAAAGCAAAATTACTTTGCCATGTCCTCCAGCCCATTCTAATAGTTTTACGACCAAAGCGTGGTTCAAATTGATTGTTATCGGTAGCGATTAGTAGGTTTCACCTGGTTTTAGAAGTTCATAATACACCACACCTTTCTGATCCCACCAAATGCAAAGCATTGTCTTCTTTCTGAAGCGATTTGGCCTTGCAGTCGATGTTAATGATTGACCTGGATCAACCCATGATTTCGTGCTTTGGGATTCTCAAAATAAACCAATTTTTCATCGCCAGTCACAATCCGATGCAAAAAAAGACTTCTTTCATGTCATTGAAACATTTTACTGATGATTTTGCCGTTTTCCATTTGTCTTTCATTCAGTTGATGTGGCACCATTTTCCTACCTTTAAAATCTTTCCTATTGCTTCTAAACTATCAGAAATTGTTTGCTGAGCAATGTTTAATCTTTCTGCAAGTTGTTTTTGAGTTTGACATGCATCTTCATCCAATAATGCTTGTAACTGTTGGTTTTCAAACTTTTCTGGTTGACCTGGACGTTCTTTGTCTTTCACATTAAAATCATCACTTTTAAAGCGTTTAAACCAGCGTCCACATCTTGAGATGGATCATGTTCGCCATAAGCTTCCCGAAGGATACAATAACTTTCAGCAGCACTTTTCTTCAAAATAATGAATTAAAACTTCCCACAAGTGCTCTTTTTGGCACGAAATTTGACATTTTTAAGTGTAAAAACATCTATGATGTTAACACCTTCAGCAGATTTAACATATGAAGTCTTGAAGCTTGCTGTCAATACAAAATAGCATACATATCAAATCACATATATATCAACATGTGTGTAACTCCACCTATTGAAAAAAATCTGCATTATTAACCAGTACACCTGGTACACTGATGGGAGAATGGAAAAAAAATGTGAAACACATGGGCACACATACACACATAGAAATATTAGTCTGCCATCAAAAAGAAGAAAACTTTGCCATTTTTAAATCATGGATTGACCTTGGAGAGGACATTGGCTAAGTGGCAGAGAAAGAGAAATACCACATGATCTCACTCATATGTAAATCTTTAAAACAAAAAATAAACAAGCTTAAACAGATGGATTGTTGCCAGAGACAGGAGGTAGAAAATGAGAGATGGGCAAAATTGGTGAAAGGGACTAAAAGGTACAAACTTTCAGTTATAAAATAAACATGTCCGGGGGATAATGTACAGCATGGTGACTAGCATTAATATACTGCATTACCTATTTGAAAATTCTTGAGAGTAGATTGTAAAGGCTTGATCATAAGAAAAAGAAATTATAACTATGTGTGGAGATTGATATTAACTAGATTTATTGTGGCAATCATTTCATAATATATTCAAACATTATGTTGTACACCTGAAACTAATATGATGTTATTAGTCACTTATACTAAATTTTTTAAAATATATTTTATTGATTTTTTACAGAGAGGAAGAGAGAGGGATAGAGAGTTAGAAACATCGATGAGAGAGAAACATCAATCAGCTGCCTCCTGCACATCTCCTACTGGGGATGTGCCCGCAACCAAGGTACATGCCCTTGACCGGAATCGAACCTGGGACCTTCCAGTCGGAAGGCTAATGCTCTATCCACTGAGCCAAATCTGTTTCGGCTATATTAAATTTTAAAGAAAAGAATATCCAGCCCAGTTGGCAAGGGTCAGTGGTTGAACCTCAACCTATGAACCAAGATGTCACTGGTTCAATTGCCAGTGAGGGTACATATCTGGTTGAAGGCTCAATCCCCAGCAGAGGGCATGCAAGAGGCAGCCAATCAATGATTCTCATCATTGATGTGTCTATCTCTCTCTCCCTCTGCCTTCCTCTCTGAAATCAATAAATATCTATTTTTTAATTTTAAAAAAAACAAAACAGCAGGCATCACTTACCCACAAAATCACTTAACACCAGAAGGCAAGATACTCAAAAGTAATACAAGCCAAGAATTTGAAGTTCAACCAAGCTGTCTTTGAATATAAAGTTTACAGAGCAGCCATTTTGCATGTACAATAACTCAAAAATTATTGTTCATATAAGTCCTTCTTAAAACAAATGCTAGAGAAAGAACTCCATCTAATGTAGATAACAAGAGAAAACTTCTACAATAAACATCAGCAATAATAAGTGAACATAATTAACTGCAATTCTAAGACAGACGCAAGATCAGATTAAGAGCAACACAAGCCAAAACCGGTTTGGCTCAGTGGATAGAGCGTTGGCCTGTGGGCTGAAAGGTCCGGGTTCGATTCCAGTCAAGGGCATGTACCTTGGTTGCAGGCACATCCCCAGTAGGGGTGTGCAAGAGGCAGCTGGTCGATGATTCTCTCTCATCGATGTTTCTAACTCTCTATCCCTCTCTCTTCCTCTCTGTAAAAAATCAATAAAATATATTTTTTTAAAAAGAGCAACACAATATGGAATATGAAAATAGCGTGTAAAACTATACAACTAATAAAAATAAGAGAACAAAAGATAGCAGGTATAATAAGCTAGTGGAATGTCTCCTACCTTATACCTTATACCTAGGAGTCAAAGCTAAGCAAATCAAGTACAAGTTTACAATCCCTAATCTAAAATCCTGGAGCAGAAATATTTCATAATTCAGAAATTTTCAGATTTGAAAAAAACAAATATATGTATATATAATACACTAGAAGCCTGATGCATGGATTTTCGCACACTGAAAGGAAATTAATTAGAAGAAATATTTTAGAAGTCAGGGAGGTTGGCTCCAGGGCATGTCCGGACCCCATCAGCAAGCTAACCTGCCAATCAGAGCATCTGCCCCCTGGTGGTCAGTGCATGTCATAGTGATTGGTCAAATGGTCCAACATTTAACCTTTTAGGCTTTTATTATACAGACTTATATGTGAGTTCTTAAGAAACATTCCACAATCAATCACATTATAGTGCTCCTGTAGCAAAATGTAGGAATATTCCCACAAGTGGCAAATATACAGAATATCATATCTTATCTCATCTCATATTGGGTTTTGTTGCGAAATGAATTTAGGCAGGTTTTGACAAGTAGTTTTCATAGCCTTTGGAACTTTCAAATCACAAATTGGAGATAATGGGTTAGCAGGGTTCTAAGCATATTAAGACTATAAAGAAAGCCGAAACCGGTTTGGCTCAGTGGATGGAGCATCAGCCTGAGGACTAAAAGGTCCCAAATTCGATTCCGGTCAAAGGCATGAACCTTGGTTGTGGGCACATCCCCAGTGGTGGGTGTGCAGGAGGCAGCTGATCGATATTTCTAACTATCTCTCTCCCTTTCTCTCTGTAAAAAAATCAATAAAATATATATTTTTTAAAAAGACTATAAAGTAAAACACTAAGATAATACTATTTACTAATATTTATGGTAAAGGAAAAGTGACAGGAGAAGAGTATAAATAAGTTTTAGTGTTGCTGTCAGGTGAGAAACCAATAAATACTATCTTTTTATTAAAAAAGGATGGGAATAAAAGGGAACTGAAGATACAATACAAAGGTACCACAAAAATACATATTTTTCCATCCAAAAAAATAAAAGAGACCATGAGGTACGGCATCATAGAAGTATCATTCTTCACCTTCAAAACAAATTATTTTACTTGATACTAAGTTATTTTAAATTATGCTGCTCTAAATTCCCAGATATACTTGCAGAATGAATTGCTAATAAGCGTAAAAGTCACTAGGGGGCAGCAGAGCACAAAGAGTGGAACACAATATGCAAAATATGCTTCTAAGAGATTCATTATATTACTTTAGAATTTTTATTTTGAAATAGTCACATTGCACAAATAATACAGAAATTTCCTATATAGCCTTCATGCAGAATTCACCAATTTATAACATTTTAGCCACATTTGTCTTATCATTCTCTTTCTATTTACGTACATGTAAATTTTTCTAAACCATTTGGGAATTTGTTGTATACATTACATCTTAAAACTGCAATGTATTTCCTCTCTTACCTCATTAAGGCACACTTATCAAAATCAAGAAACTTACAATAATATAATCATAATATAATCCACAGTCCATAATCCAATTTTGTCATACCAATAATGTTCTCATTTTCATTTGTTTCAAGGTATCTTTGATTTCTTCCTTGGTCTGTTAACCTATTCACTGTTTAGAAGCATGTTACTTAGCCTCCATGTCTTTTTGTGTTTTCCATTTTTGTTCTTATTATTAATTTCTAGTTTCATACTATCATGGTTAGAGAAGATGCTTGATATGATTTCAATGTTTTTAAATGTATTGAGACTTGTTTTGTGTCCTAACATGTGGTCTATCCTAGAAAATGTTCCATGTACATTTGAAAAGAATGTATGTTCAGCTACTTTGGGGTGAAATGCTCTGAATATATCAATTAAACCCATTTAATCTAATGTGTCATTTATGGCTGTCATCTCCTTAATTTTCTGTCTGGAAGATCTATCCATTGATGTCAATGGGTGTTAAAATACCCTACTATAACTCTATTACTATTGATCCTCCCTTTATGTTCATCAAGATTTGCTTCATATATTTAGGTGTATCTGCACTGGGTGCATAGATGTTTACAAGGGTTATATCCTCTTGTTGGATTGCTCCCTTTATCATTATGTAATGTCCTTCTTTGTCTCTTATTATAACCTTTACGTTAAAGTATATTTTGTCAGATATAAGTATTGCTACCCCAGCTATTTTTTTCATTTCCATTTGCATGAATATTGTTTTTCATTCTGTTACTTTTAGTCTGTGTATATCTTTCATTCTGAGGTTGGTCTCATGTAGACAACATATATATGGGTCTTATTTTCTTATCCATTTAGCTACACTACTAGCATGTCTTTTGATTGGATCATTTAAGACATTTACATTTAAAATGACTATTGAAAAAAATAAAAAATAAAATGACTATTGATATGTAGGTATTTATTGCCATTTTATTCTTTTAACTATGTTCCTCTTTTGTTTTATCTTTTCTTTTTCCTTTTAAAGAAGTCTAACACTTCTTGTAGCCTGAGCTTAACAGACTAGTACTTCCACAATATTATCCTAACATTCTTATTCATTTGTCCTTCACGGTATTGCTCTCCATAAGATTGCCTTCTCTCCAAGCAAAATAAATGTGTGTGTTTTTCCTATAAACAGCCTGACTATTGGGATGGACTATATTATGCTAATGTAAAAAAACAACCCCAAAATATCACCTAAAACAACAAAGATTTATTTCTTGCTGATGGTATATGACCATTGTGGGTCAGCAGGAGGCTCTCCTCTACAATGTCCTCACTCTAAAAAAGAGCCAACATTTAGAGCAGTTGTCAGAAAGATTTTTCTATAAATGGCCAAAGAGTAAATATTTTCAGCTTTGTGAAATATATGGACTCTGTTACAACTATTCAACTGTGCTGTTGTAATACAAAAGCCGCTGCAGACAATACATAAACAAATTAGTATGGCTATGTTTCAATAAAATTTTATTTACAAGTATAAGCAGCAGAACATAATTGGCCCACATACCAATCAGAGCACTGCAGGTAATTGTGCAGTGTTTCCCAAACTTCTCTCATGATGAGAATCACCTGGTGGAGTTGTTAAAATACAGATTCCTGAATCCCAACTAAGAAGTGCTAAACTAGAATTTTTGGGAACATATAGGTAAAATTGTTTAGTTAACTAGTGCTAGAGCATTCAACAAGTTGTACAAGTATACAATTTTACCTATATGTTCCTAAAAATTCTAGTTTAGCACTTCTTAGTTGGGATTCAGGAGTCTGCATTTTAACAACCCCACCAGGTGATTCTCATCATGAGAGAAGTTTGGGAAACACTGTGGTAGAGTAAAAGAAAGCATGGACTCTTAAAACTTCCATTTGGAAGTGACTCATCACTTCAGCTCAAAGCAATTCACATGATCACACCTACTTCCAAGGGTAAGGAGGAAAAAAGAGAAATTTTAAGTGGATAATCCTAATACCCACAACATGTATTTTCTTGCTCACTTGTTTCCACTTACCGGAATGCCCATCTTTCCTTTCTCTACAAATTCAAACCATACCCATCTCTCAAGATTCAGTTCCAATGTTACCTTCTCCAGAAACTCCCTGAGTCTCCAAAGACTATGTATGCCTCTCATCATCTCCCAAAGCCCTCTTGTCTAACCTTTCTTGTATCAAGTGTTTTCTACATTAATAAAGTAAATAATCTGAGGACCATATATTATGTCTTAGTAATCCTTTGTATATTCCATAAGGCTTAGTACTATGCCTTATGATGAATTCAATCAATGCTTATAGAATAAATGAAAGTATGGCTGGTGTCTCTGTTTTTTTCTTTTCTTTCTTTCTTTCTTTCTTTCTTTTTTTTTTTTTTTAAGAAATGTTCATCTTATTTTTTTTCATTTTTTAAAAAATTTATTAAGGTATTATATGTGTACATAGTTTACCATTGCCCTCTCCCAACCTCCCATTCATGCCCTCCCTCCCCAGAGTTCTGTGTTCGTTGGTTGTACTTATATGCATGCATACCAGTCCTTCAGTTGATCTCTTATTTCCCCCCAGGTCTCCTTCCCCTCCCCGCTGTCATTTGACAGTCTGCTTATTTTATGGTGACTATCTCAGGACCACAAGAATAGAATCTGCTCCTCCTCTGGTTCACACCGCCCCTCCCCCACCCCCCACCCCCGTCCCACCGCTTCCCCGGGGCACACGGCTCTCCCAGGGCACACGGCCCCCCTGGGGCACATGGGACACCTGGCCCCCTAGGGCACACGGCTCACCCGGGACACCCAGCCCCTTGGGACACAGACTCACCCGGGGCACACGGCCCCCTGGGACACACAGCTTTTCTTTTATATAAGGATTTAAAGTGGCACATAAAGATACAAACTATATAACATTAAATAAAATTAAAAGTAGGAGAGAACAGCAACCTAAGACCAGAAGTGAAGATGATATACACAAGGTAAATATTAAGAAAGCAGGTATCTTTTATGAAGGTGAGGCACAAATTTAGCAATAATATTGTAATAATCCAGCAGGAGAAAGAAAGAGCCATTTTATCAATCATAGTATCAATAAGATAAATAGCTGTTCAGGACAGGCATAAAATAAAATTAAATATTTGGTTATTTTTTAAATAAAGTAATATATTCTTTAAAACAAGGGATCAATAAATATTTTCTAAACAATAGGGCTAGCATGCATAAGATGCTGAAAGAATAACAACAACCAGAAAATATTTTTTCAAGGAAATAAAGGTAAGGTATGCTACAACTTGACTAGGAAGAGCCCATAATAGGCAAAAGAGAACCAGTTAAAGTTGTGATCTGGATTTTAGGAAACGTTTATGGCAATGGTATGAGAAATAGACTGTTCAGTAGACTTTACACTCAGCTAGAGCAAGACTGTATTTGTATTATTTACTGCTGATACGCTCCGTGCTGAACACATAGTAGACCTTAAGTATATATTTATTCCAAAAATTGAAAAGAATGAAGTAGAGACACCACCAAGGAAACTGTTACCAAGTTAAACATAACAGCCTAAATTAGGCCTTTGTCAGGGGGAAGTAGGAATGACATCAACACTGAGTGAAGTGTTTACTTAAATGTTAAGTTTTATGATTTATGAACTACAAGAACTTGGCTACAGAGATTAGAGCAGCAATCTGATCACAAAGAAACACAAAGAATTCTAAAAACAACTACCTGACAACCTTTAATGTGTTACATATTATTAGAAAGTAATTCTCAGATCTTAAAAAAGCCTGTATGCCTCAATCTCCAGGGTTGGTGTTTTTTCCATAGGAGGTAGTTTTAAGAAAATTTAAGATTATAATTTAGTCCTTTTTATTTTATTCTTTACTGTTTAAGGTATCACATATTTGTCCTCATCCCCCCATTCCCATCCCAAACCCCTCCCCACACATGCCCCCATCCCTTTGTTTTCCATGACCACTGGTTAGGCTCATACGCATGCATACAAGTCCTTTGGTTGATCTCTCCCCCTTATCTCCACCCTCCCTACCTTCCCTCTGAGATCCAACATAATTTAGTCTTAATTATAACACAAACTTCAGAAAGATTCTAGTTAAGATCAAAAACAGATTTCTGAGACAGCACTATTAAATTCAAAGACTAAAAGGAAGACCCATAAGCCATCGGAGCTAGATAAGCAAGACATGACTAAAAGAGCCCTAGCTGGTTTGGCTCAGTGGGTAGAGCACCAGCCTGGGGACTGAAGGGTCCCAGGTTTGATTCTGGTCAAAGGTACATGCCCAGGTTGCAGGCTCGCTGCAGCAGATCAATGATTGGTTTATTGATTAAGGTATCACATATTTGTCCTCAACTCCCCATTCCCATCCCAAACCCCTCCCCACATATGTCCCACCCCCCTGCTGTCCAAGACCACTGGGGTGAAATTGGACATTCTTAACAACATATGTCATTCAGGAATATCAAGAATCTCCCACATTCCTAGTGCTAGCTGAGCAAGTTATGATCCCACTCTTAACTTGAGTTTACTCCTTAGATCTTCACTTCAGCTTTTTCTACAGGATCCTAGGATGAGTCACAACCTCTCCGCTGAGTTCCTGATTTAGCCTCTTGTACGGGCTGTGCCTGGCTGATTCTGGGTGCAGTGCCATGTCTGGCACTATCTCTTCTGAGAATGCTGATGTGGTGGAATTCAGCTGTGTTTAGGCTCATTTACCTTGTAATTTTCCACTGTGTCTTTAAAGATAGATATAAGCGGCGAACAACAAGATGGCGGCAGAGGTAAAAGCCTAACTGCAGCCGCCCTCAACAATTTAAAAAATACAACTAAAATATAGAGTGGACACTATCCAGAACTACAGGAAAGTTGACTGACTGGAAATTCTACAACTAGAAGGATAGAGAAAACCAGAAGGAAAACCAGAGGAGCTGTAAAAGCCTAAGGTACGGAGGCGCGGTGCGCGCGAGGGGAGAGGACGGAGCCGGAGAGGAGGGGCGGCGGAGTGCCTGGCTGGCGTTCCCTAGCGGGAAGGAGATAAAAGCTCCGGACTGTGCTGAACCCCAACTCCGACTGCACTGAACCCCAGTTCTGGGCGAGACCCCGGGGGTCCCAGGCTCATACAGAGGGAATCTGGGCTGTAAGGCGGAAACTCAGCGGAGTGGCGAGAAAGGCAGAGCTCCGGAGTCGTGCACATTGCGCACAGAGGAGGGACTGTTCGCTGAGCTGCTGGATTGCCCCAGCGGGAAGGACTCAAAAGCTCAGGACTGTGCTGAGCCCCAGTTCTGACTGCACTGAACCCCAGTCCTGGGCAAGACCCTCGGGCTCCAGCCTCATACAGAGGGAATCTAGGCTGTAAGGCAGAAGCTCAGGGGGGCGGCGAAAAGCAGAGCCCCTGAGTCGCGCACATTGCGCGCACAGAGGACAGACTGTTGTTTGAGCCGCGAGATTGCCCTAGCGGGAAGGAGACATAAGCTCCGGACTGTGCTTAACCCCACTTCCAACTGCTCTGAACCCCAGCTGTGGGCTTGTTGGGGGAGAGAGTACACTGTCTGGTAGCGGGCGAAGCTCTAGGGCGCCTTTCTCTCAGAGGTGCTTGCAGCGAGAACCAAAGGACACTGAGGAACACTGAGGCTCAGGAACCTCAAAGGGCGGGGCTAACCGGAAGCCAAGGCTGTAGGCTCCACCCTGAAGCTCCGCCCCATCCAAGCTGAACTCAGAGAGGCTTTTGCAGGTTTCCAAGTCTAGTGGAATATAAGGCTGTCTCCTGGCATAGACACAGCTGATCCTCCCAACCTACCAACTCAGGGAAGCAGCGAAAATGTCGAAACGAGGAATCAGATCACAAACGAAAGAAATGGAGGACAAAAAGCGACGGGATATAGAGTTCAAAACCACGCTTATAAGGTTGTTCAACAATCTCCTAGAAAAGGCCGATAAAATAAATGAGACCTATGAGGATATGAAAAAGGATCAACAAGAAATAATAAAGGATCAACGAGAAATAATAAAAGGTCAACTAGAAATAAAGAATACAATCTCTGAAATAAATAATATTATACAGAGTCCTAAAAACAGATTGGAAGATTGCAAGAATCAAGTCCAAGATTTGCAACACAAAGAGCCAGAGGACACTCCTCCACAGAAGCAAGAAGACAAGAGAATCCAGAAAGTTGAAGATAATGTAAGAAACCTCTGGGACAACTTCAAGCGAACCAACATCAGAATTATGGGCATCCCAGAAGATGACAGAGAGCAAGATACCGAAAACATATTGAAAGAAATAGTGACAGAAAACTTCCCCCACCTGGTGAAAGAAATAGACTTACATGTCCAGGAAGCACACAGAACCCCAAACAAAAGGAATCCAAAAAGAACCACACCAAGACACATCATAATTAAAATTCCAAGAGCGCCGAAGCCGGTTTGGCTCAGCGGTAGAGCATCGGTCTGCGGACTGAAAGGTCCCGGGTTCGATTCCGGTCAAGGGCATGTACCTTGGTTGCGGGCACATCCCCAGTAGGGGGTGTGCAAGAGGCAGCTGGTCGATGTTTCTCTCTCATCGACGTTTCTAGCTCTCTATCTCTTTCCCTTCCTCTCTGTAAAATATCAATAAAAATATATTTAAAAAAAAAAAAAAAAAAAAAAAAAAAAAAAAAAAAATAAAATTCCAAGAGCTAAAGACAAAGAGAGAATATTAAAAGCAGCAAGACAAAAGCAGGTAGTTACCTATAAAGGGGCACCCATACGACTGTCAGCTGATTTCTCATCAGAAACCATGCAGGCCAGACGGGAATGGCAAGAAATATTCAAGGTGATGAATAACAAGAACCTACAGCCAAAAATACTCTACCCAGCAAAGCTATCACTCAGAATCGAAGGCCAGATAAAGAGCTTCACAAATAAATTTAAGCTAAAGGAGTTCATCACTGCCAAGCCAGAATTATATGAATTGTTAAAAGGGGTTCTTTAGGAAGAGGAAGAAAATAAAGATAAAAATTATGATCAAACACGTAACTATCAACAAGTGAGTCTAAAAACCAAGGGAAGTAAAAATTATGATGAACAATATTAACTGGTGAATATAATAGAATCAGAGGTATGGGAGGGGAGTGGACTGATGATTCTTGGGGAAATGGGGAGTGGAGGGGGGCGGGAAGAGACTGAACATAAACTGCACCTATGGATGAGGACAATGGGGGATGGGGAAAGGGCAGAGAATTGAATGGAAACTTGGTGTAGGGGAGCAATGGGGGGGGGGGAATGAGGAACATTTGTAATAATATGAACAATAAAGATTTATAAAACAAAAAAAAAAAAAAAGATAGATATAAGCACAAAACATGACTCTTAACTGCTTTTAAATTTTGTATTTAGCACTATAAAGCTCTCTATAATCCTAAAGGAATTAAGACAGACCTTTGTCATCTACCTTCTAAGAAGCATTATTGACAAGTCCCACCCAGACTCGCAATAATGTGAGACTTAAATAAGTTATCCAATTATAAAAATGTTAAAAGCACCATTTTTCAACTGAGATCCCTAATTCAAATGTACCTGACATACTGTCATCAGAGTGAAATGATAACACAGTTTTGTTTTGTTTTTTATGTTTTTATTGACTTTTAGAAAGAGAGGAAGGGAGGGTTATAAAGAGAGACATCAATTAGAGAAAAACATCGATTGGTTTCCTCATGCACACCCCCCTCTGGGGATCAAGCCCACAACCCAGACATGTATCTTGACCAGGAAGCAAAACAGTGACCTCTTGGTTCCTGGATCAATGCTCAACCATTGAGCCACACCAGCTGGGTGATAACAGATATTTTTTAAATACTCCTCTTCTACCCGTTTGTAATGCTGGGCAAATTTTTATGTATATATATTGTTATTAATTTCAGAGAGAAAGGGAGAGGGAGAGAAAAATAGAAGCATGAATGATGAGAAAGAATCATTAATCAGCTGCCTTCTGACAGGGGATCAAGCCCACAATCCAGGCATATGCCCTTGACAGGAGTCGAACCCAGGACCCTTTGGTCCGCAGGATGGTGCTCTATCCACTGAGTCAAACCAAAGAGGCCTGGGCATATTTTTTAACTTATCTAAACCTCAGTCAACTCAGCTATGAAATGAGTATACTAATATCTATAATAGCATTGTTATTATTCTTTTTTTTCTAAATATATATTTTATTGATATTTCACAGAGAGGGAGAGAGATAGAGAGCTAGAAACGTCGATGAGAGAGAAACATCGACCAGCTGCCTCCTGCACACCCCCTACCGGGGATGTGCCCGAAACCAATGCACATGCCCCCGACTGGAATCGAACCCGGGACCCCTCAGTCCGCAGACTGACGCTCCACCACTGAGCCAAACCGGTTTCGGCACATTGTTATTATTCTTAAATGAGCTAACATGCACATCAAGCTCCAATCAATAAATGCTACTTTCTTGCCAGGCTGGCATAGCTTAAGTGGTTTAGACTCTAACTATGAACCAGGAGGTCCCGGTTCGATTCCCAGTCAGGGCATATGCCCAGGTTGCGGGCTTGATCCCCAGTGTGGGGCATGTAGGAGGCAGCCAATCAATGATTTCCTCTCATCATTGATGTTTCTATCTCTCCCTCTCCCTTCCTTTCTGAAATCAATAAAAATGTGTTTTTTTTAAATAAATAAATGCTACTTTCTTTCTACTCTTTCTCTCCCTAGCTTATCTCCATCTTTAAGGAATATATAATGAAAATGTTTGGGAGAGAGACTAAGATATATGTGTGTATGGTTAGCTTGTTGGGGCACAGCTTACAGACATCAGGGTTCTTAAGGACCTCAACATCTTCTGAGGTGAATGTGAATAATGATATCAATCTCCTACTATTTAATTTTAGCTCTCAACCAAGTTCCTAAAAGTGGTTCTTATTACATGGTTAATGTTTGTATCATGATTAACATTATTGGAAAGAAAACTGTTTCATTCATAACTCAAAAGTCAAAATGTTCTACCTTTCAGGCATAATGTAAACATCAGAACTAGTGACTGATGGCGCCAAACTAAATTTTCTGCCAACTATGTAAAAAAAGACCAATGTGACTTTTTTCAGTTTTTGACTTGGAGAAGGCCTACTTTCTCTGGTCATCCCAGATCTGAGTTCATCCAACACCAGCTGCCTCCAACATGCCACTGAAGTTCAACCCCAACAAAATCAAAGTTGGTATATCTGAAGTGTACCAGTGGGAAAGTCAGTTTAAAGTCTTCTCTGGACCCAAGATTGGTTCCCTGAGTCCATCTCCAAAAAAGGCTGGTGATGATATCACCAAAGCAATCATAATTACAAGGGTCTGAAGATTATAGTGAAACTGACCATTCAGAACAGACAGCCCCAGATTGAGGTATTACCTTCAACCTCTTCCCTGATCATCAAGACCCTCAAAGACCTACCAAGAGACAAAAAGAAGAAAAAAACATTAAGCACAGAGGAAATACCATTTTTGATGGGGTTGTCACCATTGCCCAACAGATGCGACACCAATCTTTAGCTAGAGAACTCTCTGGAACCATTAAAGATATCCTGGAGACAGCCCAATCTGTGGGCTGCAATATTGATGGCCTCCGCCCTCAAGACATCAACAGTGGTGCAATGGAATACCCAGCTAGTTAAGAATTACAAAGGAAAATATTTCAATTAAAGATAATTTGACAAAAAAAGGAAGAAAGAGCCAATGTGATGCCCAAAGAGGAAATAACACAGTAAAAAAATCTTGACTCAAATCCCAGCACTATCTCTTATTAACTGTAGAACCCTGGAAGTTACCAAATCGATATAATGTAAAATGGTAATACTGGCATCTAAGTCATCAGATATGGGTTAACTCTGGCTGGTATAACTGAATCTGGCCTCACTGTTATTTAGAAGATTAAATAAAATAATATGCCCAAATAGCAAGGCACTTGAGAAAAAATACTGATGGGACCTAAATGTAATTTGCTTATCCTTATCATTATTTCTAGATATTCTCATTTTAATTTAATCCACTTGTTTTGAACTTTATCTTCCCTACCAAAAGCCTACATACAGCATCTAGTGAGAAACACAATATAATAAGGAAAATATTACCATTTATTTATAGTTTTCTATTAGCCAAACACTGGGCTAACTGCTTTATACAGTTTACCTCACTTAATCCTTAAAGCTTTCTTTAAGGTAGTTATATCATTCTAATTTACAGTCAAGGAAACTTAGGTTAGATAATGTGCCCAAAGAAACTGAGGTTAAGAGTTTAAATAATTTGCCCAAACTCACTTGGTTAACAGAACCACAGTTACTTTTGGCCTACCAGGTATCCCTAATTCTATACCTTATTCCTTCCAGAGGCAACCATTACCATGAGTTTGTGATAACCATTTCCTTGCTCTATTTTATATCTGAGCACATATGACTATAAAGTTCACAGAAGTTAGACTGACAAGAGCCTCCCAGCTATGTGCATAACCTATACCCTCACCTTTCCAAGTAACTAAAGATTAGACTATACAGTACAGCTCTGGGGTTCTAGCTTCAAAGAGACAAAGAACAGCAAACTGTCTCTGACCCTTGCTTCCCATCAAACAGGATGCTGCTGCTTTGACTATGGATTCTAGTACATAGGAAAGCAAAACAAGTTAGAGAATTTTGCTACAGACTCATTCTCCTCATTTACTTCAGAGTTTATTTAAGTTTACTTCCTTGTTTTTAATAGGTCTCCTTGCCTATTTTGTCTGTTATACCTCTGAGCACAAGAATACTACAAGAGACCACGGTCTGATGCAGCCTATCCTACGGTCATGGAGAAATGGGTGGTCTAGTTATTAGAAAATTTAGTGACAACATACTGACTTGAATGAAAAAGTCTTTAAATGTTTTATTTGATGAACAGAACCCTACAGTGCAAAATGTTTGTACCAGAAATAAATCTGCTCGTGTATACGGCAATCTAGATTTTGCAGCTCCTCTTCACTTCTGGACCAAACAGATGATCATTTCTCCTCCGTTTAACTTGTAAAAGAGCTACTGCAGAGGCCATCCCCATGAATGACTGGCCTTAGAGGACAAGCAAACTGACTAAAATAAGGAGGATCAAGGGAATTTCAAGGTCTTTCTAGTAGCATGCTGTAATGAAATGAAGCCTTTTTATCTCCACCTCAAGCATACTGAGAAATGTCTATCTGCTTCTCCTATCAACAAACTTGCAATTTAAAACTGATACTACACAACATGGGACTTGTCCTAGTTTGTCAAAGACTGCCAGGCAGCAAAAATAAAACTCCTGACCAAGTTTGTGTAATAACATGGGAAATAACACTGCAAAAAGGACACCTGAATTTTTTTTAGAATTTATTATAAACTTCTGGCTTTTTTTAAGTAAATCTGGTTAACAAGGGCAAATTCTGGGTTATGCTGCACAAATTTGATAATTGAGACCAATGACAATTTAAATTTGGCATACTTTGGGGAGGCTGTTTTCCCAGCTTAAGAAACTGCCAAAATGTTGTATATTAAAAAGAGACCACTATCTAATACTGGTCAAAGACCCCCATACTATACAAATGTCTTAAAAAGTCAAGCTTAATAAAGCCTTTAGAAATATTTTCTTCCTAGCCCTAACTGGTTTGGCTCAGTGGATAGAGCATCCGCCTGCGGAATGGAGGGTCCCAGGTTTTATTCCAGTCAGTTGCAGGAACATCCCCAGTAGGGAGTGTGCAAGAGGCAGCTGAATCAATGTTTCTAACTCTCTATCCCTCTCCTTTCCTCTCTGTAAAAAAAAAAAAAAAGAAAGAAAGAAAGAAAGAAAGAAAGAAAGAAAGAAAGAAAGAAAGAAAAAAAATCAATAAAATATATTTTTTTAAAACGAAAAGAAATATTTTCTTCCTCCAGAATTATTCAAGAACCACTTTGCCAATTTTCCTACTCAACATGAATGGTCTTTTCTGACTGGAATACCATCTCAGTCATTATTTTAAAGGACAATATTTTGCTCGTCCTCAGTAAAAATTTATGATCCATTACAATTACATAGTAATTCACTGATACTGAAGTGTTTAAAGATGATGATATGTAGGATATACTTCAAAATTACTAGTAGACAAGGTAGGCAGTGGAGGAAAGGGTAAGTAGTGAGAGAATCAGATGCAACAAGATTTGTTGTATGTTTAACTGTTAATACTGTAACAAAGATACATAAAGATTTAGTATATTATTTTCTTGAGTTCTGTGGATTTTAGATTTTCCACAGTAAACTTAATTTGGAAACAAAAAAGAATGGTTGTATTCTATCAAAATTGGTTGTATCTATCAAAATTGGTTGTATCTATCAAAATTTTAAATTTACAAAGCTTAAACTTAGTAATCCCACATTTAAGAATCTATCTTACAGAAATATCACTACCAATATGTAAAGAGATACTTATAAGACTACATTATTGTTTGTTAGAACAATGTAGGGAAGGAAAAGGAGACATTCTCTAAATGTCCATCCACAGAGGAGTATGTAATTCCATACAACAGAATATTCTGCAATTATTTGAAAGATAGAAGTTTTGACTTATAAAGATATCTGACATATATACTATTAAGTAGAAAAAAAAGATGTGTATATGGTAATTCTCACTTAAAAAGAAAAACTATAAGACTATATGTTTATACAAATGTGTGTATACATGCTTGTATAAGCAAAGAAAAAAGTCTAGAAAACTACACATCAAACTAATAATAATGCTTTGAACTGGGGAGTTTAAGGAAGAAAGTGAACTTTACTCATGTACTTCTAAATTGTTTATTATTTTTACAATCCTATATAATAAAAGGCTAATATGCAAATTGTCCCCTCAACCAGGAGTTCAACCAGGGGGGCAGGGCTAAACCACCAACCGTCCATGGCCCCTCCCCAACCTGGTCCCAATCTGGTCAGGCTGGCCAGACTCCATCCTTGCACAAATTCGTGCACTAGGCCTCTAGTCTATACACACCCACATACACACACACCCACATACACACACACACACACACACACACACACACACACACACACACATATATATTTATTATGCAAAGTGTCCCCTCGGAAGTTCAACTGACCAGGAGTTTGATCGCTCGCTATGATGTGGCCTTTGGGTGGCGTGAAGGAAGGTCCCAGCTGGTAACCAGCAGCTGCTAGGGATCCTGCCCATGCACAAATTTCATGCACTGGGCCTCTAGTAAACTTATAAAACCTAAAAATATTTTAAAATAAAGTATGTGGTACATAAAAGTTACTCAATAAACAAAAGGAAATTTTAAATGAATCAGCTGGGAATGCTAAGACAGAATTTCATACAAAAGAGAAAATAATAAAGTGCCAGAGGCTAAAACCAACAGTAATTAGCATATTATGCAAAAAGACCCATTGGAAGGCCAATGGACTTTGATATTCAGCAGGGCTGAATATCAGCAGCATAATACTGCCCTGCTGTGGGCTCAATGGCTGAAGGCAATTCCCTAACCTGATAATCTTTTTACTGTTTACCAAAGTTTACCATTGATATGCCTGCATGCATTCCTAAAGGGAAAATGTGAATAAAAGCAGAGGGGACCCAGAAGTCAGAGAGCTTCTCCACTAGAGGGAAGTTTCCACTTGGCCCCCAAGCCGTCTGAATTCATATTTCTTGTCTAGTGTTTTCATTTGTGCAAGCCCTTTCTTCAGATCCTTAACCCTTGCTACAAATGGATATGGCAATAAAGCTTGAAGGAAACTCATGTAAACTACTACACTTTCTATAAAATATGAACAGAAAAGAAGTACTGAAAATATTGAGACACACAAATAAGTTTGCAAAACTTCTACAGGATAGTTTTGGATAGAGAGAACTGAGGCAGACTGGGTGAAAAAGAAGGAAGTACAAAACAAAAGAAGGAAGAAAAAGACTGAGAGAAAATACAGTTTCATAAATGGGAAAGGGTCATCACATTTTATGGAAACAGTATTATACAGAGACAGTGAAGAAACAGATTGTCAAATTACAGCAGGGAGGGTAGGGAGATATGAGGGAGATAAAAGATCAACCTAAGGATTTGTATGCATGCATATAAGCATAACCAATGGACAAAAAACTATGGGGAGGCAGGGCATGTATGGGAGTGGGGGGGGGGGGTAAGGTATGTACACATATAATACTTTAATTTAAAAAAAAGTTTTAAAAAAAGAAAGAAAAAGAAAACAGTATTAAAAATAAGGGTAAAGGCCCAGCCAGTGTGGCTCAGTAGCTGAGGGCTGACCTATATGAACTGGTAAGAGGTGAGACAGGGCAGTTAGGGGCTATTGAAAATTTTTAGAGTTGTCCTTTATTTTTTAAAAATGTAGTGAATGTCTTATTTTTTCTAGAAGGGGTTGGTCTGTTCCCAGTAAAATTTATTTATGCACGCTACCATTTCTGTGTGTGTGTGTGTGTGTGTGTGTGTGTGTTGTATGTGTGTTATTGATTCATTTTAGAGAAGAGAAAGGGAAAAAAAGAGAGAGAAATATTAATTTGTTGTTCCAATAATTGATATATTCACTGATTGATTCTTGTATATGCCCTGACCAGGGATCAAACCCACACCCGTGGTATATCAGGAAAATGCTCAAACCAACTGAGCTACCTAGCCGCAGCATAAATATCTGCTATTTAATGTATACTGGCTTCACCCTAGAGGGTAACAACCTGAGCCAGCAGGAGTAACCACTGGTTTCCAAACCTGCATTTCAATATGATGAGACAACCACATGCATTTACTTTCCTTTCTCCTAAAACTCCATACAGAAAAAGGTATAAACCCATTGCTCGAAAAGAACAAGGAAAGAGCCTACAGCCAACAAGAAATAGCAACAAATTTCTGGAAGACAAAAGCTGATAAACAGCAGTAAGGATGAAACACAGTAGTACACAAGAAAAAAGTCATTCCCAAAGAAATGAAATCAAAAGGGAGTATGAGAGCCAACCATAACGATGGAGACGAGGACTCAGAACGCTGAGAATAATGGAAGCACTGAGAACAAACAGATTAACTGAAAGAGTGAATACAGAGTAGTCAAACCCTGCGCACTTACTCCACACATGCATATTCAAGGACCCAAAGCTAACCCTAGGCAAGGCATCAGGGGGGTCTCTCTCTGGAGAAGTAATGAAGCTTGAGAACATACTAAAAACCATCAAACTGTTCACTTTAAATAAATAAATTGCATAATGTGTGAATTATATCTCAATAAAGCTATTTTGAAAGAAGAAAAAGCACCAATTTTTCTTTTTTTCCCATAGTGGAAAATCAATTAAAATTAAATATGAGTTTTTATTAATTATGAATATAGAAACTGACTTTTTTACTTTATATTTAAGAGATCTTTTAAAAATAAACTTCATTTGTGTGAAAAAACATTTAACTTAATAAACATTAATTTCATGTTTCATTTCCGTTTCCTCAAGTAAAATTAAATGTAATATTTTTAATATAAACAGCATTATAGTATATCCAATACCCAATTTCTATGAAAATTATTTTCTTCTACTCACCCTCCTATTTGTATATTTGTGTGAAGTGATATTGATCTGGAATGATGTTCATTAAAAATGAATAATGGTCATTTCTCAAAAACAGATTTTTGCCTGATATGTATTTGTGTCATCTTTACAGTTTTCTATTCTGCTTGGTTTTATTTTTACAGATTAGCAAGCATCACAATTATAAAAAGAAAAATAATTTTCTTTTTTATAATAGAAAAAAATTTTTTTATAAAAGAAAAAGAAAAAAAATAGAGCAAGGAATTACCAAATGGAGAGTTTAGAACTGAAAGGACATATAATAGGTCTCTCATTCTAAGAAGGTGAAGCAGATATTGTTTTTGCTATTAAGTATAACTAAAAACTCTAGGCATCATATATAAAATAAACATTAAGAGATCTGAAAGGTGGAAGAAGAAGGCAGATAGGCTTGGGACCTCAGAACCAAAGAAACAACACTGGTGAGGTTCCTGGATTTTCTTTTTTGGTACATATCCCAGCTTGGAACTAAAGAGACATAAATAAGTACAAACAAATAAGCAAAAAAAAAGCCATAACAAAAGCCTGTTCTATCCACGGATGACAAAAGAGGTAGCCTACCAAAAGAGAAAACATTTACACAATCACTGTTGTATTCTAGACAAACACTACAGAAAAAACTGTGGCCCCACCCACACTCACACAAGCACAGGCAGAGAGGGAGCCAAGATTTCCGCCCTCTAGAAGCACCCAATACCCTGGCCAGGGTGTCAGAAAAGGCCAAGAAGGGAGCTGGGACTCTCACCCCCAATAGATGGTTACAATCCTCTCTCACACAGCGTTATTAGCAGAGACCATGTACGGAGCCAGGACTCCCACCTCTAGTAGGTGAGGAGCCCCTCAGGGCAACAGAGTCCAAGAGGGGGACAGGGACATCTACCTCCACCTAGCAGTAATGAAGCATCAGTCCTCATCTCCTGCCAGAGCAGTGTGCAAGAAAGCTAACTAAAAGGGTAGGTTTAAGTGAGAAACAGAGTTTCAAAACATACTTTGTACAGGTTTCAATTAAAAATCATTCTTCATACCAAGAACAAGGAAGTTGTCAAAGTAATGAAAAAAGACAATCAGTAGATGCCAGAAATGACAGAGATGTCAGAATTCTCTGATGATGTTAAAGTCGTCATAACAAAAATGGTTCAACAAACAATTATGAACACACTTGAAACAAACAGATTGAGAGCCCCCAGGGGGAAAAATAGAGCAAGAAATTACCAAATGGAGAGTTTAGAACTGAAAAATACAATAACTGAAAAGAAAACCTCAGTAACAGCCTCAGAAAGAACAGAGGCAAGGATAAGAAACTAAGGAATAGAGGCAAGAATCAGTGAATTCTAAGATATAACAATAGAAATTACATTATCTGAATATGAGAAAAATAAAATGAAAGAACTAAACAGCACCCCAGGAGCTATTGGACAATAACAAAAGATAAAACATTTATGTCACCAGAATCCCAAAATGAGAGTGGAAAAATAATGGAGTGGGGAAACTACTTGAAGAAATAATAAATTAGAATTTCCCAAATTTGGCAAGGGACATATAAACCTACAGACTCTTGAAGAAGTTCAGCAAACCCAGAGAGGATAAACCCAAAGAAATACATGCCAGGACACATTGTAATTAAACTCCTAAAAACTAAAAACAGAGGGGGAAAATCTTAAAAGTAGCCAGAGAAAAGTGACACCTTTTCTACAGGGAAAAAGTAACTTGAATGACAGCAAATTTCTCATCCGAAACCATGGAGCCCAGAAAGCGGCAGCACAAAATTTTTCAAGTGCTGAAGGAAAAGAACTCCAGAATTGTACGTGTAGCAGAAATAATGGTTCATTCCTTTTCAGATGAAGTAAACTAAGCCAGTCTCATGTACAGAGAATTTGTTGCCTACTCTTTAAAAAAACTGGATACAGGAACTTCTTTAATCAGAAAGGAAATGATTTTTTTAACAGGAATCCTGGAACATAAAGGGGAAAAAGAACACAGTAAGCAAAAATATGGGTGAATATAACAGGTTTTACTTCTCTTGAATTTTCTAAATTAGATCTGCTGCATGAAGCAAAAATTAAAACAGTTTGACATAGTCCTAAATGTCTATAGAGAAAATATTTAAGATGGTTATAAATAAGAGAGGATAAAGGAACATAACGGAAAGTGAAGTTTCTATACTTCACTCAAGCTGGTAAAATGATGACACAAGTAAACTGTGATAAGTTATATATTAAATAATTTTAACAACTAAAGAAAACAATAATTTTAACAACTTAAAAAAAACTATACAAAAAGGTACATTCAAACCCAGTATAGATAAATCAAGTTGGAATTTTACAAAATGTTCAAGTCACACAAAGCAAAGCAAAAAAAGAGAGAGAGAAACAAAAAAAAGAGAGAATAAACATAGAACAAATAAAAAGCAGAGTTGAGACTTTGCATATCAATAATTATGTTAGATATAATACCCCTCACAAATATAAACATAAATATCCCTAAGAAACTATTGGCAAATAGAATTCAGAAATATATAAAAAGAAATATGCATACAGAGTGACTAAACTAACAGTGACTCTTTCAGGGAGGCAGGCTCTTTGCTGTGTTTCTTATTAAAAAGCTGTAGGGTAAAATAGCCTTCCAGCTTTTTATCTTGTTTGTCTACACTTGAAACATGACAAGCTCTGTGATGAAAAGCATATCTTTTAGCACTATAATACTGTATAGTGGAGCAGGACACTATTACCGAGCCCACAACCCGGGCATGTGCCCTGACAAGAAATCAAACTAGGACTTTCTGATTCATAAGTTGACCGACACTCAATCACTGAGCCACACCAGACAAGTGGGTATTGTTTTTCAACATCAAAATTAAGATTATTCACCCTGGCCAGTGTGGCTCAATTGGTTGGACATCATCCCGTGGACAGAAAAGTTGCCGGTTCTATTCCCGGTCAGGGCACATGCCAAGGTCGCAGGCTCAATCCCCAGTAGTGTGCTTTCAGAAGGCAACCGATGTTTCGCTCACATCCATGTGTCTCTGTCTCTGTCTCTCTCTCTCTCTCTCTCTCTCTCTCTCTCTCTCTCTCTCTCTCTCTCTCTTCCTCCCTTCTTCCCTTCTTCCCTTTCTCACTCCCTCCCTTACTCCCTCCCTCTCTCAAATAAACAAAAAAAAGTTTTTTAAATCCTTGGGTGATGATTAAAAGTAGTACTTATGAAGAAATAACTAAGGTATAAGCAATGCATAGTCTTTCAGACCAGAAATCATAGAGACTGAACACATGCATTTTACTTAGGAAAGTGTCTGTAGCATTTATAAGCCTCTCAAATTGATCAATGTTCCAAAACAAGAAGAAAGAAATAATGCACTTTCCAACTCCCAATATAAATATTATCAAAACCATGCCTTAATTAAGCCAAAACCAGCAGAGAACTGTATTTATTCCTTTGGCTCCCTGGAAAACTGCTTTTACTGAACTGTGCTTTGGTTATGCCATATGCTTTCGCTAAAGGACAATACAGCAAACAGCCTGTCGCATATTGCTGCAATGACTATATGGGCATTAAAGTTACATTATATAGGTCCTTCGTTGTGAGGACATATGGGAGAAACAGTTCTCTGGTCTTACGCAGAACCAAGAATAGTTGTGCTTCTCCTAAATAACTACTGTTTTATTTTACAACACCATATCTCAAATAACTGAACATGTCTCTTTTTTGTACTAGTTGCTAGAAAGTCTATAGACAAAGTGATGGCCTACCTTTAAAAAACGTACAGGCCTTCAAATACAATTTTTTTGTGCATCTAATTTCCCTCATATTTTTTTCTTTTTAGAATTCAGATAGTTATGGCTTCTCCACTAAGAAATTACACTTTGAGCCCCGGCCGGGTAGCTCAGTTGGTAGGAGCATCATCTGGATGTGCCAGGGTTGTGGGTTCAATATCTGGTCAGGGCACATGCAAGAATCAATGAGTGAATGCATAAATAAGTAGAACAATAAATATCTCTCATCTCTCTCTCTCTCATTCTCTCAAATCAATAAATAATTATTTTTTTTTAAAAAAAGAAGCTATACTTTGACTCAATACTTCCTGATACATCAAAAATGTATTCTTGCCTAGTCGGCATGGATTAGTTCACTATCAACCTATGACTCACAGTTTTGTCAGGGCATATGCCCAGGTTGTGGGTTCGATCCCCTGTGGAGTGTGCAGGATGCAGCCAATCAATGATTCTGTCTCATCATTGATGTTTCTATCTCTCCCTCTCCCTTTCTCTCTGAAATCAATAAAAATATATTAAATAAATAAATAGCCAAAATAGCCTGGCCTGGAAGCTCAGTTGGTTAGAGCATCATCCCCAGACACCAAGGTTAGGGTACATATAAGAACCAACCAATGAATGCATAAATAAATGGAATAAATCTCTCTCTCTCGCTCGCTCTCTCTCTCGCTCTCTCGCTCTCTCGCTCTCTCTCTCTCTCTCAAAATCAATAAATAAAATGGCCAAAATATTTAAATATTCCATTATTGTTCCTTATTTCTTTTTCTTTTCTTTTTTTTTAAATATATTTTATTGATATTTTACAGAGAGAGGAAGGGAGAGAGATAGAGAGCCAGAAACGTCGATGAGAGAGAAGCATCGACCAGCTGCCTCTTGCACACCCCCTATAGGGGATGTGCCCGCAACCAATGCACATGCCCTTGACCGGAATCGAACCTGAGACCTTTCAGTCCGCAGACCGACGCTCTACCACTGAGCCACACCGGTTTTGGCTCTTTTTCTTTTTTCTTTTAATATATTTTATTGATATTTTACAGAGAAGAAGGGAGAGAGATAGAGAGCTAGAAACGATGAGAGAGAAACATCGACCAGCTGCCTCTCGCACACCCCCTACCGGGTATGTGCCCGCAACCAAGGTACATGCCCTTGACCAGAATCGAACCTGGGACCTTTCAGTCCACAGGCCGAAGCTCTACCACTGAGCCAAACCGGTTTCGGCTGTTCCTTATTTCTTAGCTGAATGTTCATTAATTCAAATATGGGAACAAAGTCCATGCAACATCAGTTGGTCTTTAAGTAACTGTCTTCCTTGTGTTTGAAATACTACAGCAGATACTACCACATTGCAAAAATGGCTTTCCTCTTCTTTCCCACAGCAACAGCAAACACTTTAAGAAATGACCTATTAGACACCTTAGGTCTCAAAATGTTTAAACTCAGGTCAGGTATGTGTGTGTAACTCAATTTCTACTAACTCCTCCCCCACAGTATTTTTGCGAGCGCGCGTGCACACCCACACACACACACACACACACACACACACACACACACGCCACCACAAGCAAATTTGAAATGTCTCATTGCTCAGCTTCTCAACCCAGATTCACACATTTCATAGATAGATAAGCCACTCACTAATTCTATCTTTCTAAGTTGCTTTCAGCTGAAAGCTTGATTTTGATATGTGACTAAATCAATTATTACATGGTTAACAGATTCTGCAAATTATCAACTGTAATGATATAAAGAACCAAAATATCTATCTTTATTATCCTCAATGTCCAGAATATGCAAACACATAAATACAGAGAGTAGAGTGGGAAGGGCAGGGAGACAGAATGTAAAATGACTGCTAATAGGCAAAGGATTTTTTTTGGAGTGATAAAAATGTTCCAAAATTAGATTATGGTGACTTTTGCACAACTGTGAGTATACTATAAAACCACTGAATGGTACACTTTAAATGGGTGAACTATATGGTATATGAAATGCAACTTAATAAAGCTATTTTTAAAGGCATTATATTTTACTGTTAAACTTAAAAGTTATATGGTATTGGAAGGAAACTAGGCTTTGGGTGGTAAGCACACAATAGAGTATACAGATATCAAATTATAATGTTGTATATCTGAAATTTATATGTTAGTAACCAATGTCACCTCAATAAATTTTTTTTAATTTAAAAACAAAATCTGAAATAGCAAATTAAGAATGAATGTTAACTGCTAGTATCCACAGAGCAAATTAAGGAAATAACCTACTGAATAAGTGATATGAGAGAAAACTAGAAATACAGAGATGGGAATATGGAGCTATTGTACATGAGTGATTTGCAATCAATATTTTAGCATTAGTGCTACAAAGCTGGGATCAATATTATTCTAAAAACAAAACAGAAACCAGTATCTTACGAGCCTCTTTCCTCATCTGCAAATCAAGACTTGCAACTAACAAAATAATATTTAAGATGAAGAAAGAGATGACTGTTTTCCCAAAAGGATTAACTATATGCAAAGCCTCTACATGCATGATATGCTTGGGCCTTTCAGAATTACAATGAAAAGGGAGAGGCACTCCCTTATGATATGTGGAAATTGACTAACATTGCATGAGTGTTCGATATTAAAATAAGGAGTTATACAATGAAAAAGGCAAGCTACTGTGACTCCTCAAACAAAAAAGGAATGACTGGAAGAGTAATTTGGTATATTAGGGAGAAAAAGCAAGTAATGATTCACAAGTAATAGTTGGCAAAAGAAAGAGTCTGTCTGCTTAGGCAAATGTAGCTGGGTGGATTTCTGTGAAGGGCAGGAATTTTAGGGATGGACACACTAATCTTATGTCTGCTATCAAATATGTTTCTGTTCTTTCATTCCTCTTCAGTTACAACACCAAATTCAGGAACAGCTAAGAATCTGGTGCCTAAAAAAAGCTATCTCAAAAGATGGAAGAAAGAGAAAAGACTATGAAGAAGGGTAGAGGAGTTTGAGATAGACAGTTAAGGGTAAAGTTAGGGAAGAGAGCCTACTGCCTTAATCAAACCTGGCTAATGATTGCGATGAGAAAGCAGGATATAATGATGATGGGGGTGCATCCAAGGAAAAGCACGCATCAAGTCTGTGCATGCTACTATCTCTGAATGGGATAACGAAAAAAGGTGAGGTCAGCCCCTATGAATGTGGACAAGAGGCAAACCAGACTAAAGACAAAGACAGTGCATATATCACTTGTATTTTTAGATGTTCAGTGATTGAATCTTGGGTCTGACGGTAAGATTTAGGGTTATCTGCCAAAGCCAGGATAAGGCCAAAAATGAAAAGCCCCTAATAATGATACAGGGAGTTAGGAAAAGCAATTAGAACTGATAGGATAGTGCAGAGGTTCTCAAACCCTTTTTGTTTACCATGTCCACTTAGGGCAAAAGATCCCTAAATTCATCTAACCCCATAAAACCCCACTTCCCAGTGAGAAAAGAACTCAGTGATAATAATGAAGTAATATATATATATATATATATATATATATATATATATATCTTTTCTTTTTTTAATTTATTTCAGAGAGGAAGGGAGAGGAAGAGGGAGAGAGAGAAATATCAACAATGAGAAAACCACTGATTGGCTGTCTCCTGCATGCCCCAAGGGGATCGAGCCTGCAACCAGAGTATAAGCCCCGACCAGGAGTCAAACCATGATTTCCTGGTTCCTAGGTTCAACCACTGAGCAATGCTGGCTGGGCAAAATGAAGCAAATTTTAGGAAGAATGGGTAACTTGTATTCGAACCATAATGCATTTATTCTATGTCAAGATACAAGAAGCTCTAACCAATTTGACTCAGTGGATACAGTCCGTCTGGGGACTGAAGGGTCCTAGGTTCAATTCCGGTCAAGAGCACATGCCCAGGCTGGGGGCTGGATCCCCAGCAGGAGGCATGTAGGAGGCAGCTGATCAATGGTTCTCTATCACTGTTGATGTTTCTATCTCTCCCTCTCCATTCCTCTCTGAAATCAACAAATATATATTTTTTAAAGATACTAGAAAATTACAGGCCAATATTCAGTTGATACAAGTATGCATTACTATTCAGTGGAGGGTTAACATTATAAATCACGACAAACTAACTTGATCAGGTGAAGTCATTTATCATATAAGCCAAGAACTACAGCAACGGAAAACCACAACCAACTCAACACAACACTGATGGTGTCTGAGAAAGAATTCTTCCTAAAAACTCTGGTAATACCAACTGCTCCAGGGGGAGCTTTGCTTAGCTGCCTACTGCAGCTCAGCAGCCAAATTTCTTAGTGGCATACTGAATCCGCATCCTCAGTAAACTCTAATGACATCTAGTTTTGTGAAAACCAAATATTAATAACCATTAATAACGCACTTATAATACTAGTAAGTAACCTTTGGTTTTTATAAACGAGAACGAATGAGGATCACTTACCGTATTTGCCGGCGTATAAGACGATTTTTGGGCCCTGAAAAATATGCCTCCAAGTGGGGGGTAGTCTTTTACGGCGAGTATATAACAAACTCTGTATTTTGAGTGGAAATGTTAGGGGGTCGTCTTATACGCCCAGTCTCTTATACGCCAGCAAATACGGTATTTTTCAGGGCCAAAAAATCGTCTTATACGCCGGCAAATATGGTACTCAAAAGACTTCAAGAAAATGAATACACAGAAAAGCATTATGATCACGATGACGGTCACGATCAAGGAGAGCACTTGGAGAACAGTGCCAGCAATGTGTCCCGGAGAAGGAAGCTGTGCAGATGGAGATGACTAAAGTCTTTAGATGACTTCAGTCTTTAGAAAGGCAATATTCCCATGGGGGGGGGGGGGGTTGAACCAAGCTGTGTGTGATAACTCGTTTTTGAAGGTGGAAGCAGTGACCCAAGATGGTACAAGGTGGATAAGACAATTACCTCAATTACTGGCTACATGGAGCTCTGAAAGGGCCAGAGGAAGACGAAGATGAGCTAGTTCTAGGGCACCAGGGACCTGAGGGGAAGGGGAAAGGCAGCTCCACACTGGGCTTGGCCAGTAATTACCAAGTCCAGGTGAAGGGCGATCCCCAATTGAGGCAGGACACCGGGGGCGAAGAATGCAGACTCCAGAGCCAGGCTGCCTGGCGAGGCATCTCAGCTCCCCCACTTCATTTCCTCAGCCACCTTGCGGGGCAAGCAAGTCGCCGAAAGCCTCACCCGTAAAACGAAGGTCATAACAGTACCTAACGGGGCTGTGCGTCGGTTCTAAGAAGTTGTATTTGTAAACCGCTTAATACAATGTCTTGCTCTCTCTATTAGCGATACCTGACTTTTGTTAAATAAATTGAGGGAGGTGGGGGTTTCTCTGGGCACCTCCAAATAAAATCGAGGTGTGGGCGCAGAGTCATGGTCACGGGAGCGAGGGGGGGGGGTAAGTTTCTCTCGGTGGGGAGGCGACCACAGCTGCCCCTCGGGGGGAGAGAGAGGTGGGCCTGCGGACAGGGGCACGGGTCGGGGGAAACTTCCTTCCCGGCCTAGGATTTCCAGGAACTCGTTTCTGAGAAGTAAGCGGTTGTGATTTTAAGGAGGCAGGAGTTTCACTTCCCAGCCACAGACCACGGTGGGGAGACATTCTCTCTTGCCTGCGAAGCGGAGTGGGGTTCGGGTCGGAGGGAGACGGGGAGACTCCGGTCCTGGGGGAAGAGGGGATCAAAGCCACCCTCTGCCCGGCGCCGGGCCAGCCTCGGAGGGAGAAGGGAAGCGGCACCCCAGCCCGAAGGCAGGCAGGCAGGGGTTTCCTTCAGGGCACCTGGCCTGCGGGCGACGGCGACCGCGAAGGGACCCCACGTCGGGGCTCCCGAGGGAGACCCGCCCCGCCGAGGGTGGAGGTGGCTCGCCCGGCTCCCCGAAGGGAGGGGCCGGCGCTGACCCTGCGACGGCGGGGCGGACTCACTCATGGCCCCCGAAGGAGCCCAGACATCCCCCCCCCCGCCCGTCCCGCTCGCGCCCCCGGCCCCCCGGATACCTGAGCGTGGGCCCGATGCAGGCCGTGTCGGTGCTCTCGATCTCTCGCAGGATCCGCTCGTGTTCCGCCGCCGTCTCCAGGCTCTCCGCCTCCGCCATCTTTCCCCGCTCCATGGACCGGGGCGCCCCGCAGCGAGCCCCCGCCCCCCGTTCAGCTCCGCTCACCTGACGCTCCCACTCTCACCCCCGGTTCCCGAGCCCCCTCAGCCTCCGGCTGCCCGCAGGACGACCCCTCCCTCGGGCCGGGCACGCCCCCTTGCGTCACCGCGTCCGCCGACGTTCCACGCAATGCCCTCTGGGATTGGTAGTTCTCCGGGCGGTGTGAGGCAGGATTCCGCTCGCGTACGCGTGAAATCCGCAAATACGCGCGGGGAAAGCCGCGCTGGAAACCAGCAACGAGTAAAGGCTGTATGTGCAACGGTGATCTAATCACAGGCACCGGCCTTAACCCTACAAATTCTTGTTTAAGGCCCTTGCCACAAAGTTCAAAAGGCTCTACAGGTTCGAAAAATAAGAAAGAGTAATATTAAGTTAAATTAAATTAAATTAAAAATAATCAATATAATATATAAAAATAAAGAAAAATAAGGACTAAAGAGGTTTCTGTGGACAGCTATCTTACAAGCTGGGAGGTTGGGAATAGAGGGAGAGAAAGATTAAAAAAAATAAAAATAAAAATAAAAAAACCCCAAGCCAATCCAGAGAATCAAGCCCAGAGATCACTTGCGGGTGTGAAGGATTCAGAGCCTGGGCCCAGAGGTTTAAAGGTGTGTCTGGAAGGTATGAGATCTCAGAAAGCCAGCAAGAACTTTATTTGCTCTATGTAGATAAGTCGTAGTCAGAGGTGGGGCTGGAAAAAGTACTTTGGAGAGAAATACTGGGCTGAGAAATGTCTACTTTATTCTAATGACTCCACTGATCCGATGACCAATTGTATCAGAAGCGCCTAGAAACTTTTTTTAATGCTGATTAAAAGTCCTACATTAGGGCATTCTGGTCCACACATCTGCATTTCATAAACTCCCCGGATTAGAATTTTAAAATCCTATGTATTGGTCAATGCTTGAATTTTTACCTAACACAAATGGGAATCCATTGAAGGTTTTTAAGAATAGTGACTGAACAAAAATAGATCCAGAGACAAATGGCTGGGGAGGTGGCGGGGGAGGCAGTTAGAGATCAACCAAAGGACTTGTATGCATGCATATTGGCAAAACCAATGGACACAGACACTGGGGCGGTGGGGACTTGCCCTCAGGGGTGGGAATGGCTGGGGGGAGAGGTATGAGGGGGAGACCGTCAATGAGGAAAAAGGAGACCTATGTAACACTTAAAACAATTTAAAAAAGATACTTTTTTTCATTCCTATAATTTTCAGTAATTTCTGGATTTATAAAATAGATGTTGAAAACTGAGGATACTTATATAGTTCAATTCCAAATAAAAATCACTGAAATGATCACAGAAGAAGAAGAAGAAGAAGAAGAAGAAGAAGAAGAAGAAGAAGAAGAATAGTGACACAATCAGAACCTTGGCATTAAGAAATTAGATCAAAAGCAAGTGTGCAATGTGAGCAGAAACAGAAAATCTGCAGGCAGGGAAATGTTATAGAAAAATGTAAAGCCTAAACCAGGGAAGTGGCAAAGAAAATGAAAAAGAATGGACAAGTAGGAAATACATTTAAAAGAAAATTGGCATGAGTTGCTAGATATGAGAAAGGAGGACCTTGGATATTACTCTGAGGTTTGAAGCAGTCACTAGGAGAATTGTGTTGCCACCAACAACAGCAAGGACAACAACAACAAAAGGCATGTAAGAATTAAACCAGAAGTCGAGGCTAAATGATATGTACCATAGCCATACTATGGATTATGGTGCAATCATTGAAGAGAAAGAGAAAAGACTCTATACTCAGAGATAAAGCTATCTTCAAATTGTAGTATTAAGTGAAAAAGCAAGGCATGAAACAGTATGTCTTCATTTGTTTTATTAAAAGGGTAAATATTGCCAAAACTGGTTTGGCTCAGTGGATAGAGCATTGGCCTACGGAGTGAAGGGTCCCAGGTTCGATTCCGGTCAAGGCATGTACATTGGTTGCGGGCACATCCCCGGTAGGGGGTGTGCAGGAGACATTGGTTGATGTTTCTCTCTCATCGATATTTCTAGCTCTCTATCCCTCTCCCTTCATCTCTGAAAAAAAAATAAAATAAAATAAAATATATTTTAAAAGGGTAAATATTATATGCTAACATATATATAAAATATTATAAATACATCAAATATTTCTGAAAGGATACCCAGGAGGCTGTTAACAGTAATGGCAGGGATTGGAAGCAAGGGACCTGAAGTAGGAAGAAGGTAGTTTTAAATTATGTGTGTATTTTGGAATGCTTTCTCTTGTGCATGCATTACTTTCTCAATAAAAGTATTGAGTCAGTATTAACTAAAAATGAATTTTAAAAATAAACAAACCAATAGTTAAGAGAATGGGTTACAAGTCCTGGTTTGCCAGGTAATGAGCAAGATGCTAAACCTGTCTGTGTCTAGAATCTAGACTCTAGATCATCCCTGGTCGTCCTCATTTTATTCCGTTACTTATGTTTAAACCATTCCAGATGGATGTAGGAAGGGGTACAGAGAGCATGGAGCCTTTCATCTTTATAGAGATCTCTTGAAATACATGGCAGAGGGTCCCTTCAGTTACGCATTTTAGCATCTCAGTCAGCAAAAAGCGTCTAGTCCAAATCAAGAAGCCGACGGCTGTGTAGATCAGATATATATATAGAAGTGGTTCAACTAGCTTCTGCTACTTTCAGCAGTTCTTCTGAGCCCCACAGAGGCCAGAGATCTCACATGTTACCAACAAGCGTGTGGGAGTCTGGAGTGACTCCAATAGGAAAGCCCCCGTGAAGATGGCCTGCGCTCTAAATGCAGAAGCTGTAAATGAGTTCAGTGTGGCCCGACCAAGAAAGCACTAGACCTGGAGTCGTGGTGCCTTCGATGCTGGTCCAGCATGAGTAGTTAAAATGCTGACCACTTTCTGGGAGCCAGGCACTGTACGAAAAGTAAGCACTTCCATGCAGCATGAAATCCTTACTGCAATCATTTGCAACAGATACTAAGTATCTCATTTTACAGATGAGAACGTTGAGAGAATTGGTAATATCTCAAGTCTCACAGCTAGTCAATGATGAAGCTGGTGTTTAAACCCAGGTCCATCCGATCCCAAGGCCCATTTCCGGATCACTGGGCCGCCACACTGTCCCGCCCATACCTTCCATTGCCAAATTTTTTTTAAATATATATTTTATTGATATTTTACAGAGAGGAAGGGAGAGAGATAGAGAGTTAGAAACATCAACCAGCTGCCTCTTGCACATCCCCTACCGGGGAATGTGCCTGCAACTAAGGTACATGCCCTTGACCGGAATCGAACCCGGGACCTTTCAGTCCGCAGACCAACGCTCTACCACTGAGCCAAACCAGTTTCGGCCCATTGCCAATTTATTGTGTGAGCTTCAGCTAATCATTCTGCCTCTAAGCATCTGCCTCTACATTAGTATAATTATATCACTTCTCAGGCCCCTTCCAAATTGTTCAGAAGACCTCGTCTCAAAACGACCTCTTTCCACTTGGAAGTTCTTTTCTCTTTTCCTGCATACGAAGATTCACAGCAGGGGTGGGGAAGCTTTTCTCTGCCAAGAGCCTTTTGTACAGTTATTATAACATCGTCATTGGAGGGCCACACAAAATTATCTACTTAAAATTAGCCTGCTAGCCGAAACCGGTTTGGCTCAGTGGATAGAGCCTTGGCCTGCGGACTGAAGGGTCCCGGGTTCAATTCCAGTCAAGGGCATGTACCTTGGTTGTGGGCACATCCCCAGTAGGGGGCGTGCAGGAGGCAGCTGGTCGGTGTTTCTCATCGACGTTTCTAACTCTATCTCTCCCTTCCTCTTTGTAAAAAAATCAATAAAATAAAAAAATTAGCCTGCTATAGTTGATCAAACACGTAATTAACTCACCCCTAATGCCTTAGCAGGGCCAGACCAAATGATTCTGTGGGCCTTATATGACCCGTGGCGGCTGGACATTCCCCACCCCTGATTTACATTGTCAACATTCTCAATAGTCCCACCATTGCAACTTCTAAACTGTTATTCCAAAACCATAATTTCTCAACTCCCCCTTTGAAATCTAGGTCATCAGGTTGTGCTGTGGTCCTCTGCTAATGCTCACATTCCTCAGAAACTTGCCTCTCTGTTCACACTTTATTTCCTCTCCACTTCATTCTCTGTCATCATCCCGAAGCACTTCAACACCAACCTGGATAACCCACCCAACACCTGACCTCATGTATCCCAACTGCCCCAGCCATGTTCTGAATCCCACACAGATAATACATTCATGTATCATGGCCACACTTTTTCCCTACCATTCTGCCTTACCCCAAGACCACAAACTCTGACATTCCTCTCTCTGCCTTTTTCTATACACCTGTTCATCTGCCTAATTTCTCTGGGACCCACACCCTATTCTATGTAATATATTAGCACCTTTTCCCTTATATGTTGGGGTTGTTTTTTTTCCTAGAAAAGCTTACAATTCAGAGAGATTGACTTTGATTCCTGGCTTCTTCATTAATCAGCAGGGAAATTTGGGTATTATGTGGCTTCCTTAAGCTGCAGTTTTCTTATGTATATGACTAGTGTCCCAGTGCACAAAATTCACACATGGAGGAGGAGTTCTCTCAGCCCAGCTGGCTGCACCCTTTCTAATCAGAGACCCTTGGGGGATCTCCAACTGCCGGTTTAGGCCTAGAATCGGGCCTAAACAGACAATTGGACATTCCTCTCACAATCTGGATCACTGGCTCCTAACTGCTCACCTGTCTGCCTGCCTGATTGCCCCTAACTGCCTCTACCTACCTGCCTGATTGCCCCTAATCCCTCTGCATGCCTGCCTGATCATCCCTAACCTCTCTTCTTACCTGCCTGATCACCCCTAACTGCCTGCCTGCTGCCTGATCACCCCTAATTGTCCTCCCCTGCTGGCCCACACTGGGGATGGAGCCTTCAGCCTGGGCACATGCCCAGAGGGGACATCAAACCTAGACTTCCTGCGTCATGGGTCAACACTCAACCACTGAGCCATACTAGCTGGGCTCTATTATCTTTTTTCTTTATTTTTTCCCTAATCTTTATTATTTCCTCCCTTCCATCTGTTTTAAGTTTAGTTTGCTCTTTTTCTTTTTTCTAGTTTCTTAAGATGGAAATTTTGGTTATTTATTTGAAAACTTTCTTCACTTCTAATACAGGCATTTGTAGCTAGAAATTTCCCTCTTTTAGTGCATCCCATAAGTTTTAGCAAGTTGTGCTTTCATTTCTATTCATCTTGAAATATTTTCTAATTTTTTTTTATTTTCGACCCACAGATTATTAAGATTGTGTTGTTTAATTTACACATACTTGTGAATTCCTAACTTTCTCTATTGATTTCTAATTTAATTCCATTGTGGTACAGAAAACATATTTTATTTTATTTAAATCCTTTTAAATGTATAGATATGGCCTATCTCATCTATTTCAAGTGTTCCTTGTGCACGTGAGAGGAATGTGTAGTTTGCTGTTCAAGTCTTCTAGTCCCTTGTTCCTAGTTGTTCTATCCATTACTGAAGTAAGATAATGAAGTTTCCAATTATTATTGTTGAATAGTTATCTGCTCTTAAACATCTCCCAAATGTCTTAAACTCATTATGTTCAAAATTAATTTTATACCCTCTCCTTTCTCAAATCCACCTCAGTTAATGGCACTAGATGCTCACAGAAACTCAAAAATTATTCTAGATTCCTTTTTTCCCCTCTATATCCTATATCCAACAGGCCATTCCTCTTTAACCCATCCATCCTTGCTCTACTTAATTTGGGTCCTTGCACCTAACACCAGGACTATTATAACCAATCTACTTGTCTCCATTCTTGCTAATGTTGTTCATTTCACCTAAAACAACACACTTAAAAAAAAAAAAAAAAAACTATGGTGGTTTTATTAGCCTCCTTGGGCTGTTGCAACAAATTACCACAAAAATGGTGGCTTAAACCAACAAATTCATTTACTCACAGTTCTGGATGTCCAAAATCCATTTTACTGGGCTGAAATCATTGTGTCAGCAGTCCTGTGGGGAGCTTTGGGGAGCTTTGACTCTTCCAAATTCTTTTTGTGGCTTTTAGCATTTCTTAACTGTGGCTGCATCGTTCCAATTTCAAGGAATGGATTATAAACTCATGTCTACCCTGTTCTTTACACTGTTTTCCCTCATGTGTGTTCGAATGCCCTGCCTCCAGGTTCAGATCCTGGCTCTAGAACTCTTGAACAACATACCCTTGGGGAGATTTCTGAACCGATGATCCATAGTTATCGATCCTGGGCTGTGGCAGAGGGAGAGCAGAGTGACTGGAGCTGTGTGAGCAGAAGCCAGGGTTGGGGGCTCTGGGGTTAGAGCCCGGAGGCAGAAACCCTGGTTTCCTTGCTGAGTCATTCCCTCGTGCTGCAGAGGACATCTTTCTCTTGCAGACCTTTCCCATCCAGGCAGCCTTTGCCTCAATACACTCGTTCTTTAGGGCTTACATCCAGAGTCTCCCTCTCCCATGGGGAGTCTTTGCTATATGATCTCATTCTTCCACTTGAGCGCTCAGCCTCCTGTGTACACATCTGTCCCGAGATTTACCACACAATTTTATCACTGCCTTCCCCCTCAGGATAGCTCAGTCTCTCACAGCAGAGTAATTAGAACGCTCTAGAGTTAGACAATATAGATTAAAATCTTGACTCTACCAATTCCTAGCTGTGTGGTTGGCAAATTATTTTATTTCTCTATATCTCAGTTTCTTTATCCATATTATGAATATAATAATAGTACTACATCATAGGGTTAAATTACATTAATAGATTCAAAGTACTGAAGTGTTCATGTCAATACTATTATTCATCCGGGGTCCCCAGCACTTATAGCAAAGAACTCAGAATAGAAAGCATGAGCTGAAATAAGCTGAACTTAACTGCTTGTTCCTTTTTTTTTAGTCTTTAGTTATGCTTTTCTCTCCTTTCATATAAATAACCTTCCTCCTTGGGTACTTTGCGAAATAATTCTTCAAGATCCAGCTTGTGTGACCTTCCTTTGTGAAAGCAAGCCTTCCCTTCCTAACACAGGCAATCAGTGGATCCTTTGTCAACGTCTCTATCTTGTATTATTAATACATGATTCCGCATTGTCCCTATCACATAGTGTGACCTTGAGTAGTAGCAATAATAACAATGACCACTTATTAAATGCCTGCTGGGTTCCAGGAACCTAATATGATTTCTCTCATTTAATCTTCACAGTCATGCTGCTGTGAGACAGAAATTGCTGTCTCCATTTCATTGATGAAAAAAACTGAGGCCGCCGGAACCGGTTTGGCTCAGTGGATAGAGCATCGGACTGGGGACTGAAGGGTCCAGGGTTCGATTCCGATCAAGGGCATGTACCTTGGTTGCGGGCACATCCCCAGTGGGGGGTGTGCAGGAGGCAGCTGGTCGATGATTCTCTCTCATCGATGTTTCTAACTCTCTATCCCTCTCTCTTCCTCTCTGTAAAAAATCAATAAAATGTATTTTTTTAATTAAAAAAAATAAAAATAAAAATAAAAAATTGAGGCCCAGTGTGGTTAAATAACATGTCCATGATCAGATATGGCTAACGGCTAAGTGGCAGACTGAGGTTTGTAGCCAGGCCCAACCTCAGAGTTCACACACTTTCTTTTATTGCCTTCGTTCGTTTTCAAGTCTGCCTCTCCACTTACACCATGAGCTCCTTGGGGGCGGGGCCCTGTACCAGCAGCTGGCTCTCTTAGGGGAGGGACTATGCCTCCCAGAAGTCCTAAAGTCTCCTGGGTGCAGAGCATCAGTGCTCTCTTCTGCCTCTCCCCACAGTGCTGAGGTAGGATTCTGTGCCGGCAGGAGAGAGAAAGAACAATGACTGAACAGAGAGTGAAGCAGCTGAGCCCTCAGGACTCTCTTGGTCATGTTTGCTGCTCCGGCATCTTTGGGGGCTGTGAGGTACCCTCCCAAGAGTCTGAGCTCACTGTCCCCTGGGCGGTGATGTCAGCCTCCTGCCCTGCCAGGCCCCTGAGACCACAAGCACACTGACATCACCCTTGTTTCCACAGAGCTTAGTAAGGAACTCAGACCTTGCACATGCCCCTTGCCTGAGACAAATTCTGTCATTATGATTTTAGGGGTCCTTTTCTTTGCCCCAAAAGTCTCTTTCCAGGTCTCTCATAGTAACTTACCTGTCCTCCAAGATTGTAAGCTAAATTCAGTGTTTGGCTCTATATAAACACTGCCTCTGACACACCCATATAAATCAGGAAACACAGAGAATTTAAAAAAAAAAAATCTCCCCAGTGATCTTGTCAGACTGGAAAAGGGAGAAGATGAGCAATAGGAAACTAGGACAACTTGTCAGCCTTTCCAGGATCTGACTGTCACAGGTCTGTTCCACTTTAAAATGGCTGGAAACTCGAAATGGCTTCAATCTTGAAGTTTGGGGTTTTAAACTTTCCAGTCTCTGTTAGTTGTAAGAAAGCCATCTCGAGGTGACAGAAGATTTGACTTTGGGTGGTGGATATACACAGTGCAATATACAGATCCTGTAACATAGAGACCCACACTTGAAACCTATATATTCATGTTGACCAATGTCACCCCAACCAATTTAATAAATAAAAATATTAATTAGGCCCAGCCAGTGTGGATCAATAGTTGAGCATCAACTTATGAACCAGGAGGTCATGGTTTGATTCCCAATCAGGCCGTATGCCCAGGTTGCAGGCTCAATCCCCCAGTAGGGGGCATGTAGGAGGCAGCCAGTCAATGATGCTCTCTCATCACTGATGTTTCTCTCTCTTCCTCTCCCCTCCTCTCTGAAATCAATCTATATAAAAAATTATAATATGCAAATCAACTGGACAGCAGAGTGACCAGTTGCTGTGATGAGCAATGACCACACAGGAGCTGCCCCCAGCCCGCAGGCCCCTGATCAGGGCCTGCTGGCCAACCTCTTGGCTCCTGCCCCCGGCCAGCAGGCTCCCATCGCCCAATGAGGAAGAGGGAACCAGGGGTGGGTGGCAGCAAATGCAGATGTCACTAGGCCAAAGCAGGTGTGAGTGAGGAGGGCCCTGGTCACCCCACTGGTTACCCCACACACAGACGGTGACTGGTATCGGTGGCAGGGGGGTGGAGGGGATGGTTGCTGGCAGCTGGGAAAGATTGGCCCTGATTGCAGGCCAGGCCTAGGGACTCTACCCATGCACAAATTTCATGCGCTGGGCCTCTAGTAAAAATATAAAATAAAATAAAACTTAAAAAAAAAAAACTTGGGGGAAAAAAGCTGGGACAATGAAACAAGTAAAGACCTAGGGTATAAGAAGCAACAGGAGAGAGCCTGGGTGGGCTGCTCTGGCTCACTAGAAATGTCATAGGAAAGAAGTGAGCCAACTTGGGCTGCTGTCAGCTCGCTGGAAAGTCAGAGAAAAGGGGGCCTTGGAGACAGGTTCAGGTGGTTAGCCCAGGACAAGCTGCTGCTGCCCATTGCTCCCCTGGTTGCAAGTCCCATGGGACCTTTAGAGTTTAAAAGAAAAAAAGCAACAACAAAAAAAATGTACACCTGACATAAGGGATGAGCATGCTCCAGAGAGAGCCCATGCTGGCTTCTTTGACTTGAGGGGTTTTTTATCTGCTTTCAAAGACAGGGATTGCAGGGGAGGCCCAGGGGAGGACCTCAATAGACTATGCATCAGCTTTTCCAGGTGTGTCCTTGGGGGGGGGGGGTCATTAGTCATTGCAGCTGGTCCTAGTGTCACCAGTCTGGTTTTGCTGCTCTTCTGGGCCTGGGGCTGAAATGTAACTGAGGCCTAGATGCTATTTCTAAGATGGAGAGGTCAGCGGATCTAAACCTCATGGCCAGGGACGTGATAAGGAAGGAAAGGCCACCCTGGGGGCAGATCCGGCACCAGTTTTGCCCCCTGCTAGGCCCCGGGGGCTTTCCACCCTGGTGACCTTCTGCATCTGGCTCTAAATTGCTCAGCCAGTTTGTTCAGCTATCTGTCTTAGTTTCCCCATTCCATTTGCCAAGGAATTTTCCTAGCTTCTACTCTCCTGCCTCAGATGAATATTTTGTTCAATCTGTTCATCTGTTTTCTTATATACATTGTGTACAGATATATGAATATGTTTCAGCCTTAAAAATGGAATTCTGTGCCGAAACCGGTTTGGCTCAATGGATAGAGCATCGGTCTGCGGACTGAAAGGTCCCGGGTTCGATTCTGGTCAGGGGCATGTACATTGGTTGCGGGCGCATCCCCGGCAGGGGGTGTGCAGGAGGCAGATGGTCGATGGTTCTCTCTCATCGATGTTCTGGCTCTCTATTCTTCCTTCCTTCCTCTCTGTAAAAAATCAATAAAATATATATATATTTTTTAAAAAATGGAATTCTGACACATGCTACAACCTGATTGAAACTTGAATACATTATGCTAACTGAAACAAGCTAGACACAAGAGGACAATAATTGCATGATCCTAATTATATGAGCTACCTAGACTAGCAAATTCATAGAGTCAGAAATTAAACAGCGGTTGCAGGGGTTGGGGGAACAAAGGAAATGATGAGCAATGGTTTAATAGATGTAAATTTTAGGTTTGGGAGGATGAAAACGTTCTGGAGCTGGATGGTGGCCATGTTTGCACAATAATGTGAATGTGCTTTATGCCACTGAATGTTACAGATTAAAATCGTCAAGTTTGTGCTGTGTATATTTTGCCACAATTAAAACAAATTATCTTAAGTGGAGTGACACAACAAAGCCTGCACAGATCATTTCTAGAGTGATGGTTAGAGGTCTCAATGAGGAAGTGACATTGAAACTGTGCTCTGAAAGATAAGAAGGCAATGTAAAGATGGTGGGTGAGGGAGAAGCAATACAGGCAAAAGGTACAGATAGTACAAAGCCCTAACACAGAACGCATTAGGAGTGTTCTAGAAGCCTACAGAAGGTGGGAGCATAGAGAGGAAAGGAGGGAGAGCATCTGGAATGGCAGGTGAAGAGGTCAACACTATACCCATAGGCAACTCTGTAAAGAGGTGTTATTTTTTAATATATTTTATTGATTTTTTTACAGAGAGGAAGAGAGAGGGATAGGGAGTTAGAAACATCGATGAGAGAGAATTATCGATCAGCTGCCTCTTGTAACCCCCCTACTGGGGATGTGCCCGCAACCAAGGTACATGCCCTTGACCGAAATTGAACCTTTCAATCCGCAGGCCAATGATCTATCCACTGAGCCAAACGGGTTTTGGCTATAAAGAGTTTTTTTGTTTGTTTGTTTGTTTGTTTTGTAATATAGTTTATTGACTTTTTTTTTTTTTTTTTTTACAGAGAGGAAAGGAGAGGGATAGAGAGCTAGAAACATCAATGAGAGAGAAACATCGATCAGCTGCCTCCTGCACACTCCCCACCAGGGATGTGCCCGCAACCAAGGTACATGCCCTTGACTGGAATCGAACCTGGGACCCTTCAGTCCGCAGACCGACGCTCTATCCACTGAGCTAAACCAGTTTGGGCTGTAAAGAATTTTTTAATAAAAGGAAACAGAAATGGGGCAGATGTCAAAAATGACTGTGGGGAGATTTCTCCCCACCAAGATGGGAATGATCTAATAGAGAAGGAGAACTGACAACACCAAAGAGAAGGCAATGTTATAAGACCAAAGGCCGCCGAAACCGGTTTGGCTCAGTGGATAGAATGTCGGCCTGTGGACTGAAAGGTCCCGGGTTTGATTCTGGTCAAAGGCATGTACCTGGGTTGCGGGCACATCCCGAGTAGGGGGTGTGCAAGAGGCAGCTGATCGATGATTCTCTCTCATCAATGTTTCTAACACTCTATCCCTCTCTCTTCCTCTCTGTAAAATACCAATAAAATATATTTTTTTTAAAAAAATAAAAATAAAATAAAAAAGACTGAAGACCTTGAGTAAAGAGAAGAAATAAGCCAGCATGGCTGGTATGGCTCAGGGGTTGAGTGTCAACCTATGAACCATGAAGTCATAGTTCAATTCCTGGTTAGGGCTCATGCCCAGGCTACAGGCTCAGTCCCCAGTGTGGGGCATGCAAGAGGCAGACGATCAGTGATTCTCTTTCATCATTGATGTATCTATCTCTCCCTCTCCCTTCCTCCTTGAAATCAATAAAAACATATTTTTTAAAAAGAGAGAGAAGGAATGAGATCCAGACCACTAGTGAAGTTTTTGGTGAGCAATGAGGCCAACATAATGCCTTGTTCCCATATTAACAATTCTGGGATTCTGTATACCTTCTTGTCCTTGTATTAAACAATCCTGAAATCAAGTAAAAGTAACTTAGCTGATTGTTCCAGGAAATACTTGCTCTTGGGAGATAAGGCTGAACCAACTAAAATGACTTGTTCACCAAGATCCTTCAAGTACACCTGGCGTAGCTCAATAATTGAGCATCGACCTATGAACCAGAAGGCCTCGGTTCGATTCCCCGTCAGGGCATATGCTCGGGTTGCGGACTCCATCCCCAGTATGGGACGTGCAGCAGGAGATCAGTGATTCTCTCTCATCATTGATGTTTCTCTCTCTCTCCTTCTCCCTTCCTCTCTAAAATAAAAGGAAAAAAAAATGTTTTAAAGTCTGCTTTCCCTTCACTAAAGGCCCCTTCAATGCCCACCACTCTAAAGCTGTTACATACTCTGTTCAGTCCTCACCGGTTCTCCTTTCAAGACCCACTTTAAGATCACCCAGCCTGGGCCCTAAAATTGTAAATAATCTGTCTTTGTTTCCCTACTAAGATTCCCAAATAGTATTCTCTTTCATTGCAGTGAGTCTAACAAAATAAGCTTAACTTGACAAACAGGTTTTTTTTCCCCCAGATGGTCTTTTGGGGAATCAACAGTTAACACTGGCTTTTGATGGGGGCAAGATATTCATCCATTATGATAGGAGGTAGGGTACAGATGCAAGTGTTTTGAGGTTGAGGTTGTGGAGAGGTGAAGGAGGCTTCTTCCTATATAGACATAAAAAATCACACCACAACTACCACATGTTGGTTTCCTGTAACTGCTGTAACGAATTGCCACAACCTCAGTGGCTTGAAACAAGACAAATGTATCATCTCACAGTTCTGTATTTCAGACGCCTGAAAGGAGTCTCACTGGGCTGAAATGCCGGGTCAGCAGTGCTGCCTTCCTTCTGGGGGATCTAGGGAAGAATCTATTTCCTTCCTCTCCAGCTTCCGCAGGCTGACTGCATTCCTTCCTACCTGGCGCCCCCTCCATATCCAAAGCCGCCAGTCAGATCACTCCGACCTCTGCTTTTGGCATTGCATCTCTGACTCTGATGCTCCTGCATTCCCCTTCTGTTTATAAGGACCTTTTCAAGCCACCTTACGCTGGGCCCACCTAGGACATTGTCCCATATCAAGACCCCTAATCGCATCTGCAAAGTCCATTTTGTCTCGTTAGGTAACATGGTCACAGAGGGATTCGGACATGGACCTCCTTAGGCGCCACTATTCTGCCCGCCGCATCCTATTATAAACCTGTGATACTGCCGAAACCGGTTTGGCTCAGTGGATAGAGCGTCGGCCTGCGGACTGAAAGGACCCCGGTTCGATTCCGGTCAAGGGCATGTACCTGAGTTGTGGGCACATCCCCAGTAGGGGGTGTGCAAGAGGCAGCTGATCGATGATTCTCTCTCATCGATGTTTCTAACTCTCTATCCCTCTCCCTTCCTCTCTGTAAAAAAAAAAATCAATAAAATATATATTTTTAAAAAAAACCTGTGATACTGTACTTTATAATAATTACACGTTTTGGTCTTTGTCTATGGTTCCTAGTTCATAGAATCCTTGGGATTTCTTATGGGATTAGGACAATGGGATCATTTTTTGTTATACTATTGGACCTTTGTCCTCAGTTCCTGAGCCATAAAGGTGAAACAGATGTCTTGTTACAATAGCAAGCCCTTTCAACTGCACCTGAGTTTATATTAAAAAGGTGACTTTCGGGAAGCCTCTAGGCAAGCCAAGGAGGAGAGCTGGTTATCAGGGGACCTTCCATGTGTAGAGGGTTGGAGCTTTTAGGTGAACCCTCCAACCTACAGGGAGGGGAGAGGTGCTAGAAGTTGAGTTCAATCATCAATGGCCAATGATTTAGTCAATCATACCTAGTAATGAAGCCTCCATAACCCTGAACTGTGGGGTTGGGAGAGCTAAACTAAAATGTATCTATGTGCCAAAAGGGTGGTGTACCCCAAACTCCACTGGGATGGAAGCTCCTGTGTTAGAACCCTTCTGACCAACCTCTTTCTATCTCTTCATCTGGCTGTTCATATGTATCCTTTACTATTCTTTTTTTTTCATACTGATAAAAGTATTTATTTATTTTTAATATGTTTTTATTGTCAAAGCCAGTTTGGCTCAGTGGATAGAGCATCAGCCTGTGGACTGAAAGGTCCCGGGTTCGTTTCCGGTCAAGGGCATGTACCTTGGTTGCGGGCACATCCCCAGTAGGAGGTGTGCAAGAGGCAGCTGATGGATGATTCTCTCTCATCGATGTTTCTAACTCTCTATCCCTCTCTCTTCCTCTCTGTAAAAAAAATCAATAAAATATATTTTTAAAAAATATATGTTTTTATTGATTGCAGAGAGGAAGGGAGAGGGAGTGAGAGATAGAAACATCAATGATGAGAGAGAATGATTGATTGGCTGCCTCTTGCATGCCCCCAAAAGGGGATCGAACGAACCCACAACCCAGGCATGTGCTCTTGACCAAAATCAATCCTGACCCTTCGGTCCAAAGGCCGACGCTCTACCCACTGAGCCAAACCATCCAGGGCAGTGCCAATATTTTTAATCTAACAATTGCAGTTCTAGGAAGTTATAGGTGTTCTCACATGTGTCAATAGCATATCCTACTGGGACATTTCCACTAAGCTCCAGACTTCATTCATATTTCACTGGGCTTTTCCACTCTTGTCCTTAATCCACTTCAGAATCCAATCTAGAATACCACACTGCATTTTCCATCGTATCTCTCAGTCTCCTCCCATCTGTGACAGGTTTTCAAGCTTCCCTCGTTATCATGATCTTGGTGATTTTGAGGAACAATATAGGTCAGATATTTTATTAGATCTCACTCCATCTGACTTTGGCAGATGCTCTTCTCATGGCCGGACTGGAGTTGTGAATTTCAGGAAAAGGATACCGCAGAGTGAAATGGCTTCTCACTGCATCACAGCAGGGGCACATCGATCCACTGAGCATCACTGGCCATGTCCACCCAGCTCATGTGGTGAAATTAAGGCGGTGTCTGCCAGGCTTCTGCACGGAAATGGCGCTATTTTCCCCTTTCCAAACTCTCTGGAATCCAGACACTAAGTCAAGTCCACCAAGTTTATGTGTAGAAGGGGAGGCTAAGCTCCTCCTTCTAGAAGAGGAAATATCTACATATGTTCAATGAAACTGTTGGGAAAGGAAGACCACCCCTCCCCCCACCCAATCCTCCACTCTGCCACCCATTTACTCACTTATTTTAATATATATATATATATATATATATATATATATATATATATGATATTTTATTGATTTTTTACAGAGAGGAAGGGAGAGAGATAGAGAGCCAGAAATGTCGATGAGAGAGAAACATCGACCAGCTGCCTCTTGCACACCCCTTACCGGGGATGTGCCCGCAACCAAGGTACATGCCCTTGACCGGAATCGAACCTGGGACCTTTCAGTCCGCAGACCGACGCTCTACCACTGAGCCAAACTGGATTCGGCATACTCACTTATTTAAACATATATTTTGGTCACTATGGACACGTGTACATTTATTTTATTTTATGGGTCAAATTGTCTTAGCTTTGACCCCTGGGAGCTCCTTAAGGTGTCCTTCTGATATATCCCCATCCTGTTGTTTTTTTGTTCTGTTGCCCAGGGGCTAGCCCTAGTCTTCCTCTCCTTCTTCAGTGGACCTGGCCTTTTCTCCCCGTTAGCCTGCTGGCCTCTGCCCGTGGGCTGGGCAGGACCATCCCTTTGTGGAGGGCTAAAGTCAGAAAACACTGCACTCCCCCAGCCGGTTCGGTTCAGTGGATAGAACGTTAGCCTCGGACTGACAGGACCCAGGTTTGATTCCCGTCAAGGGCACATACCTGGGTTGCAGGCTCAATCCCCAGCCCTGGTCGGGGCACCTGTGGGAGACATCTAATAGATGTGTCTCTCTCGCATTGATGTTTCTCTCTACCTGTCCCCCTCCCTTCCAGTCTTTCTAAAAATAAATGGAAAAATATATTCTGGTGAGGATAACAAACAAACAAACAAACAAATAAATAAATAAGCAAGCAAGCAAGCAGTGTTTCCAAATCCACTTTGTATAATTAAAAAACATTGTACGTGTGTTGTGTCTGTCCCCCAAGACAATTAAGAGGCTCTGCATGAAAGCCCCGAGGTCTTGCTCCCAAACCTCCCTCCAACTGTGGTGCACTGGGACCCCGGGACTTGGAGGTGGGGCCTACACCTGTCACATGACCACTGTCGCCATGGCACTCGGCTCAGCTTCTCCAGGGACCAGGACACAGGGAGCCGCTCTGTAGGACGACAGCTGGCCAGCTTTCCTCCAGGGTTCTCCCAGAGAGCCTGGCTAGATAAAGCCAGAGATTTGTTGAGCTAGCTAGACCCACACCTTGAGATCTCACATCACCTATTGTACAAGAGTCCCCCTTATCCACAAAGGGTATGTTCCAAGATCCCCAAGGGAGGCCTGAAACTTTGGACAGTGCCAAACTCTATATATACTAGGTTTTTCCCTATGCATACATACTTAGGGTAAAATTTAATTTCTAAATTAGGCATATTAACACTAGTAACTAATAAAATGAAATAATTATATATATATATTGCTCTCTCTCTCTCTCTTTCTCTCTCTCTCTCTCTCTCTCTCTCTCTCTCTCTCTCTCTCTCTGTCTTTCTCTCAAAATATCTTATTTTACTGTGAGGGAGGAAGAAAACTTTTCTCTCCCCTCCTAGGTTCTTTTGGTTGGTCTAATACTCAAATAGACCTGAGACAGATTAACACAAAAGAATAACCACATTTAATTACAGATGTACATATGAAAAACCCACATTGTGAGAATCAGAGTCAGAAAGATGAAATGGTATCTTGCAGGGGGTGTTTCTCTCTTTTCCGCGTCCATCTCCATCACGGAAAAGGAAACAGGTTCCTGAGTGGGGGAGCTGGGGATTAAGAAATTAAAGAAAGAGCCAAAACCGGTTTGGCTCAGTGGATAGAGCGTCGGTCTGGGGACTGAGGGGTCCCAGGTTCAATTCCGGTTAAGGGCATATGCATTGGTTGCAGGCACATCCCCAGTAGGGGATGTGCAGGGGGCAGCTGGTTGATGTTTCTCTTTCATCGATGTTTCTAGCTCTCTATCCCTCTCTCTTCCTCTCTGTGAAAAAATAAATAAAATATATATTTTAAAAAAAGAAATTAAAGAAAGAAAAAAAAGACCAAGAGGCAGAAATAGTTTCATCAAGCTGGGAGCAAGGTGGGTGCCATTCTCTCTGATGGAGAGGCAGCGAGCACCCGAGCCACCATGCACCAGGTTTATTTTTATACCCCAAAATACCAGGAAGTAACACCAAAACCTAGGATCAAAGGAGCTTATTTGCATTCTTAACTAGGCCCTAGCATTACTGGATTTACTTATTTAGACCTGCTCCGGCTGACACCTAAACAAAGGTAAGTCAGAACTGACCACACCCCCCACCTTCTGGGGGGTGGGGAGGTGGGGTTGTAACCCCTACACAACTCTGCCAGTGCCTCTGGCTCAGCTGACAATTTAGAGAATGTCCATATGCCTTCCCAGGAGGTTGTCTACAGTATCTACCGGTATAAAATATTCTGAGCCAAGAATAAGGTATAGAGCCTGGGGCTTCAGAGGGGAGGAAGATAGGCCACAGGGAAAAAGAGCAGATATTCAGTAATTAGAAGTTTGCCCTGCCCTATGTCATAAAATGTTATTTCTGGCGATAACTCTTACCATGGGCAAGTTTCTCGTGAGCCTTGGGAGTCTTAATTGCATTCAGCTCAGACTAACTCACCTGCCAAGTGGCACATCGGGGGAGGCCTGTTCGGAACCCCTTCAGTACCATACGTACAGTGTGGATACACGGGACAAAGGGATGATTCACATCCCAGGAGGGATGGAGCAGGACAGCGAGAGATTTCATCACGCTACTCAGAACAATGCACAATTTAAAACTCAAGAATGGTTTATTCCTGGAATTTTCCACTTAATATTTTTTTACTACGTTTGGCCATAAGAAACCATGGAAAACAAAATCATAAATAAAGGGGGGGGGATGCTGTATGTTTATCTTCTTACCAAAGCCACCGAGTTCCAGGGTTCTCCTCTGAGATGATTGGCAGAGAAAACTTTTCCCCAGAGGAGTGGAAGAGGAAGATCAGGGACGTGGTACCTTTTGGTATCCATGCATTTATGCGACTAGCAAAGCACCAAGTGAATGGGGAAGGTGGAGGAAAAGTGTAAAAGTTGGTGTGCGTGTGTACGGAAGGGTGAGCATGTTTCCCAGGAGAATTAACTTATCCTTGTATTAGAAACCCATCTCTCGTTCCTCTCCCCCAGATTCTACTCAGGTCTTCTCTCCATCTGCACTGCCACCCCCCTCATGCCACCCACGTCTCTCACTTAGGCCATAACATGCTCAACCTTACACTCAAACCATTTTACAGACGGATTATCTTTAAAAACACAAATCAGATTATACCACTAATCTGTTTTAAACCCTTGAATTGCTCTCCATTGCTATCATGATAAAGACCCAGAATTTTAACCCTACAGATCCCTCACCCTACTTTGCACCACTCCTTCCTCACTGTCCAAGTTCCAGCCACTTCAGCTGCCCCTCAAGCAGGCTCCTCACCCTGGGGTACTCCTCCCTCCACTGCAGCCTCATTTCTCTTCTTAAATATGTATTTATTGATTTCAGAGAGGAAGGGAGAGAAAGAGAGAGCTAGAAACACCAATGATGAGAGAGAATCGTTGATCAGCTGCCTCCTGCATGCCCCGGGGTCAAGCTCAAAACCCGGGCATATGCCCTGACCAGGAATCGAACTGTGTGACCTCCTGGTTCATAGGTTGATGCTCAACCACTGAGCCATGCCTGCCAGGCACAGCCCCACTTACTGACTCCTGTTCTCCTTCGTTGCTCAGACCTACTAAGCGGCCTGTTAGATGAATGTAAGACTTTGGAGCCATTCCCCTCAACTGCCAAAAACATAAGAGGAAAACCCCCCACAGCTTGTGAGGGGCTGGGACAACTGGCTATGGGGAGATGATAGTGGAAGGAGGGACTGCCACAGTGGTGGCTCCCAATCTTCAGAGTGGGGGTCTCCAACTGCTGAGGCAGATCATCCAACTCTTCCTGGGCAGGTCCTTGTGGAGCGCAAGGGGTGTGGCCTGCATGTCAGCGAAAAAGCTTCAGATCCTGCTGCCACCTTATGGCGGGCATACCACAACCCAGTGTTCCAGACTCTGGTGAAGCTGGGGCTCCCGATTCAGGTTAAACCTGGGGCCAAAAGGAACGAGGCAGGCATACATGTTAATTTTTGTATGCATACAATAATGGGGGAAAAGTACTTTCATTATGAAATAGTTATAATACTTTTCGTAGCATAATGGTTTCATAGCATAAAGCAGTATCTTGTGAGCCATACACACCTCATTTGGCTAGCTGTGTGATGCAGAGCAAGTCAAGTCAACCCCTCTGCGAGCCCTAGCTCTCTCATGGAAATAATAATGGTCCGTACCTCCACACAATGAGAGGTTAACTGTGTTAACGATGATTGTTCAGCACTGAGTCCCTGGTATGTGGTGCTCCGTTATCACAGATGAATGATAAAGGTGGACAAGGGAATCTTTTCTGGGAGATGTTTCCTTCTTTTTAAAAAAATTTGAGTGCACAATTTGAGTGAGTCAAAATGCTTGGTTTATAATGCATATTCATCCCTGATTGTGTTACACATAAAAAAAAAATGTGCTTGTGTGTTGGGATTGGATGCTTAGAGACTATCTGATTCAACAGTTCAGAATAATTCTAGGACTGAAAAAAGAAACACCTACCCACACTTCAAGCGTATGCACATGGACAAGTTCTTCCTGATTGGTCACAGTAACACATTATCCTGCGGTCATCTTTTTTTCTTTTTAAATTAGAACCAGTCCTTTTTTTTTTAATATGTTTTTTATTGATTTTTTTTACAGAGAGGAAGAGAGAGGGATAGAGAGTTAGAAACATCGATGAGAGAGAATCATCCTTCAGCTGCCTCTTGCACACCCCCTACTGGGGATGTGCCCGCAACCAAGGTACATGCCCTTGACCAGAATCGAACCCGGGTCCTTTCAGTCCGCAGGCTGATGCTCTATCCACTGAGCCAAACCGGTTTCGGCCCTGCTGTCATCTTTAAGGAGGACTGTTCCCTAGCTCAGCTGGGCTAAGTAGTGTGGGAGCTTCGGGATTTTAAAGGTTACTTTAGGTGTTGTGGGAATAGGCGCTAATCTATGAGGGAAGGTGTTTTGTGATTTGGCAAAGAGGCCAAATTGGAGGGAGCGAAGAGCCCTCTGCTGGGACTGATGACTAAGTGCTTTCTGAAGGACAAGACGTTCATATTTTTCATTTTCTCTTAGTGTAATTTCTAGTTATGTTTTTAAATAACTAACTGTTCTCTCTCTTTTTTTTCTAATTAATTTATATCCATAGTTGTTTGCCAGCTGGGCTCTTTACTCCTTTATAAGGAACTCGTGTTTTCCTAAAATTCTAAAACATTCAGTTGAGCAATTCTCTCTTTCGGATAACAAAAGCATTTAAAGGCTATGATTTTATATATGAAAGCACAGCTTAGTCCATATATCTTAGACTTTACATGCTGTGTTTTCTTAGTTATTATTTAAAGAATCAAGAACTCTTGATTTCTCTGTGACTCTAGTGCTATTTAGGATTATCCCCACCCCCAACCCCTCTCTTTTTATGACTTCCAAGTGGCAATGCTTTCTTGTCTGTGTTCACATATTTATTGGTTACAGTGTGGCTATAGAATATAGTCTATCAATTTCTGCTTTTTGGTAGTTACTAAGGTTTCTTACATGCAATCCATTTTTATGAATATGTATAGCTGACAAGCATTTCACAGGCCGCAGAGCCAGGTTTGGTAAAACAAAATATAATTGTTTCTGTTACAAATTTTTTTCCTCTACTTTGAGTATCCATTACTCCTAATGACTATTAAAAATAAAACCCGCTGATGCCGAAACCGGTTTGGCTCAGTGGTAGAGCGTCGGTCTGGGGACTGAAAGGTCCCGGGTTCGATTCCGGTGAAGGGCATGTACATTGGTTGCCGGCACATCCCCAGTAGGGGGTGTGCAAGAGGCAGCTGGTTGATGTTTCTCTCTCATCGACGTTTCTAGCTCTCTATCTCTCTCCCTTCCTCTCTGTAAAATATCAATAAAATATATTAAAAATAAATAAATAAATAAATAAATAAAATAAAACCCGCTGAAACCGGCTTGGCTCAATGGATGGAGCGTCGGCCTGCAGACTGGAAGGTCCCAGGTTTGATTCCGGTCAAGGGCATGTACCTTGGTTGCGGGCACATCCCCAGTGGGGGGTGTGCAAGAGGCAGCTGATGGATGATTCTCTCTCATTGATATTTCTAACTCTCTATCCCTCTCTCTTCCTCTCTGTGAAAAATCAATAAAATATATTTTTTTAAAATAAAAAATAAAATAAAACCCATTGCCCTGACCGGTTTGGCTCAGTGGATAAAGCATCGGCTTGTGGACTCAAGGTTCCCGGGTTCGATTCTGGTCAAGGGCATGTACTTTTGGTTGACAGCACATTCCCAGTTGGGGGGGGGGGGATGTGCAGGAGGCAGCTGATTGATGTTTCTCTCTCATTGATGTTTCTAACTCTCTCTCTCCCTTCCTCTCTGTGAAAAAAATCAGTAAAATTATCTTCAAAAAAAAAAAAAAACCATCAACTATACACAAATATTAGCAAATTCCATGTAAACTCAGCAATTTCTGGGTTTTTCCAGGCAATTGTGGTTCCCTTTCCCACCTTCTCCCAGGAGGTTGCATCTAAGCCAGGGGGAACTTCTGTAGCTTAAGGGAGGGTCACCTAAATGTTCTGTGGCCACACCTGCCCTTGGGGCATCCCCTGAACTGTACCGGTACCTCTTCTCCCCCTCCCAGGCCTATCACGGGGCACAGATTATGAGGTCTTTCCCCCACAGTGGCCGGTTTTGGTACAAACACGAATGGCCCAGATCTCAAGGTCACTTCCAAATCTGCCAGCCCTCCCCCAGCCACCCTCGTGAACCCTTCGCGTTCTCTGGGGCTCTAATCCTTTGACAATCTTGATATCCTATCTATAGGCTGCGGTGGGCTGGCTTCCTGCAAGCCTTGCTACTTCCCTGTTCTCCACTTCTCGATTTCACTGACGGGTGGGAATGTGGGGGGTCCGTACCCGCCTCCGGGGAGTTCACCCTGGGGGGTGGGGAGCAGAGAGGGGAACCCCTTCTCAAGAGACCCACGCAGCATCGGATCCTGGAACTTCCCGGGCCTGTCTGTGCTGAGGCTGCGGGATTTGGATCCACCAGGTCTCGGCTGCTCTTGGGCACCCCCTGGTGGTGGTTTGACAGCCCGGGGTAAATCCGGTTTGGGATGATGGTGCTGTGCAAGTGATCCTCCCCCTGGCTGGGACTCCCCAAAAGAGCTACCTTCTCCCCAGGATCCTCCGGGTTAGAAGCTCTGTGGGGTGGCCCGGGGACAGATACGGGGCAGCCAGGATGCGGAGAATACCCAGAGCACCACCTCCCACTTTCCGGTTCCAAAATAAGGTGGCCGGTGTCCTCACCGCCGGACCACCCCCCACGCCCATCCCCACCCACCAACAAAGATAACAGCTCTAATCCCCGCCTCAGCTTTGAACACTCACCGCATTGGAATGCACCAAGAGGTATGGGCGTGTGTCTGTGGGGTTTTACTCGTTATTTTTCCACTTGTGCTCTGAGCGCTGGGAAGGTGGTAATAGCCCCTCTGAGGAGTGGGGATCCAGGATGCTGAGAGCTGGGGACCCAGGCCGCAGCGTCAGGGAGTGAGGTACAACCCCCCAGCCAGTCCACCCGGCCAACCTGGGCGTGGAGCCCAATTGCCCATGAGAATATAGGCACTCACAACTATTCTTGGGGAACTAACCTTTCCTTATTGGATGCCCTTTGGTGAAACCATCAATGAAGACGAACTGAACTTTTCTAGATTAAAAAATAGACATGAAACCTGACCTAAGCTAATTTTATGCTCACTCCATGGCAACTACATTTTAACCCAAATTATAAGACTGAACACAGCTGTAGCTGACTCATCCAGGAGCTGATTCATTTAGTAGCAGATTCATCTAATATATGAATCTCTGCTTTCTGTTAGCTGATTCAGCAAGCAACCAACCCCCGGAGCCACCTACAGTTCCTAACCATTTGGGACCTGATTTTTCATCTTTCTCTTTCAGTGCTGTGAGCTGAGCCAAAAACTCATTTTTTGTTGTTTTGTTTGATTTATATTTTGTTGCAAACAAAGATCCTTAACTCCCACAAAGCAAACCATCGATTCACTTATTTTTTTCTTGCTTTCTATTATATATAAAGGGTGTCCTCCAAAAAAAAGTATACACACTTTAACATATGATAGGTCAATTGTGAAAATAAAATGTATTTTATTTTGTTAATCCTCACCCAAGGATCTTTTTGTCTATTAATTTTTAAAGAAAGTGAAAGGGAGGAGAAAGACAGAGAGAAACATTAATGTGAAAACACATCGACTGGTTGCCTCCCACATGCACCTGGACCAGGGCTGGGGATCGAACCTGCAACCCAGGTGAGTGCCCTTGACTGGGAATCCAACCTGCAACCCTTCAGTGCTCAAGTTAAAGCTCTAATCTTTAAGCAACATCAGCAAGAGTTCAAGTGAATTTTGGGGAAAAAATCATTTTTTTCCTATTTTTTTTCATTTGGTTGCTTTGTATTCAGAGAATTTAGTGAATTTATAGAGATCTTTCTGTACATGATGAATTTTTATAAATGTTCTTTGGATAATAAAAGAATAGGTATTCTCTATTTGTGGACAGAAAAATTCTGTGTGCCTATACATATACTATATTATCATATGCATGTATATCTTTTAAGCCAAACTTGCAACTGTGTTGTTCAAATCTCTTACCATAGCCAGACAAAGAGTCTACAAGAAAACTATAGATCAATACTAGCAATCTGATTCATTAAAAAGGATTATAACCATTACCAAGTGGGATTTATCTCAGAAATGAAAGGTTGATTCAACATATGAAAATTAACAAATGTATGCATGACATTAATAGAATGAAGGGGAAACTCACATGACCATTTCAATTGATGCAGAAAAATTATTTGACAAAATCCAACATTCTTTCATGAGAAAAACACTCAACAAAATATCAGCATGATAAAGGACATATACAAAAAGCCACAGCTAACATCATCCTGAATGGTAAAAGACTGAAAGTGTTTTCCCTAACCTCAGGAGAAAGAAAAGGATGCCTGTTTTCAGCATTGCACTGGAAATTCTAGCTGGAGAAATTAGGCAAGAAAATGAAATAAAGGACATCCACATTTAAAAGGAAGACGCAAATTTACATCTGTACAAAGATGGCATACATTTTCCTGTAGAAAAACTGAAAAATACACACACACAAATGTTAGATCTAATAAACTCAGTGAAGTTGAAGGATGCAAAATCAACACATAAAATTCAGTTATATTTCTATATACTAGCAATGAATAATCCAAAAAGGAAATTAAGAAAACAATTTCATTTAAAATAACCTCAAAAAGAAAATATTTAGAAAGGAAGTTGCCCTAGCTGGTTTGGCTCAGTGGATAGAGTGTGGACTTGCGGACGGAAGGGTCCCAGGTTTGATTCCAGTCAAGAGCACATATGTCAGTTGCAGGCTGCGGGCCCTGGTCAGGGGCATGCAGGAAGCAACCGATCGATGTATCTCTCTCACATTGATATTTCTCTCTGTCTCTTCCTCTCCCTTTCACTCTCTCTAAAAATCAATGGAAAAAATATCCTCAGATGAGGATTAAAAAAAAGAAAGAAATGAAGTTAACTAAAGAGGCACAATATTTATAGTGAATCTATTTTTGTAGTGAAAACTATAAAACATCATAAAAAATATTAAAGAACTAAATAAATGTAAAAACATACCATGTTCATGGAAAACTGATGTACAGATTCAGTATAATTCTCTTTCAAAATCCCAATGTCATTTTTTGGTCATTTGTGGGGTTTTTTTTTTCTTTTCAAAAATGGAAAAGTGCATCCTAAAATTCATTTGGAATTTCAATGGACCCTGAATAGCCAAAACAATTTTGAAAAATAAGAATAAAATTGGACTCACAAAAGTTATTACAAAGCTACAGCCATCAAAGGATAAGGATAGACATACAGCCAAATATAATAAAATTGAGAGCAAGAAATTAATCCTCACATCTATGGTCAATTGATTTCTGACAAGGATGCGAAAGCCATTCAAAGGAGAAAAAGTTAGTCTCTTCAACCAAGTATTTTGGGAAAACAGGATATCCACAGGCAAAAAAAAAAAAAAAAAAAAAAAGAAAAGAAAAAAGAAAAAAGAAAAAGAAAGAAAAAGAAATTGGACTTTACCTCACATATACAAAATTAAGTTAAAATGGATCAAAAGCTTAAATTTTAAGAGCTAAAACTATAAAATTCTCACAGTTGTGCAACCATAACCACAAACCACAATCCAATTTCAGAACACTTCTGTTGCCCTGAAAAATTCCCTCACGCTGATTTACAACTAATTCTTGCTTCCACCCTCTGTCTTAAACTTTGATTTGCTTTCTGTCTCTATTGTTGTGCTTTTTTCTAGAAATTTTATGTACATGGAATCATACAGTTATTTGTATCTGGCTTGTTCATGAGTTTCACCTATTTGTAACTCGAATTAGGGCTTTGTTTCTTTTCACTTTTAGTAGTAGTCCATTGTGTGTACCACATTTTTTTATCCATTCAGCAATTTGATGGACATTCAAATTGCTTACATTTTGGGATTGTTGTGAATAATGCCATTGTTAACATTTGCATACAAGTCATGTTTTTGTTTCTCTTGGGTACATACCCAGGAATGGAATTGATAACTACCTAGATTTTACTATTAACAATTTCCTGCCCTGGCTGGGTAGCTCAGTTACTTAGAATGTCATCCCAAAATGTTTGACTCCTGGTCAGGGCACATACAAGAATCAACTAATAAATGCATAAATAAGTGGAACAACAAATCAATCTCTCTCTCTCTCTCTCTCTCTCTCTCTCTCTCTCTCTCTCTTTCCCTCCCTCCCTCCTTCTTCCTTCCCTATCTCCCTCCTTCCCTCTCTCTCTCTCAACCAATAATTTGAAAAAATATTTAAAAAATAATTTACTATAATCACTTTATCACATATGTATCCACTTAGTCATCCCTCGATTCTTCCATTGATTCATTTAATTTAAAAAATATGTTTTTATTGACTTCAGAGAGATGAAGGGAGAGGGAGAGAAAGATAGAAACATCAATGATGAGAGAAAATCATGATTGGCTGCCTCTTGCACACACCTCACCAGGGATGGAGCCACAACCAGGGCAGGGATGTGCCCTAACTGAGAATCAAACCATGACCTCCTGGTTTATGAGCAACTGAGCAACACCAGCTGGGCTCCATTTAATTTTTTGGATGTATTTTAAAGTAAATTACAGGCATAAAAACAAATCTACCTAAATTCAAGTAATTTTTTAAAGAAAAGAAAGTAATGAGTGGATCATTATTTTTTTAGAATAGTTTTAGATTTACAGAAAAATTATGAAGATCTTCCTACATCTAGCTTTCTCTATTATTATTTTACATTAGTGTAGTATGTTTGTTCACAATCACTGCACCAATATTGATATTAGCCAAAGTCAACACTTTATTCAAATATTAGTTCTTACTGAATATTCTTTCCCTGCTCCAGGATACTGTATTACATTTAGTCACTGTATCTCCTCAGTGTCCTTTTGATAATGACGGTTACTCAGGCTTTCTTTGTGATTTTTTTTTTTAATAACCTTGACATGTTTGAGGAGTTCTGGCCATGTCTTTTGTAAAATGTCCCTCAATTTGAGTTTGTCTCATCTCTTTTTCATGATCACACTGGTATTGCTGGTTTGGGGGCGGAAGACCACAGTGGTAAAGTGGTAGTCTCATCTATATCAAGACCACCTGCTATCAACATGACGCATCACTGTTGATATTGAACTTGATGTCCAGGACAAGGTAGTTTTTGTTAGGTTTCTCCATTGAGATGTTACTCCTCTCCCCCCCCCCCCCCATTACATGCTTTGCAATTTAGAAGGAATTATCTGTGCACAGCTCACACTTAAGAAGTGGGGAGTGATGCCCCACCTTCTTGGGAAGGTGGTATGACATATGTTATTTGGAATTACTCTCCATATTTGTCTATTCTCCTCCACTTACTTGTTTATTAATAACTTATTTATAGCATGTGTACTCGTAGATAATTATTTTATACTTTAGGTTATAATCCAATAGTACTTGATTTTGTTGCTCAATTTATTTTGCTTTGGCCACTGTGGGTACTTTCAGTTGCCTCCCACGTCTCTCTTTGACATACCCCTATCACTGTGGGTGCTTTTGGTTTTTTTAAAAAGCATTTTCTTAAAACCTTCTGGCACTACAAGATGCTTCAGGCTATTTCCTGTACCGGTTCTAGAATTAGCCATCTCTCCAAGAAACCCTGTTTTTATTTTTCTTGGTATTAGAAACCAAGATCTGGGTACTGGGCGTGCTTATGGCTACTGAGGTGCCTTTGCTTTTATTTATTTATGTATTTATCTATCTATTTATTTATTTTATTGATTTCAGAGAGGAATAATGAGGGAGAGGGAGAGAGAGACAGAAACATCAATGACGAGAGAGAATCAATGATCGGCTGCCTCCTGCACGCCCCATACTGGGGATCGAGCCCACAACCCGGGCATGTGCCCCCGACCACAGTTGAACACGGGACCCTTCAGTCCACAGGCCGACGCTATCCACTGAGCCAAATAGGCTAGGGCATCCCTTTGTTTCTTGATCCTCTCAGAGGACAGAGTTCAGGAACATACGTGTATACACATATCTACAGTTATTTGTCTATTTATCCTTCTGTATCTGTATCAAGATAAATGTGAGTTCATATTGATGTCTCCAATGCCAATCGGTTACGACACAATTCATTCTAGCCTTCCCCCTTCCGGCCCTTATTTGTTTGTAAGTTCCCAATAGCAGGTTTCACACAGTGAAGGAAATATGCCCTCACAAGACAACTGAGTTGATTACTTCTTCAGAAGTTTCCCACAAATAAACGAATTTGTCTTCAAGCTACTCTGAGTTGTTCGAGAGTCCTGCCCTGTTGCTATCGAAAAGTAAAATATCTTTTGGTTAAATGGCCTTCTTAATGGGAAACAACTGCTACTTTAACCCTGTTAGGATGTCCTGTGTAATTACAGGATAAAGCAGTTCCAAAGTATCTTGTGTATCACATAGTTTTGGGCTAGAAAAGGTCTACTCTGTTTATTGTCAGCATCCATGGAGCTATCTTATTATTATTATTTTTTAAGGCTCTGGTTGTTTCTGCATATGCAAGGGTCTGATGTACAGGATACAGAAAAAGCACATTTAATGATATCATTAGCCCAGCCAGCATGGCTCAGTGGTTGAGTGTTACCTGTGAACTAGGAGGTCACAGGTTCGATTCCCAGTCAGAGTACATGCCCTGGTTACAGGTTCAATCCTCAGTGATTCTCTCTCATCACTGATGTTTCTATCTTTCTGTGTCCCTCTCCCCTTTCTCTCTGAAATCAATAAAAATATATTTTTTAAAAAGTAATATCAATAACCTTTTTATATACTGCAGATCTTAATGCTAAAATCTGTACATATTTTATGAAAGCAATTTTTGTTTCTTCATCAAATGCCAAAAATCCTCATCTTCTGCCACTAAAAAATAGTTAGCAATTTAGAGCAATACTTTTATCAGGCATTCTTTTAAAATTTTCGCCTGGACTCAAAAGTAGAAGTAGCTATCATCTTGAAATATTTTTTAAGTGAAGTCTGTTGTTTTGAAATTTGGTCAGGAAGAAATGAACAGGTGTAGGGTATCTAATTTTTCTCTGACATGTTCTCCTTTTATTCTTAGTCTACATCCCTTGTTATATCTGGGTCAGCAAGTTTCAGCATGGATGCTGTTTTACATGATTGTAGTTTTCTTCCTCATAAAACTTGGCGGCAGCATAATGCTCCGTCCCTACACGTGGTGGGCATTTGCAGCCCTTTATTCAAAAAGGTGAATCTGCCGAAACCGGTTTGGCTCAGTGGTAGAGCGTTGGTCTGCGGACTGAAAGGTCCCAGGTTCAATTCCGGTCAAGGGCATGTACCTTGGCTGTGGGCACATCCCCGGTAGGGGGTGTGCAAGAGGCAGCTGGTTGATGTTTCTCTCTCATCAACGATGTTTCTAGCTCTCTATCTCTCTCCCTTCCTCTCTGTAAAATATCAGTAAAGAATATTTTTTTAAAAAAACAAAAAACAAAAAGGTGAATCTATGGAGGCAATGACTGTGGATGGAAGCTACAGTTATATCAAACTAAAAAAATAAAAATGAAAAGCTACATTGGTATAAAAGACAGCTCAGAAATACTTATGCAATTCATCTGAAAAGGATAAAGGGATTAATATGATATCACATAAAAATAAAAGACTTGGAGGTAGATCCAGGAGATCAAATGAACTATTTGTGGGAATTCTACTCAAAGAGACTAAAATGAGTAGAATTGCAGGAAGATGTTCTTAAACTGAAGAAATATTTGAGTCTTCATAACAAAAGGGCTCATTAAATTTAAATTACTATGAACATGGAGTAGATTCTCAATAAATGTTTGTGTAATAAATGATAAAAATACAATCTACACCTAAGCATAGCAGGTAGGTCCAGCCAGAAACAAAGTGAATTATCTAAAAAATAAAAAACAGAGCAACATTAGACTATTTTTGGGATCATACTAGATATTAGAAAGGTGATAGAACATCGGTTCAGCACATGTCATTTAAAATTTCATGAGTCAATAATCATGTGCTTTATTAGTCTTGGTCATTAGGGAGGACAACAGAAAGACACTTTCATACATTCAAGGGCTCAAAAAGTAGCAACTCATATAAATTCTCTGAAACCAACAAATTCAACCAAGTATTCCAGTTGACTGAGAAATTGATCAAAATAAAGAACCCAAGTATATGAAAGATATGATATGATAAAAATATAAATAACCATTGAGACCAGAAAACAGAGTTAATGCTTAAATACTTGGTTTCCATGCAATAGTAATTGTAAGTAAGATGTCAAAAATAATTCCTGAAGAGGAAGATATAATATATAAAATTAAATATAAATAAGTTAAATATAAAAGCTACATAAATTTTTTAAACTGGTGCCTGGGAAGATGTTGAGGAAGAAATTAAAATGTGCAAATCGCCGAAACCGGTTTGGCTCAGTGGATAGAGCGTCGGCCTGTGGACTGAAGGGTCCCAGGTTCGATTCTGGTCAAGGGCATGTACCTTGGTTGCAGTGCGAGCACATCCCCGGTGAGGGGTGTGTCGATGTTTCTCTCTCATCGATGTTTCTAACTCTCTATCCCTCTCCCTTCCTCTCTGTAAAAAGAAATCAATAAAATATGTTTTTTTTAAAATGTGCCAAATCTCTGATAAGATGAAGTCATCATTATACCATAATAATGCCAACAATAAGGCAATGTACTAAGTGCTTTATATTTAGCTGCTTTATTCCACGCTCTATGAACATAGGGATTATCTGAGTCGCTCCCCAGAACTAGCCCATTTCTTGGCTGTTAGGTATTCAACAAATATTTGTGCAAGGTTGAACAAACAATCCTAGAAAATAATCAGTTAAACATGTCACATGACTTGGCCAAGGTTTAAGCATCAATCTATGAAGCAAAAGGTTAGGGCAGCCCTAACTGGTTTGGCTCCGTGGATAGAGCGTCAGCCTGCCAACTGAAGGGTCCCTCCCAGGTTCGATTCTGGTCAAGGGCATGTACCTTTGTTTCAGGCACATCCCTAGTAGGGGGTGTACAGGAGGATCAATGTTTCTCTCACATTGATGTTTCTAACTCTCTATCCCTCTCCCTTCCTCTTTGTGAAAAAAAAAATCAATAAAATATATATTTTTTAAAAAGGTCAGGGCACATTGCCCGGGTTGCAGGCTGAATCCCCAGAGGGGTGCTTGCAAGAGACTGCTGATCAACGATTCTCTTTCATCAATGATGTTTCTATTTCTCTCTCCCTCTCCCTACCTCGCTGAAATCAATAAAAATGTATTTTTTTAAATGGGCAGAAGAGCCCTAGCCAGTTTGGCTCAGTGGATAGAGCATTGGCCTGTGGACCAAAGGGTCCTGGTTGGATTCCGGGTCAAGGGCACCTACTTTGGTTGCATGCTCCTCCCTGGTCTGAGCCCGGGTCCCTGCTCCTGCAGGAGGCAACCAATGAATGTGCTTCTCTCACATTGATGTTTCTCTCTGTCTTTCCTTCTCTCCTCCACTCTCCCTGAAAATCAATGGGAAAATATCCTTGGGCTATGTACACATATAATACCTTAATAAATTTAAAAAATAAAATAAAATAAAATAAAGAAGTGGGAGAGAGCAAAAAGAAAAAAGAAAAACAATATCCTTGGGTGAGGATTAACAAACAAAAAATTAAAATTAAAGAAATGGGCAGAAGATATGAGTAGACATTTTTCTTTTCTTTTAAAAAATATTTTATTGATTTTTTACAGAGAAGAAGGGAGAGAGATAGAGAGCTAGAAATGTCGAAGAGAGAGAAACATTGACCAGCTGCCTCCTGCACACCCCCTACCGGGGTGCCCCACAACCAATGTACATGCCCCTGACAGGAATCGAACCTGTGACCTTTCAGTCCACAGACCAACGCTCTACCACTGAGCCAAACCGGTTTCAGCATGAATAGGCATTTTTCTAAAGAAGGAATACAGCCTTAACCGGTGAGCCTGCAGACTGAAGGGTCCCAGGTTCTATTCCAGTCAAGGGCATGTACCTTGGTTGCTGGCACATCCCCAATGTGGGGTGTGCAGGAGGCAGCTGATCAATGTTTCTCTCTCATTGATGTTTCTAACTCTATTCTTCTCCCTTCCTCTCTGTAAAAATATATATATATATATATATATATATATATATATATATATATATATATATATATTTTAAAAAAAGGAATACAGATGGACAACAAGTACAGACCGAAATGTGAGTTTCCTGAATAGGACTTAGGCCTGGGTAGGACTTAGGTGACCATCTCTATAAACTTAAAGCTGGGAGTAAACCCAATTGCCCGCTAGGAAGAGTGCAGCGTGAGTGGGTACAGAATCCCGGGGGTACACAGGCCTTTAGGAAACGGAAGAGTAAGAAATCCGGCACTGGCACCAACTTGCTTAGGGCCTGATAAGGAAGAGGAGATTTTTTTTTTACATCATTTGGAGGAAGCGCCTGTGGTTTGTCTCCCGAAGGTACCCCTCCTGGAACCCGCAGGGCGGTGAGTTCCCCAAGCCCCAGTAGACACCCCAAACCTTAACTTGGCATGGGCTTCATTTAGGGCCTTTGCTAAAAGAGGGTGCTAGCTGGCCGGACCGCGAGGCAGTCACCTTGCGCCAGGAAGTTGGGTCTGGACTTGGGAGGAGAGTGCGCGCCGGCGGGGAGCCGACGGGGCCGCAGGGCCAGCTCAGAGCCGGGCTGGGGTTTCCCGTGGTGGGGGCGCGACTCCCCGCCCTTCGGGTTTAGCGGCTGAACTCCAGCCCTTTCCTGGACTCTCGGACTCTCCGGGAGCCGGCCCTCCCCCTCCAGCCGCCGGCGGAGGCCCCGGGTCCCGCCCCGCCGGGCGGGGTCTCCGCCCGCTCCCCGCCTGGCGCGGTCCGCCCCGGGCCGGGAGCCTGCGCGCGCCGGCCGGCGGAGTCGGAGGCATGGAGGGCGGCTGCAGCCCGGCGGGCGGCCTGGGGCGCGCGGTGTGCGTGGTGACCGGGGCCTCCCGCGGCTTCGGCCGGGTGCTGGCCCAGCTCCTGGCCCCGCTGCTCTCCCCGGGCTCCGTGCTCGTCCTGAGCGCCCGCGACGACGGGGCGCTGCGGCAGCTGGAGGCCGAGCTGGGCGCCGGGCGGCCCGGGCCGCGCGTGGTGCGGGTGCCCGCCGACCTGGGCGCCGAGGCCGGCCTGCAGCGGCTGGTGGACGCCGTGCGCGGGCTGCCCAGGCCCGAAGGGCTGCAGCGGGTGCTGCTCATCAACAACGCAGGTAGGACGCCGGCCGGCGGGGCACCCACCCCCGCACCCCCACTCCCACCCCCACCCCCGTGCGGGCGCTGGGAACGCTCGGCGCCTCGTTCCCGCTCCCTCTCCCCGCCCCGGGGCTGGGGACTTGAAAGGTGACTGCTAGGAGTCAGAAAGGGCGCCCCAAAGTCCTCGCCGTGGGGTGCGGAGGAGGACCCTGTGCGCCTTCCATGCCCGCCTCCCACCATGCGCCCTCCGCCCTCCGCCCTCCCGGCTAAAGGCCAGGTTTTCCCGGAGCCCCAGTGGAACTTTCCCGATCGTCCTGCTCAGCGCCCTCTGGCGGCGGCCGGAGGGAGGCCGGGCCTGGGGTCTCCCCGTGGTAGGCAATTTCCCGGCTCCTGCAAATGGCCCCGGAGCTCGCCCCGAGTCCCCCCAGACCAGGGCCTTCTCCCTCTGCAACTTGGGGTGAGTGGGCGCCCCCGGCGTGTGTGTGTCTGCGGAGCTGCCAGCGGAGCACTAGGGCGGCGACTCCGATCGGTCTGGAGGGGAAAGGGGTGTCCGGAGGAGTTCGGAGAGGGCTGGGAGAGGAGGAAGCCCGCTTGCACTGGGTGATTCTTTTTTTTTTTTTTTTTTTTTTTTTTTATATTTTATTGATTTTACACAGAGATGAATTGAGAGGGACAGAGAGTTAGAAACGTTGATGAGAGAGATACATCGACCAGTTGCCTCCTGCACACTCCCAAAGGGGGATGTGCCCGCAACCAAGGTATATGCCCTTGACCGGAACCGAACCCGGGACCCCTCAGTCCACAGGTCTTGGCATGGGTGATTCTTAAGGTCTTGTTTTTCAGCCACGCTCGGGGACGTGTCCAAAGGCTTCGACACCCTGGCCGATGCTGCCGAGATCAACAGCTACTGGGCTCTGAACTTGACGTCCATGCTCTGCCTGACTTCCAGCGTCCTGCGGGCCTTCCCGGACAGCCCCGGCCTCAGCAGGACTGTGGTTAACGTCTCCTCCCTCTGTGCCCTGGAGCCCTTCAAGGGCTGGACGCTGTACTGCGCGGGGAAGGCCGCCCGTGACATGATGTTCAAGGTCCTGGCCGCCGAGGAGCCTGGTGTGAGGGTGCTGAGCTATGCTCCAGGTAGATGGGACGGGACTGCCAGCCCTGTCCCCCCCAGAACCAGCGGGTTCCCCTCTGGGGGCTGGGCAAAGGGGCCTCGTCTGGTCCCTCCAACTCTAGTGTCCCTGAGTCATGAAATAAAGGACCCGAGGAGGTTAGAGCTGGCAGGAGCAGGGAGCCGCAGGTAGAGGGTCGGGAGAGAGAGAGTAGGGAGCTGCCTGAACTGGTCTAGAAAGTCTGAGCTATGAGAGTTTGAGAGTCAGGGCTTGAATTCCAGCCCGTACCCCATTTCCTCATGTAAAACTCAAGATTTTACTTGTCTCTCCGGGCAGTTAGGAGGACTGAATCAGGTCATGTATGTGAACATCCCTCATTGTGAAGTGCCATCTCATTGTTAGCACTTCTGATGGTTAGATGTTAACTTTGTTCGTCTACTTCTTTATCTTGATAAAGAAAGCCTTGAAGGCAGGGAGTATGCCTGCCTGTCTCCAGCTCCTAGCAAAGCACCCCCACCGAGTCAATCTGCAGGAAACGTCAGTTGAAGGAAGAGCCCGCAGATGTTGCTGAATGCTGGCCATATCAGCCTGAGCTGTGCTGGAGCACTGGTCGGGGGGTGGGGGGAGTTCTGGGGTAAACAAGGTAGGGCCTTCACAGAAGTTGAAGCGTAGGGGATCTTGCGATGCTTGGTTTCTCACGACTCTACCACGATGCCTGCCGCTGTGCCTTTCTTAAAAGCGAGGCGGGCTTGAGGTTGCTGCAATGAGAAGGTGGTGACAGCTACTGTTTAATGTCTGAGCGACTTAGCGACACAATAGTCTATGCCTCTCGGCACCCTTCGGGCAGAGAGGTAGAAGGACCAGACCAAAGTTCAGAGGCAGGATCAAACTCCACCTCTAAATTCATGATCAGTGCCATTTCTACTCCCTCGTGCTCTCCAGTACCCGGTCCTCCCTGGCACATACTCAGGCACGCTTCCAGCCAGCATTCAACTCGGCCCCCGCTCGGAGCTCAGCCTAGGACTTATTCAGTCAACTGTGAGGAAATGAAAAAACCACAGCCAGGAGTGGAACAGACTCCAGAGTGCCACGTGACTGGGTTAGATCCCAGTGGACTCTGGGAATGAGGAGGAAGTTGAACCTTTTTTTTTTTTTTTTTTGGCAAGGCTGCCGGGGCCGGACTGAAGGTCGTGGTTTCATCTCAGTTTTTCTGAAAGAATGTTGTTAACAGGTGTCCACAGCGGGGGGGCGAGGGGGGACGGGCGCTGTTGGGCAAAGTAGCAAGTCCCCACTTGGAACCAGGAACGCACAGGTAGTTGAAAAGACATTCAAAGATCAGGCGGCTGGCTTTTCCAGCCACGAGATTGCTTTCCTTTCCGCCCCCCGAGGCCCATTAACTCCAGGTTCTGGGGTGCTGTGGTTCCGATAGGAGAAACGGGAGGTGCCTGTAAGAGTTCGCTGACATCACTTTAGGAGGAGGAGGTGCAGTGTGGACAGGAGATAATAGGTTTGGTTGTACACAGGGTGGTCTGACCAGTGGTCGGCGAACTTCGGTTTGCCGCTCTGTTGACTGACGGGTTTGCCGACTGCTGACCTAGACTCTCGATTCCAATAATTACAGGCTGCTATTGCTCCTTGTGATTAAGCCCCCTATCCCAGTGGTCGGCAAACTCGTTAGTCAACAGAGCGGCAAACTGCGACTCTCGAGCCACATGAGAGCTGCAGTTTGCAGACCACTGGTCTAGCGGGACCGAGTTCAGTGGGCGTTGGGATTTGAGCTCAGTAGTGACAGAGCTGAGCCTTTGGTGACTCTGACCACACGTGTTAGCTACGATAAAGTGTTGCCTCTGGCCAGACTTGACTCCACCCCACTTCACACACACACAGCAGAGCCCACCCTCCTACCCCCCCACCCCCAATCTTCTGCTCTTTATCCCCCAGGGCCCCTGGACACAGACATGCAGCAGTCGGCCCGGGAGAACTCTCTGGACCCAGACTTGCGGAAGAGGCTGCAGGATCTGAAGACCAAGGGGGAGCTGGTGGATTGTCGGATGTCCGCCCAGAAACTGCTAAACTTGATTCAAGAAGATACGTTCAAGTCTGGAGCCCACGTTGACTTCTATGAGAAATAAGCCCATACCTACCCTTGGCTTCCTGGGGCTCCCCCCCCCCCCCCCGCCCCCTCTTTCGGGCACACCCAGAAGCCCTGCGCCTCCTCACATCTTGCCACAATGGCACCACCAACTCTGCTCTACACAGATAAGCACTCGGGCCTACTTCCTGCTCTCAGACCCAGCCAGCTGTGAGGTCACGGGGGGGTCACTCGGTTCTCGGGGGTCTGTGTTGAGCGCCCTGAGTTAGGGGGAGGCTTATGGGAGTTAGGTGAGAGAAGTGAGTGGGCATTGGTGTTCTCTCTCCGGGAACAGAATTCTAAGGATGGCCAAGGTAGGACGAGACGCTGCAACACTGAAGACAAGGGGCTGGGTCTCCTTCCATGGCCCGTCCATGGGGTCAGGGGGGCAAGCTGCTTCAAAAAAAGGAGGGCCCGGTAGCTTCACAGATGGCCGGGCGGGGAGGGAGGACGGCAGAGTGTCAGCCTACGTGGATGCCCTTTTTACTCAGGGTAACCGGAACTATTACTATCCTATTGAACTATTTCTATTGAACTTCCACGCCTCATTCTTCTACCTTCTCCCTCCAGAACCTACTACTGCTTGTTCCCCAGATCGGGGGGTGGCGGGCTGAGAGTTTTTGTACAAGTCAAAAAAGGCAGATACAAATAAAGTGTGAATCGTCCTTGGTTAGTGTCTGGAGTACAGTCAGGCCTCTGATGCAGGGCCCGTGACCGGTCCCCTGGTGTGCTGGGCCCCGCGGCATTCCTACGGCGACTGACCCAAACGTGGCGGGCTGCCCTTGTTTCCAGAGGAGCTGTGGGCTGTGCGCCTCTTCTCACCAAGTCCCACCCCGGGGCAAGCCCAGGTTCAGACAAAGTTGGGCGAGATGGGCACTCCCAAATACCTGTTCCTTCATGATTTTTTTTTGCCCATAGGGACCCCAGTCTTGGCTCACCTTTCCTCGCCCTTGTGTGATTCATGAGGATCCAGCCTTTTGGGATGGGCCCTTTCCCTGCCTCTCTTGGATCCCCAAGTCTACCCCTCACCCACATGGCAATGCTCTGAATGGATCCCACCTCCTCGGGGGCCTGTTGTGGGCCCTCCCGGTTATACCCGCCTGGTCCATTGGTCCTGGTCCCCGCATGGGCCTAGGACCAACATGTCTTAGGGGAAGGTGGGCAAGATCCCAAGAGAAGGAAGCCTTGAGACACCAGGGAGAGGACCACGCCCACCCTTCTGCAGGTGAGTAGAGGTGGACAGGCTGGGGGCTCTGCAGGGTGGTCAGCCAGCCCCTTCCTGGCCTGTCTTTGGGAGGGGAGCCTGGTCCCTGCCAGCCACCTCCAGGACTCAGCAGCCCTGGGTCTGACCCAGCAGGAGGGAAATTCTCTCTCTGTTCCTCCTGTGCACAGCAGAGGGCGCACCGAGGCCATGCCGCTGGAGAAAAGGCAGCTCCTCTGGCTGCAGCTGGCCGGGCCCTGCTGGGTTTCCCAAGAGGGAGCGAGCAAATCATGCCCCCCCCCCCCTTTTTTTTTTCACTAAGGAGAGCCTTTTTACTCACCGGAGTCAAAATTGCTACAGAGAGGAAGAGAGAGGGATAGAGAGTTAGAAACATCGATGAGAGAGAATCATCGATCAGCTGCCTCTTGCACACCTCCTACCGGGGATGTGCCTGCAACCAAGGTACATGCCCTTGACCGGAATCGAACCCAGGACCTTTCAGTCCCCAGGCAGTCGCTCTATCCATTGAGCCAAACCGGTTTTGGCCATGCCTCAATTTTCTTATCTAATAAATGGATTGTCAGGTGCCGTCCTTAAAGGGCCGTGGTATTACACACCCCAGTGTTTGTAATGTGAAGCACAGCATTCGCCCCATATAAGCGACTGTTATTCATTGCCCTTTGATATCAAGATCCAGCCCAGCCCAGGGCCCCTCCTTGCAGCTCCATCTCTTCCTCGTGTCCCAGATGCCCTGCTGCCGGCTAACCCGAGGCAGGAACTCTCTCTGGGCCGCTCCTGTTCTGGGCCTCGGTAGGTCCTGGGTTCAGTCTGGACACCTTTGTCTTGGACTCACTGGACCTATGGGAAGTGCACGAACCCTGAAGTCAACAACCCTCAGTCTGACTTCCCTCTGTGATGGAGGTGCTGCAGGGTCTCAGACAGAGCCCCTTCCCTTCCTGGCCTTTCCTTCGAACAGATGAGCACTAACATTCTTCCTGCAAACCTTCCTTCAAGTTGTTTCAAACATGGCCCCACTGCCTCTGAGGACGTCAGGTTTGCCTCTGCAGGTGGGGCTGAGCCAGCCGGGGTGGGTGTCGGGCGGATTTCCTGACCAGACCCCTTGTGCCCATGGAAGGGTGAGGGTAGTCCGCGCCAGCCCAACCCCTGCTGGATGTCCCAGCAGTTTTTCTCCTCTGCCCACCAGCCTGGTTGTCCGGGGCTTAGCAGTACCACATGTGCCCACGAGGTGGCGAGAACCTCTCACGTTTGACACTTGTCCTCTAGGAGCCCAGGGGTTTAAGAGCCTCCGAAATGACCCTACACCGGTCTCTCTGTCTCCATGCCCTATCGGGTTCTGGGCTCTCGGGGGTCCCTCCTGGAGCTGGAGAAGCAGAAAGGCCAGGGTCACTTCCCCTGGTGGACTCACTGGCTCTGGCCACGGGGATTTTTCCAGGCCTCACTCCTCGGCCTGGACTCGGCCTCCCAGCTCCTCCATCACCGACCGGGGCAGGGAGACTTTCTTACCAGCCTCCGGGCCACGAGCAGCCACCGATCAGAGGGTTAACAATCTGTGTTCCCGGAACATGCACAGGGGCACATGCAAGCACACACACAATACATGCCTGCACATGCCCCGGAGCCCAGCTGCTGGGTTGAGCAGGGGGGGCCTCAGCTTAGCCAAAAGACAAACAAGGATTCTCTTTGTCTTTGGCTTGAAGGAGTGGGGGGCAATTTTTTTTTTGGTTTTAATACCCCTGAGCTGGGGGTGAGCAGCTGGCCTGTGAGGAGCAGGGGAGGGAGGGTGATGTGGCAGGGACCTCCAGCACCTCTGTCCACGAGCTGGACAGCTGGGACCAGGCTGGCCAGATGCACCCCACCCCCCTCCCAACTCCTGTCCTTTGTCCCTCAAACAGTGCAGGCTGGTGCTTGAGCCCCCTGTTAGCCAAGCCTGGGGGTGCCCTGCTGCTGCTTCCCCGCCCCCCACCTCAGGACCGTAACCCCGTGTCCTGCTCCATCCTAGCATCTGTCCATGCCGCACTTCGAGGAGCCAGGCTCCGGGAAACCGCCTTCTTGTCCCCTGCACGTGAACCACGTCCTCTCCCTGCGGAGCGTGGCCTCCCAGGCCGACGTGTGTCTGCAGCCATTCCGTCACCCTGCCCGTGGGCACGCCCCTGGGTAACGGGCCCACGACTGGGCCCAGTGTGCCCCCTCACCTTGGGGGGGGTCCCAGATGGTGACAGGAGGGTGATTGCCAGAGTGGGGACCCTTCTCCCATCCCCGAGGCACCTCTCGGTGACCTGGGGTGTGGGGGCGGAAGGGAACGGAGGGGGCCACCAGAGAGCTTGCAGGGGAGTTGACAGGAATTACTCTGGACCTCGGGCCGGCCGGCCGGGGGAGGGTTGAAGGGTGGCTGAGGAGAGGGTGGAGGGAGTATCCTTGCTCCGCACCCCAACCCTGAGGTCTTTCACCAGCGGAGCTGGGAGGCAGGGCCACGCCTGGATGTTGTCCCCCACTTTTAAAGTTAGAGCCCACCTCCCCCTCCTACCCCAGAATTATTGCAGCCAAGACTCCCCTACTTTGCTCTCTGTCTCCCATTTCACCGATCCTCCTCCTCCTGTATCCCCCTCAGCCCGCCAGCCTGTAGTGTGGAAAGGAGAGCCCTGGCTTCTATTTTCAGGGAGGGGCTGGGGAAGAGAAGAAAGGAGGGAGGAAGTTCTTTTTTATTTGTTTTTCATTTCTTAATACTATTTGAATTTATTTCAGAGAGGAAGTGAAAGGGAAAGGGAAAAGGGGAGAGGGAGAGAGAGAGAGAGAGAGAGAGAGAGAGAGAGAGAGAGATTGATGATGATGAGATAGAATCATTGATCACCTGCCTCCTGCACACCCCCCACTGGGGATTGAGTCTGCAACCCAGGCATGTGCCCTTGACCGGAATCAAACCCAGAACCCTTCAGTCCCCAGGCCGACACTCTATATTCACTGAGCCAAACTGGCTAGGGCTATTTTCTTTTTCTAAAAAAAGAAATTCTTATTGAGGGAGAATATATATTTCTCCCTCTTTCTCATAGAGGGAGAAAGAGATAGAAGCCTCAGTGTTGAGAGAGAAGCCATCAATTGCCTCCCACTTGCTCCCTACAGGGAATGGAGCCTACACCCCGGACGTGTGCCCTGACCGGGAGTCAAACCGTGGCCTCCTGGTTCCTAGGTTGGTGCCAACCACTGAGCAACAGTGGCCAGCTGAAGTTCCTTTTTAAATTTGGGGGCTCCACCTCTCAGGCCTAACCCTTCTTCCCTCGAGTCTCTCCCCCCCCCACCCCCCCCACCCCCTCGCCCTCAGTTGACTCCAGAATCTCAGGATTCCTCAGCTTCCTTAGCTGACTGACCTGGAAGCTCTCTGGTGGTTCTTAGCCCACAGGCAAGGGAAGAGGGGGGCCCCCTCCTCACAGCTGGTGCCTTCTCTTGGAGCTGACGGAGTCTGACTGCCCCTGCTCTGGTCCAGGTTCTGTCCACTGCTGCAGAGGTGTTTCCTGCCAGGGCCCTGCCCCTTTAAGCTCCAGCTCGATCCCAGCGATCCCAGGCTCAGGCTCAAGAGGCTGTGTGTATCCCCCAGATCTTACCCAGACCTTCCCCGCTGAGGCACTGCTGAGTGTTTGATGAATGAATGAATGAATGAATGAGCGAGCGAGCAAGTGAGGGAGTGAATGCCCACTGCCAGGTGTGTAGTGAAACATGTGAAGAGTTTGGATGTGATGCCTAGAGCCTAGGAGTCAGGCCTCTGCAGGCCAGCTCCGGCTGTATGGGTCCCCACCCAGCCCAGGCATCCCTATGTGGGGGTACAAACCCCCCTTGGACTCCCTAAAGGAAACCCCATATGTGGAAGAAGTGGGTGGGACTGATGGGGGTCAGAATCACCTGGGGAGTTAAAAAAAAATGTCACTGTCCCACATTGCTCTTCCTTCACCCCGATGCCAGTTCAGTGGATCTATAGGTGTGTCCCCTCTTTTCACTAGAGCATTAAGAAGAGAAATAAGAGAAATGTAGAAATAATTAATTTTTTAAATGAGCCTTTTGAACGCACGTGGCATTGGCAGTGATCAAAGGCAGCGGTCCCTCAGGTAAGGGAAGTTCGGGGGACAGAGTCGGGGTTAGGGGCTGAGTGTAGTCGAGGTCAGAATTGAAGATCCATACATGGCCAGGGTCAGGACCACTGTGAGGCCAGACTCGGGGTCAGCCCAGGGCCACGGCTGGGCTTGGTCTGTGGTGGGGGCTGGGACTATGGAGAGGGCACGATTGGCCTTTAAACCGCTAATGTACACACCAATGATGAGCAGCCCCTTACGAGGAAAAGACCAGGCCCGAGGACAGGGACCAAGGCTGGGGAGCTGCTCTCGGGGCCCTAAGACAGCCCCAGATTCCCCCCGGGACCCCTGGCCAGCAGCATCCTTGCCTGGGACAGAATGGGCTTTCTCTGAGAGTCTGGCCTAGCCCGGGTGGGACAGGGAAGGGGCCTGGGGGCAAAGTGAGGAGCTGAGAGCAGCCAAGTCTCCTGTCCTGGCTGAAGCATCCAGGCCAGGACACCAACAGCAGGAGAGCGAGCCTGACAGGGGGAGCAGGCCAGAGAGAGGACATTGAAGAAACACAGAGAAAACATGGGCAGAATCAGACAGACAGGAAGATTAGCAACTATAGTTAAGACATATTTTGATGGAGGGAGAGAGAGAGAGGAAGATTACCAACTATAGTAAGACATATTTTGATGGAGGGAGAGAGAGAGAGGAAGATTACCAACTATAGTAAGACATATTTTGATGGAGGGAGAGAGATTGCGGGAGAAGCCACACACACACTCTCTCAAACACTCATACGCTCTCTCTTTCTCACACACACACACACACACACACACACTCACACACTCACACACGCCCGGGTGTGTGCTCACGCAGCCTCCCCGAGCCTCGCTGGAAACAATCCCGCTCTCGACGCGGGGCCTCAGCTGCACAGGCGGTGCCGAGCTGTTACCTTGCACATCTGTCAGCTCCAAATGTGGAAGCTGTCATAGGGCTGTGTGTGTGAGTGTGAGAGTGTGTGTGTGAGAGTGTGTGTGTGTGTGTGTGTGTGTGTGTACGTGCGTGCATGCCTGTTCCTCCCCGAGAACTCTGAGGCCGTAGCCGGGCGGGGGGAGATCCCCGAGGGCCTGGGGGGTCTCCGGGAGGTCCACGCCTGGGAGGCCGGTGCTGCTCCTTCGAGTCCTGCACAGGGAGACGCCCGGGGCTGCCCGGCTCTAGAGCTAGCCCACTGCACTTGACTTCTGTGGCCCGGCCTGGCCACTGACAGCCAGGGGGCCCTGGGAGTCGGAGCAGCTAGTCTCCTCCTTGGCAGGCGGGGATGTAAGGTAGCCAGACCCTCTGCACCCCAGAAGGTTGGTGACCAGCACCTGGCCTCTTGCATGTCGCCCACACCTGGGACACCAGGGATTCTTAGCATCCTGCTTATTATAGGCGGGGGTTCCTGCTGTGTCTGACTCCCCCTGCTGCCCCTGGGGGCACTGAGGACTCGCCCTCCTCTGGCCTGCTCTTGTCCCACAGGCTTTCCCTGTCGGACCTGAGGATGTGCCCCGGGGCACTGACTCCGCTGCAGAGGCCTGAGAGCCGCAGGACCCCTCCGCCCCCCTCCAAGAGCAGAGACAGTTTGGCACAAAGCCGGGGAACACCGGAATACTTAACCCTTTCTTGTGAGGGTCCTTGGGTGGGAGAGACCCTCTGCCCTTTGTCTCTGGTGACTTTTTCCAGGTTTTCATCTCCCACGGGCCAGGAAGTTCTTGTGTGTGTGTTTGTTTGCTTTCATTTAAGTTAATCATGATGAGATTTTGCAGCAGTGAGGAAGGCCCCAGAAACCAGTCAGAAAGTCCCCTGGCTTGTCGCTCTGAGGAAGAGAACACGGGGACCCTGGCCAAAGGGACCCAACCCTGTGTCAGGGCTCGTCCCACAAGGCCATGTCCCCTGGCCCGTGGGACTGACCCTTTCCAGACACGGAAGGTTTAGAGGCCCTCCCTGCCGCCCACCCCGCAGGCTGGCAGCCTCACCCCTGCCCGGCCTCACCTCATCATCAAGGCCCATCCCAACCCCCACACCTTCTCTCCGGCCCGCCTCAGACCCACCATTTTTTTTCTGCCAGGAGGTTGGATGGGACATTCTAGGAAGGCCATGGGTGCTCGTGATCTCAAAGCAGGGTGTTCTGAGGGAGGAGAGGAGGCCTAGACCCTTAGATCTGTGGCTTGGTCCCTGCCTTTCAGGAAGGTGGGAGGCCATCATGGGGGTGTCTCCTCCTGGGGCTGGGTCTCTGTGTGCACACGTATGGATGGATATGAGCCCCACCTGGGCCTGCCCCAGGCCCCAGCAGAGTGTGTGTGTGTGTGTGTGTGTGTGTGTGTGTGTATAACTCGTTGCCACCTTCGTATTAACAGTAGTCATGCAGGTGCTTTGACTTGGCTTATGCCTGGAGGGGGAGCTTGTGTAATTGTGTATGTACCCGCATACAAGTGCTTTGATGTACAACTGCCAGATAAGAGTGTGTGTACAAAGGTGGGTGGGTTTGGCTGTACAACTACCGTATGTGTACATCCCGTGAGACTATTGTGTGAAGGCGAGTGCACTGTGAGTGCTTACCCACATTTATATTTGAATAACTGGGTTTGTGTGTTTAAAGCATGAAAGCAGCCGAAACCGGTTTGGCTCAATGGATAGAGCGTCAGCCTGTGGGTTCGATTCTGGTCAAGGGCATGTACCTTGGTTGCGGGCACATCCCCAGTAGGGGGTGTGCAAGAGGTAGCTGATCAATGTTTCTAACTCTCTATCCCTCTCTCTTCCTCCCTGTAAAAACTCAATAAAATATATTTTTTTAAAATAATAAAGCATGAAAGCATGCAACAATGTGCACACATGTGATTATGTGTGACTGCGTATAACATGTTGTGTCCCTTGGTTGCTCTCAGTTTATAACTGGGTAGGCGGGTATACACATGGGACAGGATAGTGCCTTGCAAGGATGAACCCCTGCAAAGCTGTGTATGAGATTTACCCAGCATGTGTGTATGTGTGTGTGTGTGTGTGTGTGTGTGTCTTGGTGTGATTTTGAAATGGTGTTTTGGGGTAAATAGGTGTATTCAAACCTTTGACCGAGGGACAACAATTGTGTGTTGACAAACTCAAGCTACCCCTTAAGCCATGTCCAGTGAGAAGGAAATGTGTAATGTGTTTGTTAAACATAAAACATTACAGTGACAAGGCACCAGGTCCTACAGAGATAAGAGTAAATCAAGAAAGCGCTCTCTCTCTCTCTCTCTCTCTCTCTCTCTCTCTCTCTCTCTCTCTCCTCAGCATCTTGGCCCCTCTCTGGCATTGTTCCCTCACACCTAAGCCCAATGGTGTTTTGTAGTCTTTCAGCTGTTACCTCAGTCCCTCCTCGCCTCATTCCCGATTCACTCCGTTGCTATAGGTATGTTTGAAACCCCAGCGTGGTAGATTTTAATTAGTCTTCCTACAGATGGCCAATTAACATTCATTACTTTTGCCTTGAGCGATTAATTATGAGTTTGGATAGAGAAAGGAGAGAAGAGGAGAGGAAGATGGGCAGGTGAATGAAAGGAGAAAAGAGAAGGGGGTTTGATTGGGAGTTTGGAATTTTTACACAGAGCTGGCTGGTGGGGGAGAGGGTGGGAAAGAGCCATTTGAATCCCCTTACTCCCGGCGGCCTCCCTCCGCCCACAGCTGTTCCGGGCCCCTAATCGGCTTGGCTGGCCCGGCCCTTCAAGAAAATAAAGCTCGCACCCTCTTTGGGCATCCGTAAGCCTTTGGTGTTCCCTGACCCCAGCTCCTTTCATCATACCCACCCTCCTGTGTTTTCTGCCAGAACTGGGTGGGAACTTGTCAGGAATCGTCCAAAAACACAGCAGATGACCCAGGAAGGAAGCCCTGCAGACTTGTGGTAGCTCACTGTACCGATGAGGACACTGGGGCCGGAAGTGACTTCCCCAGCTCAAGCATCTCCGGCGGAGAGTCCAGCTTTGTTGACCCCTGGCCCGGCTCTCTTTCCACGGCAACCCAGGCGTTTAGAGCGTTTAACACCACCATCTGGGACATGGTCTCCCGAATCAGGAGTGTTCTTCCAAAGTTTCTAACGTAATTCACATCCTCCAGCGTGCACCCCGCTGCCGAGTGTTCACCTGGTTTCCTGGCCCCTTGCAAGACACCCTGGTGACGTTGCCCTGTTTGGGAACTGTAGCACTCACCATTCCTAATCCTAAATCCATCCCAGGGATGGGGGATAGAATCCCAAATGTGAACAATAATTTTTGTTTTCCTCTTTAAAAATCATCTGTACTGCCCTAGCCAGTTTGGCTCAGTGGATCCCGGGTTTGATTCCGGTCAAGGGCATGCACCTTGGTTTCAGGCACATACCCAGTGGGGAGTGTGCAGGAGGCAGCTGATGGATGTCTCTAACTCTATCCCTTTCCCTTCCTCTCTGTAAAAAAATCAATAAAACATATTTGAGAAATAAATAAATAAAATCATCTGTACTTTTTTACTTTCTCTAGCACAAATATACTGCTTGAATGACTTAAAGCATGACTATGTTACTTGAAATTTTTCAAAATATATTTGTACAAAGAAACAGGAAAGGAGCATGCGTTAGTTTACAAACTTTTAAAAAGACCATCAATACGTACATCAAAAATGTAACACTACCTGGCGCTTGAGTTGGTTGTCGCCTGCCTGGATTCAAGTTGAAGCTCTGCCACCTACTTACACTGTGGCTCGGTTTCCTCACCGGTCAGGCGGGGTTGAAAAGAGCATCTGTCTCATAGGATCAAGAGGATTAAGTACAAGAATGCGTGGAAAGCCTTATAATTGGGCCTTGTATCTAGAAAAAGCTCAATACATATCAGCTGTTGTTAATATTAATAACTAAGATTTTAAAATAATGATATCTGAGCGGCAGGATTTTGGAGAATTTTTATGTGGCTCTTTTTTTTTTTTTTTTTGCTGTATTTTGAAAAATTTCCATAGTGAACATGCATTTCCTTGGTAATAAGAAAACTATGTAATAGAAGGAAGGAAGGAAGGAAGGAAGGAAGGAAGGAAGGAAGGAAGGGAGGAAGGAAGGAAAGAAGGAAGGCAGGAAGAGAGGGAGGGAGGGAGGGAAGGAAGGAAGGAAGGAAGGAAGGAAGGAAGGAAGGAAGGAAGGAAGGAAGGAAGGGTTGGCAGATGTTCAACGAAAATGAAGTTCTGCTGCTCTAAGTTTCTACTACATCTCCACTGTTTCACTCATGCTGTGGGGAGTGCAGTTGTATGGCCTATGTCCCCTGAAGATCTTACTCATACCACGACATCCTACCTCCAGTAGAATCAGTGGTGAGCTTCAGATGTCTCTGGAGAGAACAAGAAGATCCAAGTGAGTCAGAGCGGTCGGCCTCCTGGAGGAAGAGCGGATGAGCGGAAGGAAGCAAGACGGGGCTTCCACCGTAGCAACGGAGGGCGCGGCTCAGCATGTCCTGGCCTTTTTTGTGGTTCATGTCTGAGCAACAGGAAATGCCACCAGCTACGGCATCAGTGTTGAAGAAGGGGTTGGAGGCAGCAAGCCTGAGGCCTGAGCTGCAAGCAGAAGTGGATTGGGAAGGGCAGGCAGACCCAGTGGTGCAGCGAAGGGAACAAAGTCTGTGGTCCCTTGCCAGAGGAGGGTCTTGAGAAGAGCTGCTGGCCGGTTCATTAGGATAAGGAGAAGCTCGCCGCAGCCTGTGAAGAATCCTGGGCTCGCCACACCTGAGCATGGATGTGCTCATTGAAGGACGGTTAGCTGCCAGGTGCTGGGGCTGAGGGCCTGGGACTGATGCTGCAGCTTAGGGCAGAGACAGGGGTGTCCCCAGGCTGGGGGAGGTGAGCGGTGGGCTGCAGCCTGAGAGAAGTATCCTATGCCTCTGTAGAGGCAGAAGGAGAGAGAACAGCTGAAACCAGAGTTCTCTGGCAGGGACCAGGAGTACCTAGGAATTGGGAAATGGATGAAGGTTGCCCAGAGTTAAGTGAGACTAGAACGGGCCAAAGGTTGAGGATTGGCACTGGCGGGGAGGAGGAAAGCATGCCAGGTGGCAGAAACCTCCTGAGCAAAAAGCACTAAGGCTAATTACCATGAACTTTATTTTTTTTCTTAAACTAATGGCACGATGTGTGGGAACAGGACACCAGGTAGTCAGGTGGCGCATGGTCTGCTGGAGAGGAGCGGACGAGGCCCGATGACAGATGTCTCTGAGGCACTGGACTGAAGCACTGCAGCTTATGAGCTGCATGCCTGGGGATGAGAGTCTACATGATCAGACCCCTGTCCTCAACACCAGGTTCCAGAGACTTCCAAGGGCTGTCTTATGGCTCCCTGCGGCCTCTCTCCAGACACTGATGTCACCAATACTCTGGGGATCCAGTAGGAGTCCTCTCCTGCAGTGCCCTCCACACTCATCATCACCTTCACCTGATTGAATTTCCTAACTGTCCTCTTACACACTAATTATATATATTATTTGATATTTTACAGAGAAGAAGAGAGAGGGATAGAGTTAGAAACATCAATGAGAGAGAGACATCGATCAGCTGCCTCCTGCACACCCCCCACCTGGGATGTGCCCGCAACCAAAGTATATGCCCTTGACCGGAATCGAACCTGGGACCCCTCAGTCCGTAGGCTGACGCTCTATCCATTGAGCCAAACCGGTTTCGGCCTCTTACACTAATTAATCCATTTCCCAAGGAGCTTGGTGAACATCTATAAGGGGGATGTGAAATAACAAGACATAAGAATCGTAAGAGTCTCAAGGACTTACCAGCTGCTCAGGGGAGACAGACATAGGCAGAGCAGTGCCATGATAAAGGATGTGACCTTAAGTACAGTAGGCCTTCAGAGTGAAGCCAGGATGGGTTCCTGGAAGCTCAGTTGTCAGGGTCTCCACGCTCTCTCCCTGCCTCCCTGGTTTGCTGCACTCTCTGCCTCTGCCCGCTACCAAATTTCATTTCCCTCTGAGTCACTTACCTCAGGTGCCTGAGAGAGAATCTCATTGTTGGAGCCCAGCCCCAAACCAAGGTCCCCGGCAGACTCATAGCAACCACCTCAGTCCAATCAGCTGTGGCCCATTGGAGGGCAGTGCAGTTCGCCCAGGACAGTAGGGGGTGTGTGGAGGTGTAGGCACATCAGGCAGGCACACCGAAAATGATTGCATATATTTATCTGTTTCTTCATTTCATATAGTGTTTCACAGAACAGTATTCCTGACATTTCTCTCATTTTGTTGTCATTGCTTTTTGAAAAGACAAATAAATTATATGGCTATCATGTATTGGACATAAAAGTTTATTACAAATTGTTTTTCTGATGTAATAGGGGAAATGTATTACCTGAATTACCATGAACTTTTTTTCCCCTTAAAATACATTTAAAAAAAAAACAAAACTTGGGAACCTTTGAGTATAACTTTTTGGCAAGCTTAGCCCATTGTTTAAAATGTGTAAACAAAAGGTAAATTCAAATTTGGAAAACAAAGGTCAGCCAAGACCTTACTACATCAGCCTCCCGTGCATTTCAAGAATAGTTTGAGCCCAATCTACATTGCTCAGTGGTTGAGCTATGAACCAGGAGGTCACAATGGATTCCTAATTCAGTCAGGGCACATGCCCAGGTGGCAGGCTTTATTCCCAGTGGGGGGCGTGCAGGAGGCAGCATGATTCTTTCTCATCATTGATGTTTCTGTCTCTCTCTTCCTCTCCCTTCCTCTCTGACATGAATTAAAAAAAATTTTTTTTAAAGAATAGCTTGATACAACTTCCCATGTTTGAGTCATCTGCAGAAGTTCCTCCATCACAACCACCAATCCAACATCTTTTCAACAACCTCGGAGCTCCCTGTGTGCTAAGCCTTCACTCTGCTTACAAACGTTTTGAAAATTTGCCAGCCTTTCAGAAATGCACGATTAGTGTCATAGAAGGAATTGACAGTGCTGAGATCACCACGGAGTTCTTTCATACCCCGACAAACCTCAGCACCATTAAACCCCCAAGATGCGCATGACAATGTGTGTATAAAGCTCTTGGCTCATCTTCCTTAAACGTTGTAGCAACAACATTCAGCCTTTCACTTGTGGCGGCAGCTCCCATGTAGAAATAGCTGTGCATTTTATTACATTCACCTTCCATAATAACCCGGCGTTAGAACACCCATTGCATCCATGCATGTCTGCTCCGTTAAGACAGTCTTGGGCATTTTCTGTAGGAATTCTGCACAGGTTTGAGTTTGGCATCATTACACTATTAGTTGTCTTATTGTTAACTCATGAGTAATTTATGAAAAGAATGTCTATTTTAATGATTTCATCAATAAGTATAAATGCTTGCTATGTGCCAGACACTATTCTGAGTGCTTTACATACATATGCTCATTAAATCTTCCCAACTGACTCTAAGGCAGGTTCTGTGATCTAGTTCCATTTTTTTTTTTTTCAGAAAAGGAAACTGGCACCAAAAGGTTAAGTAATTTTCCCAAGTTTCATAGTAAATTTGCACAGTTTGTAGAAATCAAATTAAATCAGTTGTAAGTTCTCTCTAATTTCTCTTTTATTTCCAACTCAAAATATTTTGCCTTTGCATTTTTTTCACTTCAAGTCACCGATGAGAAGTCAGTGAATGTGTTTGGGAAGCAAAGGAGTATAAGAGTATGAGGAAAACGTCAATTTCTAATTAATTACCAAGTTGAAAAAAATCATGAATACATTGTACGTATCACTTCCTTTTTTTAGGATAGCAAACTGGAGATGAGTAAAAAACAAACAAACCTGTCTTATAGTTGGGATGCTAGTAGATAAGCTGGTTTATTAGTTAATAAAGTATTTACACATTTTAGGGAAAACATATAGTTACCTTTGTTCCCAAATTAGATTCCCCTAAGCCCTTGATAGACACAATTTTCTCAGAAATAAAATATTTTCAACTTTAGATACATTTTACTTTTCTATTAGGTTTCAATTAATCAGTCTAGTTTACAAAAGGTAATGTCATCAAAAAGCAGATGTTTACTATAAAACTACACGAATATAAATACTCTTTTTTTCTGTTTTTCTGAAATTTTCCAGTAAGTTGCTTTTTCATTCCTGAATTTTTGTTAGCACAACAACTAGAAGGGTAACAGAATAGCGTATCTTTAACAAAGCTATTTCATCCCTCAACAATCTGTTTTCAGAGGTTTTAAAAGAATATTTTAATTGACCTTGAAGTTTCTGTACTTTGAAGGTAGGTTTGGACTGATCAGGCCCATTACTTTCTCTCATCAATTTCAAACCATGTGCAGAATCTTGGCTTGGAAAGTGTTACTCTACACCAACCCTCATGTCAGCTCTGATTAACTCTTGATGGTGAAATACTTAATTACTCCTCACAATACTATTGGCATCATAATTTGATGGCAAACTCTTGGACATTTCAGTGAAAAATAGAACTCAATTTTTTGTTTTGACATCACTTTTTAAATTCCTGTGATTTAAGTATTTATTTAGAATTGCTCAGTGATTGTGTTCCATCTCCAAGAAGAGAATGCCAATGACAGATTCTCTAACACTTCTTGTTATGACACTTTCCATGTTTTCTCAGTTATTTTCTAACCAGATTAATGTCCCAAAGCAGGGCTCTTTCAGCCTAGTGGCATACTACTGTTATAGCCTAGAAACCGTGGATTTTAAGATTTTTCCACTGACTACAGTTTTTGTTAAGAAACTATTTTTAGCTCTGGTTGTTGTGGGCCAGTGGTTAGGGTTTGATTTCCAGTCAAGGAGAGGTCAATCTCCAGCCCCAGTTTTAGGAGCATGCTGGAGGCAACCAATCAGTGTCTCTCTCACATTGATGTTTCTCTCTCCCTCACCTTCTCTCCTTCCCTCTCTCTAGATACCAATTGGGGGTAGAGGGTGGGGAAATGTTCTCAGGTGAGGATTAACAGAAAATAAACTATTGTATTGTTATTTAATTATTCAGCCTAGATTTTTAAGGTTCTATTTTATTCTCTTTTACTAATTTGTAAGTAATACCTTGTTTCTATTCCTTCAGTGGTTGCCCCAGACATTTTACTGGGCATGTTTAACTCCTAATAAGTCTAAACTCTATCTTTACCTTCCTTCAGAAAAATGTTTGATTCAAATATACTTTAACTTTGCTCACCACTCTGCCCCAACTATTTATCTGTACTATTATTGTTAAATGTTTACTATTTTTTAGTCCTACAAATTATACAGAAATACTAAGGTTTTACACAATCAATATTTATATTTGAGTTGCTAAGTTTTAATTTTGCCAAAAATATATTTTATTGCCCTGGCTGATTTGGCTCAGTAGTTAGAGCATTGGCTCATGGACTGAAGGGTCACAGGTTCAATTCCAATCAAGGCCTGTTACCTTATACTTCGGTGACAGGCTCGTTCCCTAGACCCGGTCTGGGTGTGTGCAGAAAGCAACCAGTCAATGTGTCTCTCACATCAATGTTTCTCTCCCCCTCCTTTCCACTCTCTCTTTTAAAAAGTCAATGGGAAAAATAACCTCTGGTGAGGATTAACAAAGAAAAAAAATTATATATATGCCGAAACCGGTTTGGCTCAGTGGATAGAGCGTCAGCCTGCGGACTGAAAGGTCCCAGGTTCAATTCCGGTCAAGGGCATGTACATTGGTTGCAGGCACATCCCCAGTAGGGGGTGTGCAAGAGGCAGCTGATCGATGACTCTCTCTCATCAATGTTTCTAACTCTCTATACCTCTCTCTTCCTCTCTGTAAAAAATCAATAAAATATATTTAAAAAAAAGAAAACTTCATTATTAAAAATTATATATATATGTATATATTAAAAATTCACTTTGAAGTTTATGTACTTTGAAGGCAGGTTTGGACTGATCAGGCCTATTACTTTCTTTCATAAATTTCAAACCATGTGCAGAATGTTGGCTTGGAAAGTGTCACTCTACACCAACTCTCATATCAGTTCTATTTAGCTCCTGTTTTTATTGGGTTTTTTGAAAGAAAGAGAAAGGGAGAGGGAGAGAGAGAGAAACATCGATCAGATGCTTTCTGCATGATTGAGCCCACAACTCAGGCATGTGCACTTGACTGGGAATCAAACCCACAACCTTTTTTTTTAAAAAAAAATATTTTATTAATTTTTTTACAGAGAGGAAGAGAGAGGGATATAAAGTTAGAAACATCGATGAGAGAGAATCACCAACCAGCTGCCTCTCGCACACCCCCTACTGGGGATGTGCCCGCAACCAAGGTACATGCCTTTGACCGGAATCGAACCTGTGACCTTTCAGTCTGCAGGCTGATGCTCTATCCACTGAGCCAAACCGGTTTTGGCAAACCCACAACCTTTTGCTGATGCTCTATCCATGCCAGACAGGCAGGACAGAATTTTCTTTCTTTTTAAGGCTGTATAATATTCCATTTGTGTATATACCACATTTTGCTTACCCATCCACCCAACCATGGATATTTGGATTGCTTCCATGTTTTAGCTATTATGACTAATGCTGCAGTAAGTATGGGTGTAATAAATATCTCTTCAAAACTCTGCTTTTGATTCTTTTAGGGTACAGAATTACTTAGCCAAAGCTAAGCCAGACACATACATCCATCACCTCTTTTTATAGGGATTTTTTTTTTCATTCACTCAGTAAAGATGTCACCTTCCAGGGGTCTCTGATTTGACTTCCTGTCCCAAGCTTTTCCCCATCCCTCTCACTGTGGCCCTTTAAAGTCCAAACCATGGGCCACCGGTGAATTTGGATTTTGTTCCAACACAAATTCTAGGTTCAGAACTCACTTGCTTGTCTCAATTCAAGCTTTCTATCATTTCTGGGCATTAAGAATTTTTCCTTATTCTTCTGCCAGCTCAGCCATCATTCAAAAAGATGTTTTTAAGACTGGCACAAGATTGATAATTGAAATTGAGTGATAAACATGTGGAGATTTATTATACCATTCTCTCTACAAAGTATGTTTGAAATTTCACAAAATAAAAATACTTAGTTTAAAAAAAACAATTTCCCATGGAGATTTCTAATGTAATATTTAGGGTTGAAACATCATGATGGCTGTAATTTACTTTAAAATACTTCAGAGAAAAAGGTATGAAGCAAAATTTAAAAAAATTAATTGTAACATCTAGGTAACAGGATATATGGGTGTTCGTTATAGTATTTTGTCTACATTTATGTACGTTTGAACATTTTTATGATTAAAAAGTCAAAATATAATAATAATAAAAAAGGATTCTTAGATGCTATACTGGGAGGGCTCTCTGGACAAGTAATCTACTGTATTATCATAAACAAATGTGACATCATATTCAACTATCCCACTAAGAAAAACATCCACAAATTAGCCTGGCCAAATTGTTGGACAACTGAAGGAGAGTGAGAAATGTGTGTGTTTACTGATACAAAGCTATTCAGAACCAGATATGAACAAACAAATTTGTGTGCGTGGGCAATTGGGAAGGCGGGCAAGTGAGCAAGTGGGCAGAATACCCAATCAGGTAAGGATGGGCCTGCTGAAATGTCTTGACATTGAAGTAACAAAGGACTTTGTTTTTCATTGCATTATCCATGATCCGTGTGACTGCAGGATCTAGCTTCTCTCTTTAATAGGTCCAGCCTCTCCAGTTTTAGGGAGCAGAGATTGTCTCCAACCTCCAGCCTAAATCTCACATGCTCTAAGTATACCCATTCTAACCCTTTCTGTTGCTTCACAGAATGCTTGCAAGTTATCATGTCCATTAAAGAACTCCCAGAACCTGGTCTTGCCTAGAGTCCCACTGGGCCAATGTATCTTACCTAATTATAGGGAAACATGTAAATTGTACCTCTGCTACACCCACAGCCAATCAGAGTGAGCATGCAAATTAACTCAACAAAGATGGTGGTTTATTTGCATACATACCTGGGTCCCAGGAACCTCCTGGGCACCCAGGTCACTCCCAGCCATCCATTGGGTGGAGGCTTTAGGCTTGGGCAGGGGCTGAGCCTGGGATTGGAGGGAAGGAGATAAAATCAATGAAAACATATCCTCAGGTGAGGATAAAAGAAAAATAAAGAAAGAAATGCCATATCCTATAAAAGATACATCTTGAAGATGCTTAAAGAAAGTTGTCATTTTTTTCGTGGTGAAGGGACTGGAGTCCGTGTTGATGAAAATACCTTGGCAGCTGCAGTAACTGGCTGTAGCTGCAGCAGCGGGGTGATGGGGCTGGTGCCTTCCCCTGATCAGCCTGGTCACCTCCTGAAAAGGTAGGCCAGACTGTGGCCTAGGTCCTCTCCCAATGGGAAGCGGGCCTAAGCCATCAGTAGGACATCCCCTGAGGGCTCCCAGTACGTGAGAAGGGGCAGGCTGGGCTGAGGGACTGCTCCCGAGTGCAAAAATTTCATGCACCAGGCCCCTAGTCACTACATAATTGTCTAACATGAGTACATTTCTGAGAGCCTGGGGTTCCTTCTGCATGAAAGTCTGAGTGAGCATTCAGCAGTATAAATTGCTCATGATGGAATTTGGCAATTCTGGTCAAAACGCCTTGGGAGGTAAGATAGAGGTCTCCCTGCCCTTTATTTGCTAGTTCTATGTTCTCCATTTGGGTAAGAAACATCTGCAACTCCCAAGAAAGAGCCTTAATCTTTAGAGCTAGAGCAGCCTGGATCCATATGTTGGAAAGAAACCTTTCACCCTGGCAAATCTCATAGGGCATAGACAGTCTCTTCTTTATGTTCTATTGTGATAAAAATTTACATTTATACACTGTCTTAAATTATGCTCCTCAAATGCATATGTTCAGTCAACAAATCTTTAATGAGTGCCCATTATATGCCAGAAAACTGTGCTGGGTATTAAGAACAGAGCAGTGAACAAAATAAATGCAGTTCTCATGAAGTTGTTATTCTATATAGTTGATTTCATGTACTTTTGACAATTTTCTTCCTCTCAGAAGTTGGACTGACACATGATCTGGAGTGATCTTAAAAAATATATGTTTCATTGATTTTTTTTTTTTTTTTTTTTTTTACAGAGAGGAAGGGAGAGAGAGTTAGAAGTATCAATGAGAGAGAAACACCCATCAGCTGCCTCCTGCACACCCCCTACTGGGGATGTGCCCGCAACCAAGGTACATGCCCTTGACCGGAATCGAGCCTGGGACCTTTCAGTCTGCAGGTCGATGCTCTAATCCTCTGAGCCAAACCAGTTTCATCACATGCTGGAGTGATGTTTTTGAGCAGGGTTGGAGGGAGAAGTGTAGGGCATGCACAGAGAGGCAGAGAGAGCAAGGACTCCCTGGATGAATGCCACAGTGCAGGCTACCCATTGGTGGGCACATTGAACACGAGGCTAGAAAGGTAGGGACTTGCTCATGAAAGCCCTTTAGTGCCAAGCTCAGGTATTTGAACTTTAATGAAAATAGTAACGCTAATGGTGCATGCTTATTGAATGCTTACTATGTACTAAGAGCTATACACCAATGACCTCATTTTAATTCTCTCAACAACTCTCTGGTACTATTATTATCTCCAGAAAAACCAAGTTATCGAGAGATAAAGAAACTGCCCCAGGTCCCACAGTTGTGTCAAAATATTTGAACAGGGTAGAGTTGTGTCGTAGAAAGCTGGCAGTCATATGTAAGATGAATTGTAACCAGGAGAGTCCACAAATGGTGATCATAAGAGAATGGTGATCACAGCTTTCTGGCATGCAGGGGAAGGTAAGAACCTGAAGTAGGCCAGGGGTAAGGGGAAGAGAAGGAAATAAATGCAAAGACGGACTAAATATGCAGGGCAGTGACTGGGAGGAAGATAGCACAGATGTCTCTTAGCTGCTGAGACTGGGTGTCCTGGAGCAGAAGGTGGGCTGGTTATCAGAAGAGAGTGAGGCAAGGAGAGGCACAGATTTTGTGGGGAAGATGTTGAGCTTGGTTATGGGGTAATAATGAGTGTCAAAGGAGCCTGTGGGAACCCCATGAAGGCATCTTACAAGCATTTGAAAATTGGTGACTTGATGTGGGGTGGGGCGTGGGGGTGGGGGAGAAATATAGTTAGCATTACAAACCTATACCCTTATAGGTCTGCATCAAGGTATTGGTTGGTCTTGGGCAGGCCCACAGGCTCAGTGGTTGAGCATTAACCTATGAACCAGGAGGTCACTGATTGATTCCCAGTCAGGACACATGCCTGGGTAGGGGCTCAATCCTCAGCAGGGGGCCTGCAAGAGGCAGGCAATCAAGGATTCTTTCTCATCATTGATGTTTTTATCTTTCTCCCTCTTCCTTCCTCCCTAAAATCAATTTTAGAAGTATATTTTTAGAAAAGGTATTGGTTGAAGCTATGGGAATAAACCCTGATAGATAAAATAGACGAGGACAGCTAGTGGATGCCCAAAGTAGAAAGAAAGGGAAGCCCATGAAGGAGCAATTCCCAGAGGTGGCAGGTGCAGGCAAGTGCCTTGTCAGGAAAATGAAGGGAAGAGAGAATTCCCAAAAGAAAAGGGAGTTGAAAGTAGTCAAATGCTAAAGAGCCCACAGATAATTATGACTTAAAAAAAACACCCTGGAATTTGGAAATAAGGAGTCACGATTAATGAGGATCAAGAGAAACCCTTAGACTCTACTTGTGAGGGAATAGATGGGTACAACATCTCCAGAAGCCAAATGGGTTATATGCATCAAACTAATTAAAATACTACAGATCTGGAGATTATTCTTCTATAACTTTTACTGATAGACATTTACATAAAAAAGTAGTATGGCTATGAGTCTGTTGATCAAAAGTTGTCGAAAATGTATAGACAGCATAAATATCCAATAGAGAATATTTAATGAGACACAAAGATACTTGTGATTGGTTATAAAGATAAAGAAGCAGGTTACAAAACTGTGGACAGCATGATTCCCTTCCCCTCTTTTAAGGATATACTACAAGAATTTTATGATGGCTGTTTCTGGATGGTAGGATTTAATAATTATAAAGTATCTGTTTTCCCTTCCCCATATGAATTTACCCTCCCTCATTCTTTTGGATTACCTGTATTTTTTATAACAACGCTGTCCAATAGAAATATAATGTGTGACACATATGTAATTTTAAATATTCCAGTAGCCACATTTAAAAAGTGAAAAGAGGTAAAAATAATGTTAATAAAATATTTTACTTAACACCAATACAGCCCAAATACAGGGGTGGGCAAAAGTAGGATTACAGTTGTGAGTACACAAAACAGTTTACTCTTATGTTACTTATTAATTATTGCATTATTCATTATTATTAATCTTCTTTTGCTCAGTCCTGTATTTATCATTATAGCATGTAATCAATACAGAAAATATTAATGATATTTTACATGTTTTTAACACTTAGCCTTCCACATTAACATTTACAGAATATCTCACTTTGGGCCATCCATGTTTCAAACACACAATGGCCACGTGGCTTCCATATGAGACAGCTCAATTCTGTAAGATAATAGCTAACATGTATCAAGGACTTACTATGCACCAGGCAATGTTCTAAGCCCATTGGGTGGGGATTATAACTCATTCAATTCCACAATAGCTTCATAAAGTTGTGCTTATTATTGTCCCCGCAAGCACAAGTTGCTGTTGTAATGACACCATATTAAAAGACTGGGAGCTTTTCCAAGCCATTTTCCCCAATGTGACGGTGTGGAAGCCAGTTGCAAAGGCTTATTGACTCAAGGGGAAATGACGGAGTTGGAGAGAGACTAAAACGTATTCAAGAAGGTGGGGTGTGAAGAAGAAAAGTTAACAGAGCGAGGGAAACATGACAGAAGACCTTCTGTGGGGCAGGGAGACGCGAAGCCGAATGGAAGCTGAAGAGGAAAGAGGGGGTGGAAAGTAGGAGGGAGACGGTTGGGGATGCTGTTGGACTGAGCTCTCCGGGAGAGCAAGGGCACTGCTGCGTAACCATGGCCTGGGCTATGATGGGGGTCGTGACACACACCACAGCTTCCCAGCTTGGGGAGTGGCGGGTGAGGGAGACATCCATCGTAGCCTAGAGAGGGAGACAGACTGCAGACACAGGCAGACTCCGTCCTGCAGGTGAATGCTACACAGAGTGGAGATTGGTGGTGATGGAAGGGATTTCCTGGCGAGTTGTGGAACTGAATTGTAAAGAATAAAGTTAGCCGGCAAAGAAGCAGAAAGGGAGGGGATTAGACGTGAGAAGTATTTAACTACAAGGCCCGGTGACTGACTGGATGTGGAGGATGAGCGAGCGAGAGGATTTGAGGACCATTCCCAAGTTTCCTGCCAGAGACTATAACATTTACCTACTGCCTCTCTGGAGTCAGGCATTGTCCTGCGCACCACACATTCATCTCATTTCATTCTCACAGGGCTCCCATATAATGCTTGCCATTTCATACATGTGTAAGCTTATTGGCCCCGGGTATCTCAGCATTGGAGCCCAGGGTATTGCAGAGAAGGAGGAAGGGAGAAAAGTTGATGAGGGCCCAGAGTCAGGATGGGTGGTCCAGAGGGGTGAGCAGGTGCCAGTGAAAGGCAAGCCGCCCACAAATGTGTGTATGTGTGTGTGTGTGTGGGGGGGGGGGTGGTGGTAAGGCACACTCCAGCAGGAGGAAGGCATGCCCAGCCTCTGGCCAGGAACAGACCTGGGCAACCTGGGAGGGAGGTCTGGAAAGGTAGAGAGGACACGTTGGGGAACAGGGGTGGGGGAGGGAGCAGCAGGCTTTGGTTAAGGGGAGAGGGCTGTCTTATAAGGAGAGGAGGCATTTGTGTGTACATATCCTGGGGAGGCGGGGGAGGGGTGGGCAGAAGGAGAGGTGTGATCTTGGCGGAGACCCTGAGAAGGGGAGAAGGCACAGGAAGATACTGGGGCGGGCCGGGTGGGGCGCTGATGCCGGATGAGAACCCAGGGGCAGGTTAGAGACCCCGCTGGGGAGGACAAGGTCTCCTAACCAAAGTCAGGGGAAGCAACAGCAGATGAAGAGGCTCTAAGAAAAGCAAAAACAGAGGACACCGGATTAGGGGTAAATATCTGAAAAGGAAGGAAATTAGGGAACTACAGGAAGACACGAGGAAGGGGCGTCAGGTCAGGAAAAGGAGAGGGAGGATGAAGGTAGAGCCTCCAACATCCAGCACACCCCAACATTTTCATCATAACCCCTACGAACGCCCCAACTTCCGAGAGTGGGCTGCAGCCTCAGAGGTGGGGGGTGGAATGGGGGTAGAACCTGAGCCAAGTCCAGACCACCGGGTCCTCCCAGTGCAAACCACACCAAGACCACACTGGAGTCACTGGTCTCGTGGAATCTGTTTCTTCACCTGTAAAACGGGGTTCATGACAGGTGGCCGGATGTCAGAGTATTTGGGAAGCACCACAACGGGTACAGTGTTGTTTTTGAAGGTCTGTGGAATGAAAGACGATCACGTCTATCCAGAGCCCTGCGAAGGAGAATGTGGCCGGTCTGTAGATGCGAGTCTAGGAATGGCCTGGTAGGGTCCCAGCTCCTCTACCTGCCCCCTTTAGCGAGTTGAGGCCAATGCCCAGCCTCACGGCGGCAGCGAGGCAGGCGCCGAGGGCCTGCGGCTGACAGGTGGGGCTCGGGGCACCAGGTCCTAAGGACGGATTCCACTTGCACCTTCTCCTCCGCAGCCCCCAGCGCCCGGTCTGTGTTCTGGGAGCGCGGGCCCAGGCAGTGCGGATCCAGCTGAATCCGGGTCCAGCCTCTGCGGGGGAGCTGGCTCTCCTGCATTTCTTTCCAGACAGAACGGAACTCTCCTCGTCCGTGCCTCTGCCCAGACCCGCACTCCCCCGTCTTCTTGGTGAGGTGTCCCGGTTAGATCCTCGTCTCCATGGGACGGAACTTCCCCTTTTCCAGGATCCAGGGTGCCGCAGAGGAGCAGGGGGAAGAAAGAGAGGAAAAGTGGGGATGGAGGAGCAGGGAGGCAGGGGAGAGGGGGAAACAGAAAGCCCGAGACAAATGCGAGCGAGGAAAGACCTGCACAGAGAGAGGGCCAGAAAGATCCGGGGAGGCCGGCGAAAGAGGCGCCAGCGCTCGCCGGGGAGGATTCTGCAAGGATTCCTTTGCGCAGACGGTTCTGGGCGCCTCCGCGGCGCTCCGTCCCGGCTTCCAGGACGCCCAGGGCTGCAGGGTGCTGCGGGCTCACCCCCCCCCCTCCCGCGGCTCTCCCCACCCCTCCATCGCGCCCGGCGGGGCCGGAACGGCGTCGGCGCGCGGGGGCTTTTCGGAGCAGTCGAGTGGAAAATAGACTTTAACCCGCTTTGTGGCGGCCGAAGCGCCCGGAGCGCTCTCCGGGTCCAGGGCTCGCGGCGCTCTCCTGAGGGCCACCCCCAAGACCCGGCCTGGAGTCCCTGCGGATTCCCGGGGCGCCCCGACGAGGCCCAGCCCGGATCTGCGCGCCCGGAGGACGGCGGCCCGCGGCCCGCTCTGATGGATCCCAACGCCGGCGAGGAGACGGAGGGCGCTGGGGTCCCCCATCGAGCACCGTGCCCGCCGGTCCTGGTCTCAGCCCCCTGCCGCCACCGCCCGGCGCCCTCCTAAGGCCTCGGCGCGGGGTCCCGTCCGGCGGAACTGGTTCTCCTTGCCAACAGCCCTCGATTCCTTGCCTACGATTGCACGGAATGGAAATTGGCCAGAGCAGACTCGCCTGCGGGTGTGAGGTGCCGGGCCAAGGGAGACCCAGCGGCCGCTGCGTTCCTGGGACGGTCGGTGTGACTTCTCGGGGGACGGAGTCGTCTGCTCAGCCAGCCCCGATTGAAGAAGATGCTGTGCCCGAGGCCCAGGCCCGGCCCGGCCCGCCGGCATGTGACCCGGGAAGGCGATGCCTGGGCCGAGAGGACGCCTCCGAGGCCGCGAGCGGCGGCTGCCGGGCTGCTGGCGGCTGCTCTCGCGCCGCTCCGGCCTGGCCCCTCGGGAAAAGAATCGAGCGTCCCCTTTTCTGGAGCTGTCCCCCCCCCCATGACACCCCGAAAAACGCGAAACGTCACCCACAGGGCCGCCCTGGAGACAGACACCAGCTGGTGGTGGGTACGCGGGAGGGTGCCGGACGCCGGGGCAGCGGGGAGCGAGCTGGTTCTTTGGGAGAACCTCGAGCACCCACTTTCCACGCTTCTCCAAGTTGCCTGAGAACTGAAACTACATCCCGGGAGGAATTGGATTGGAGAAGGCTCCGGTGATGAGTTACCCCCGCCCCACCCCGGGGAGCGGGGTTGGAGTTTCTCCCGGGCCCCCGGCCCCACGGACGCCCTCTTCTGCTCCCGCGTGGGCTGAGACGTCCGTGGCGGCCGCCAGGCTCAGCTGCAGGGCGGAGACGGGAGAAGCCAGCGGCGAGGGGAGAAGCAGGGGAGGGGGGGGGAGATGCCTCGAGCGCCCTGCCAGTGCTCCAGTCCGGCTTTTGCCTCCGACTGCCGGCTCCCCTCTCCCCACCCGCGGCCCCTCGCCCCGCCCCGCCCCGCCCCCCACCTTGGGGCAGGTGAGCGGCGGCCAATGGGCGCGCGCGGGGCAGGTGCCGGCTAACTCGCGCCGCGCCGCGCCGCCGCCGCCGCCGCCGGAGCCCGGCCGGGCGCTGACTGCCGGCGGACCCGGGGCTGGGCTGGGTCCTGGCTGGACTCGGGAGGGAGGGAGGGGGCCGAGCTCAGCCCCCAGGCCGGAGAGAGCCAGCTCGCGGCACCACACCGACCCCGCGCCAGTGCCCGAGCCCAGCCGGGAGCCGCTGGCTGGGCGGCCGAGGCCAGCTCGCCCCGCCGTGCGCCGTGGCCCGACCCCGCGTCCCCCGGCTCGCGCGCCCCTCGCCGCTCCGCGCCCGGCTCCCCCGCAGGGGCTGAGCGCGGGCGGGCGGGCGGGCGGGGGAGGTGAGGGGTGCCGGGGTGAGTGCATGTGCCTGGCTGGGTGCACACCCCGCACGGCGGCGGCGGCGGCGCCCGCACGCGGAGCCCCGCTGCCCGGAGCCCGGCTGCCTCTCCCGGCTCTGGCGCCCGCGACCATGTTCCAGCCCACGGCCAAGCGCGGCTTCACCATCGAGTCCTTGGTGGCCAAGGACGGCGGCGGCGGCGGCGCCGGCGGGGGCAGCGGCGGCGGGGGCGCGGGCTCCCACCCCTTGGCCGCGGCCGCCTCGGCGGAGGAGCCGCTCCGGCCCACCGCCCTCAATTACCCTCACCCCGGCGCGGCCGAGGCGGCCTTCGCGAGCGGCTTCCCCGCCGCCGCCGCCGCCGCCGCCGCCGCCGCCGCCGCCGCGGGCGCCGGCCGCTCGCTGTACGGCGGGCCCGAGCTCGTGTTCCCCGAAGCCATGAACCACCCGGCGGCGCTGACCGTGCACCAGGCGCACCCGCTGGGCGCCTCCCCGCTGCAGCCCCCGCACTCCTTCTTCGGCGCCCAGCACCGGGACCCTCTGCACTTCTACCCCTGGGTGCTGCGGAACCGCTTCTTCGGCCACCGCTTCCAGGGTGAGTGCCCGCGCCGCGCCCGCCCGCCGCGGAGGCGCGGGGGAGGCGCGGGGGTGCGCGGGGCTGGGCGGAAGTTGTCCCGAGAAGGCTGCGGGTGCTGCGGGTCCCCGGAGGTGGATTCCCAGGCCAAGAGAAAGAGCCGCGTCAGGTCCATCGCGCTTCTGCCGCCCTGGGTTCCCTCCCAGAGAACCAGGTTAGGATGCCCAGGCGTTCCTAGCTGCGGTGCCGACTGCACGCCCGCCAGACCCGGAGCATCTTTGGAGCCTCTCCCCGCGGCCTGTCTTAATCTCTCCTGGCCGGGCCAGTCCCAGCCCGGAGAGCTCGGTGTCCGCCGCCCTCCAGCCGCCCGCCCCGGCTGGATGTGGGACCATGCTGGGCAGTCATGTCCATCACCGAGTCCCCGGGATCCGCCCCAGCCGGCCCGTCCTAACAGGCAGGGCAAGGTCCAGCCGCGTGCCTCGGGTCTTTGGGAAGAAGGGACCGCGCGCGGGGCAGGGCAAACTGGAGAGTTAATGTTTCAGTATGGCATTCTCTCCGCTGCCTTGAGATGTTTCTCAGCAACCTCTGCCCCGACTTCTCCAAGCCACACGCGCCTCTTGGAGCCAGAGGGAGGACGGTTTGCGATAGCACACCAGCTTCCTCCGCGGTTTGCCCACTCTGGGAGCCCACCAGGCCGCTGGTGGGGGGTGGGGGCACTGCCTGGGTCCTCCCAGGCAGGGGGTGGGGGCAAAAAGATGGTAAGGTCCCGGGCAGTCCGCCCCCCCCCCCGTCTTCTAAGGGCAATGGGTTTGCTAATGAGGATTCTCCCACTGGCCACACACACACACACACACACACACACACACCTATGTTCCAATTGTCTGACTTTTCCGAAGGAGAACTGCATTTGTTGGAGTTCGTTTTTTTCTTCCTTGAATTTGGAGTTCCTTCCTTCCTTCCTTCCTTCCTTCCTTCCTTCCTTCCTTCCTTCCTTTTCTTCTTCTTCTTCTTCTTCTTCTTCTTCTTCTTCTTCTTCTTCTGAGTAGCCTTAATTTGTGCAGCAATTGCCTTAGTTTCGGCTTTATTTGTTAGTGTAGACCAGACCTCAGGCTTGTGAGAGGTTCCATGACCCAGAGCTAGGCAACCCGGTTTTTAGTGAAACAACTGAAAAGAACGTAGCGAGAGCTAAGGCTCCTGGAGTTAATCTGGCACCCGTCTACACAGTCAGAGTAAACTGGATGTTCGGTACAATTATCTAGGTAATAGGAGAAAAGGGATCTCTTGAAGCGTTCGCTACAGCCGCTTGTTTCACGGGAAGCCGCTGTCCCGGGTCCCGATTTGTCAGACTGTTTTTTCTCGGTCCCTTCTGCTGGAGGACATGGACCCGCTAGATTGTAAATTACCGAGAAACGAGAGAATGTAATTACCGAAACGAGGATTTTTGTGGGCACACATCTCCCCTGGGGATTTTGAAGATTTGTCCAATTCATCTGGTGTTTGTGTGGGGAAGGGGGGGGGGCGATTTGGGCGGGAAAACCTGTCAATTAAAATCAATGTTTACTGATAAAACTGAGTTTTGTTCAAAACTGAGCAAACTCCCTCGGTCCTCCGCGGGCTTGGTTCCTGAGTCTTGACACCTCAGCGCCCGCGGACCGATTTGAGAGTCTCGGGTGCTTGTGAACCTTTGCACCGGGTCTGCAGAGGGACTGGAGGAGGGCACGGCGGGTCCTGAGCCCTGTGATCTCTGCGCCTCGGGAGAAGGCCTCTCCCGAAGCGCCCTCGGCTTTGACCCAGGCGCCCCGCGTCCTCCCCGCCATCCTTCCCGCCTCCAGCATCGCCGGAGGGGGGCTCGGTCCCCCAGGGCCGGCCGGGGTGCCTCCCTAGATCTCAAGCCCCAACTCAGAGCACCCCCAGTCAGACAGGCCCGACAAATCCTCCCCAAAGCCCTTTAGGAAACCGCCGCCGCTCCCTGAGCTACCAGCCCCGGCGGGCACGTTTGTGGAGTCGCAAAAACGGTTGGATTTTTTTTCTCTCTCGAGAACCGTGTCTGGATACGGAGATGGAGCCGAGCGCGACCGCATTTCTAAACTCGGAAATTCGTTGGACGGTGAAGGGCTTTCGAACCCGGAGGCGTTTTGGTTTCAGGGCGGGTCAGCGCGGCGCCAGACCGCCCGACCCGCGCGCGCCCTGCGGTCCCGGTGGGGCCTCCGGGCGGGCGGCGAGCAGAGCCGGCCCGGGGCTCCCGGCGCCGCGTTTTGCAGAGAACCCGGCCTCCGAGATGCTCATTTCAGCCCGGCCTCGGGGCGAGAAGCGGAACCCACCGGGAGCGAGCGGGACCCGCGCCGGGCTTCCTAGCAGCCCCGTCCCGGCGCCGGGGAAGCGGCCTCTCCGCGGAGCCAGGCGGTGGAAGAGGAGAAGCCGGCGCCGGCTGGTCCCCACGGGGCGGCGGGACCCAGAAGCAAGGGGGGCGGTTTTCGAGGTCTGCAGGGGAGGGGACGGTGGAGACCCGGTGTTGGCTGCCCTTCGGCGCTATTTCCCCGGACGTCAGGAACTTTCCGAGCCGGGGAGCAGCGTCCGGAGCGGGCTCTGGGATCCTCTGCCCTCTGGGACCCGCGTGGGTAATGGGCCGGCGCTTCAAAGGGCGCCTTTGTTCTGGCAGCAGGGGGAACGGGGTTGTCTCCGCGGCTCGGCTAGCCTCTCCCTCTTGTAGCCCCGGGTCCCCTGCCTCCGCTGTCTTTGCTGAAGAGACCACAACTCCAGCCCTGGGCCCTTCCCACCCCTAGCTCCCGCCTCCAGCTGCCTCGCTCTTGGGAGTCTCTATTGCTAGTTCCTAGCCAGTGCCTTGGAGTGGCCCACGGAGAGAGGCTGGAGGAAAACTGGGGTTGGGTGGGGTTCAGTTGCTAGCTCCAGGGAAAAGGCTAAGCCAGCCCCCTTTAAATCTCCTGCTGTCCTCGTCTGAAAATGACCGCCCACTCTCACAGCCCGGAATTACGGGGGGAGGGGAGGGTCGAGGAATGGGGGACGGACAGGCCACACTGCACCCCTGTCCCAAGGGTCGGGCTGACACAAACCACATTATAAAATAGCCATCAAGTCCCACACGCTGAGGCCAGACCACAGTCCGGAGTCCTCTGCTCCATGTGGCCCGTTCACTCCCACCTGCGGGTCCCTCCGCTGCCACCTCACTCTGACCAGCCCGGGCCAGTCCAGCTGCCGGAGCCAAACCGAGCAAATGCTGGTGTGCGGCAGGCTCTCTCTCTTCCCATCCGGCTCTTTGTCGGGAGGACACCCCTGTTGGGACTTCACTTTGGGCTTTGAACGATGCGTTTTTGTTTTGTTTTTTTGAAGCAATTTATGTTAACACCAACAAGAAGTATCAGCTTCCCACCTATCTCTCCCACCTTTCTCTTGCCCACACTTGAGACTTCAGACCTTCTTCCTACCCGGATCAAGCTCCTCCGTTCTCTCCCTCTTACCCCCGTTCTGTCAGACCACCTCTCTGGGCATCTGTCCCCTCCACTTCCACAGGTTAAACTCTCCTTTCAATCAGGCCCGGGGGTCCCGGGCCTGCCCGTTTTGAAGGGCCCAATGGTCACGGTGTCCCTTCCTCTACCTCCCTGTTCTATGATTCCCCCTCTCTTTTGTAGCAGCACCGATCCAACCACTTGAAATGGATAAGGTGACTGGAAATCCGTGACTTCTCCCAGTCAGGGGACTCGGTCTCCCCTCGGGCACTAGCCCCTCATTCCTAGGCAACCCTGTTTGCCTGTGTCCGCGTCTGAAGCCAGGGACTTGCAGAAAGTGATGCCAGGCAGTTTCCACCAGCAGAGGGACAGGAACCTGAAGAGTTTCAGCATCCCCTCCGTTATATGCCTGGCTTCACCTAAAGCCGTATTTCCAGAGATGGGAGATCATTAACGGAATAATCTAAACAATTGTCTTAAGAACAAAACACCAGGTCAAATCGAGTCCAACCAACGGCCGTTTCTGAAGAAGTTCGTTGGATCAGCTAACTCTGTCAAAACGTTCTATCGAGGGCTCTACCTTATCGGTGGGTCGGGGGGGACTGTTACGTGCCACTGCGTGAGAATCCACGGGTGATTTCAGGACCTTTTCGAGTGCATTAGCCTGTGCAACCAAGCCGGAGAGGGCCGAGTGGGGGTGGGGTGGGGGTTCGTGGAGACTGGGGCTGTCTGTGGAAGCGTGTTTAGCTTTTGTGGTTCCTGACCCCACTGGCGGCCCCGGCCTCATCCAGTCCAACATCACCCCCTCCTCCTGCACCTGGGAGCTGAGTTTCCATGGTGGCCAGTATTTGCAAGGGGCAGTCACACCCTTTGAAAACCATGTATGGTAGATAGGAGAAAAAGACAGTAGGGAGGCTGGAGCATGTATTTACACAAGCCCGTGCAGAAACCAATATCCCTATATCTACATATCAGAGAGAAAGGTAATACCAAGATATTGATAAACATGCTTCTTTAGCACAGGACTCTCCAGGGAGGAAGCAAGGTCTTTTCCCACCAGAGAGCCGCGAGATCTCCGGTAGGGAGAGGGTTTCACCTGAGGGAAAAGGGAAAGAGGTGGGGAAGGGGAACGTCAGAACCTGACCTCAGACCTGCAGGTGCTGCCTGGCCACTGGCCTCACCGCCGGCCCGTTTTCACCACCTGCAGGGTGGGGCCTGGGCCAGGGGGAGGCATTTTCAAAGGGCTAGCAGCCTGAGCAAGGCCGGTGTCAGTGAGGGGGGAGGGAGTTCCTTCTAGTTCTTGACTCTGTGTTTGGCTTGCGGATGCCCAATAGCTTCACTGTTCCCCTGTCACCTTCCCGACAACCAGCCCCTTTTCTCCGCTTGGTCCACTTTGAGTGGACTATGACGGGTCAAGCAGACGAACAGAGCTAAGGGACTTTCCTCAGTTTCGGCCTCTTGGGTTGCTGCAGGCGCTATGCATTTGGGCCCGTGGGCGCCTCCCCAGGCGGGGGCCCGCCCCTGGCCCATCAGCAGCGCCGCATTTTTGCGTGGCGCCCACCAGGGTGACTCGGGGAGTGTGGAGGGTAACTCGGGGAGTGTGGAGGGTAACTGGGGGAGTGTGGAGGGAGTAACTCGGGGAGTGTGGAGGGAGTAACTCGGGGAGCGTGGAGGGTAACTCGGGGAGTGTGGAGGGAGTAACTCGGGGAGCGTGGAGGGTAACTCGGGGAGTGTGGAGGGTAACTCGGGGGGCGTGGAGGGTAACTCGGGGAGTGTGGAGGGTAACTCGGGGAGCGTGGAGGGTAACTCGGGGCGCGTGGAGGGTAACGGGGAGTGTGGAGGGTAACTCGGGGGGCGTGGAGGGTAACTCGGGGAGTGTGGAGGGTAACTCGGGGAGTGTGGAGGGTAACTCGGGGGGCGTGGAGGGTAACTCGGGGAGTGTGGAGGGTAACTCGGGGAGCGTGGAGGGTAACTCGGGGGGCGTGGAGGGTAACGGGGAGTGTGGAGGGTAACTCGGGGGGTGTGGGGGGTAACTCGGGGAGTGTGGAGGGTAACTCGGGGAGCGTGGAGGGTAACTGGGGGAGTGTGGAGGGTAACTCGGGGAGTGTGGAGGGTAACTCGGGGGGCGTGGAGGGTAACTCGGGGAGCGTGGAGGGTAACTCGGGGGGTGTGGGGGGTAACTCTGGGAGCGTGGAGGCGTTGAGCAGGAGAGTGGACTTAAGGAAAGGGAGGCAAAGGGGGAGGGGAGGAAGAAGGGGCCAAGGGTTGGGGAGGGTGTCGGAGTTCTCCGGGGAGTGAGCGTGCGGAGCGGGCCGGGGGTGCCCGGGCTGCGGCTCACGGCGCCCCTTCTCTCTGTCTGCACCCGCGCGGGCAGCCAGCGACGTGCCCCAGGACGGGCTGCTCCTGCACGGCCCCTTCGCGCGCAAGCCCAAGAGGATCCGCACGGCCTTCTCGCCCTCGCAGCTGCTGCGCCTGGAGCGCGCCTTCGAGAAGAACCACTACGTGGTGGGCGCCGAGCGGAAGCAGCTGGCCGGCAGCCTCAGCCTCTCCGAGACGCAGGTAACGGTCGCCGCACCCGGGCGGCCGCGCTCGCCGGGGAGCCCCCCGTGGATGCGGGAGCGGCGGGTCCAGGCGGGGCCCGGGTCCTCCCCGGCCTGAGTCCTCCCCCGGCCTGAGTCCTCCCCCGGCCTGAGTCCTCCCCGGCCTCCCCGGAGCCCCTCCCGCCCAGCGCAGCGCAGGAAGCCGCCCGGGGCGCTCCAGTCTGAGAGCGCAGGCCCGCGGGGTGCAACCTCAACCTCGCAGAGGCGCGGGGTTTTGATCCCGCCCCAAGGACTCCTTGGAAGTGGGGTCAGACCTCATCCCCAGGAGCTGCCGGGGTACCTGCCACTGCCGGGCGCCCCGTGGGCACGGGGCCATCTCGGCGCAGTGATCGCCGCCCTCCCCCCCCCCCCATCCCTCCCGCCGCGCCGGCTGCTGCGGGTTCGAGGCACCGCGGGCAGAGGCCTCGACGGCCCACTGACGCCTGTGGCCGGGGGAGATGGCCCAGCGTCCTCAGGAGAGAAACGCCAGGAACAGGGGGGCTAACCCAGGGAGCCGCCAGCCTTGCTTGGGGTCGGAGGGGGTCCGGCCTGTCTCCTCCCTGGCACGCAGGCAGGAAGCCGTGGAAATGGCTTTGCAAATGCGAGGGCATCTGGGGAAAGTGGAAAGGAGATTCGGGGTATTCGGGGATTGGTTTCTGTCACCTGAACTGCTGCTGGGCTGGGGAGAGAATATGCATACTGCGGGGTTGGAGGGGTGGAGCTGGGTGAAATTATGATCACCATGTATTTTTGTCATTTATAATTTTAAAAAAAATTGCAAGAAGTAGATGAGAGTTACAGGGAAGCACATTTGGTTGCTGTAAGGAAAGACTTTGCCATCCATACAGGCTGCCCGGAAGCACCGCCTAAGCTTTCGGTCTGCCTAGTCCCGCTTGCTGGGAGGGGAGGGGGGGCGGGGGTGTCTGCCCCAGGGGGGGATTTCAGCGTCTTAGGGCCTCTGAAGACCCCTCCCCTCCGCCCTCGTCAGTGCCTGGATTTGCAAGTCAGAGAGGTCTGCAAGCTGGCGAGCATTTCATCCTCTGCTGCGACTTCCTGTGCTACAGGCTCCCTACCCTCCACCTTAGTCGAGACCAGGAGAAGGTGCAGGGCTGGGCAGGGGTGTGTGTGTGTGTGTGGGTGCAGCTTGGGGTCTCCTGGGGAGCAATGAGGGTGGGAAGGGGGCTTAGTGGGACAGTCCAAACTCTAACTGCATCCGTCCTCCAGACCTCTCGAGCTTGTCCTCACGTCGCATTTTGGTATCTGCTAAGGTCCTATCTGTCTGATGCCCAATGCCCCCGTCTCCATGAAAGGAGATTCTATATATTTCAGATTTGCTAGCTGGGATGTTCTAACCATAGAAATAAATAAAATGTACAAAATAACGGAGTTAATTCCAAAAACGTTTTAAAAAAATATATTTGTTTAAAAACCCACTTAAAAAAATAATGCCCCTTTTCCCCTTCTGGCAAACAGCATTTTAAATTTGTCTAAAACAAGGTGCCATTTATGAATGGTGTTTACAGTTAACATTACAGTTACTGTAATGTTTACAGTACATTTAAAAAGTACTAGTTGTTAAAATTTTACTGCAGAAGTATAAGAAAGCAAATGGGTGTATACTTCCACCACCCACAGATGAACACTTGTTGAAATAATGTCATTGTTTTAAACTTTCAATTTTTTTATTATTTTTTTAAACTTTCAATTTTTTTAAACTTTCAATTTTTTTTTAAAATATATTTTATTGGTATTTTGCAGAGAGGAAGGGAGAGAGATAGAGAGCTAGAAATGTCGATGAGAGAGAAACATCGACCAGCTGCCTCCTGCACATCCCCTACCGAGGACGTGCCCGCAACCAATGTACATGCCCTTGACCGGAATCGAACCCGGGACCTTTCAGTCCGCAGACCGACGCTCTACCACTGAGCCAAACCGGTTTCGGCTAAACTTTCAATTTTTTAGCTCAGTGAGAGCACTTTAATTTTCTTTCACCGAATATTTGCTCCTATGCCCGTTAGCAAACATGATTGTTTCTTTCATTTTTATGGTAAGATAGCTCAAACTTACATTTTAAAACAAACATTTTAAATAGTGTCACTACAAAAACTCATGTCTGATCTTGTTCCATCTATTTAGGTGAGCTGGTTTTAGCATATAGAACAAAAAGTATCACCAGAACCACAGGAGGTTTGAGCCTGAGAAACCTCCTTGCAGAGGCTGTCTTTCCAGGTGACAAAGAGATGGAGAGACGGGGCGAGCTCCCAGGCAGGCTGATGCCATTTCACTGTCTGCCTTCCTGCTAGCGGTCTGTGTGACCCCGGGGCAATGTACTCAACCTCTCTGAACTCTGGTTCTCTCCTCCAGAAAACAGGTTGTCTGAGAATCAAAGGCACTTAATATTAACTCAAATAATATTGATTCTCATTCCTTTTCCTGTATGTAAAGTAAAATATCAAGTTAATATTACAATAAGATTCAAGTCTAGGCTGACTGACAGTCCAGAGTTCTTTCTGCTACACCCAGTCTCCTTTATCCAGCTGTCTTTCTGTCCCTCTCCTAACTTATCATTTGGACCTGGGTTATATCATTAACTAATTACCTATTCACCTTTCGGTAGTTGCCAGGCAAGCTGACCTGTCATTTCCAGCTATCAGCTACTGGTCAGGCATCGGTCACTCCCATCTGCCCCCCGCCATTTCCTTCTACTGTCAATATCTGTATTTGTCTCTTAGAGCTCCCTAATCCGTCCCTCACAGATAACTGTTTTATATCTAGCCATTACTTATGTCTGCTCTCATTAAATTTCCTCATAAAGCTGGTTTATTTATATTTCCTATTTTCTATTAATTATAATTTTCCTAACAATAACTCCTCTTAACCCAACTGTTGATTATCTTTTTATCATCAATTTTATCTTCTGTGTATACACCATCCATTTCAAACTTTCGTCTCTATAGACCTCTTTACCGACAGGTAGTGTATTCCTACTAATGGCTATCTATCATTTCATCAGTTCTGGTTTTGTCTTCTTTCTCGGCCTCAGTTGCAGTATCTGTAAGACTGAATGAGATTAACTCCAGGGTTCTTTGCAGCCCTACATTTCTGGCTCATCATTATTCTAATTTGTGTTTCGCTCTAATCCCTTATCTAAGTTCTCAGAGCTCACAGTTTTCCTCCTACGTAGGGCCTTTGCTATTGTTTGTCGGCCATGTACAAATGTCAGTCTGTAGACAGGCTGTATCTGTTTTACAAAGGAATCTTAACATACAGATTCCTGATCTCCACTCAGGAGATTCTCTTAGGAGTTTCCGGATGGGACCCAGGAAAAGTTTTTAAATGGCTCCCTGGGTGATTCTGACGAACAGCTAGCTGGCCTGAGCACCTCAGCTCTGGGAGCAGAGACCAAGCCTCCCTGTTTCTCACTGTACCCCAGGGCTCCATAAACATGTAGTGAATGCGTGGGCCACCTTCTCTTGATTGTACACATATCCATATGTTAATCTTATCAGTCATTTCCCTTGTTCTCTACTGTCATTGTTCTCTGTTTTCTATCTTTCTCTTGCACCGTCTTCTAGATGGTTGATCTAGATCAGTGGTCAGCAAACTCATTAGTCAACAGAGCCAAATATCAATAGTACAACGATTGAAATTTCTTTAGAGAACCACATTTTTAAAACTTAAACTTCTTCTAATGCCACTTCTTCAAAGTAGACTCATCCAGGCTGTGATATTTTGTGGAAGAGCCACATTCAAGGGGCCAAAGAGCTGCATGTGGCTCATTAGCTGCAGTTTGCCAACCACAGATCTAGATGATCTAGTTTTATCTATGGATAGAGCTTCTGGGAAGGCTAGGCAAATCAGTGTGTGGGTCTCAATCCAGAACTCAGGGGTCTCTGTACACCCAAAGCTTTAGCATGGAGTGTAGATAGGTGGGCACCCTGAGCTTTGTTGGGGTAAGCTGTATGTGTGGTTGGGAGTAGGATATTTGTGCTGGGATTAAAGTGGGTTTATACAGGAGGTGAAAGGAGGGGCCCCAGGCTCTTCTCCCTTCTGGCTCTGATCACTTGCTCCTCACTGCTGTGGTGCATCCCTGGAGTCTGCCCATCTAAGTTCAGCCCTGGTAGTTAGGTCAGATCAGAGCCACGACTGGTGCAAGTCAGTGAGTGTTAGTGTATGAGTGTGTGTGTGTGTGTGTGTGTGTGTGTGTGTGTGTGTAAGGGGTGTGTGCACATATAGGTGTTATTGATGCTCAAAGGTCAGGTGGTATTTCATATGTACACATCAGATGCAAGCCGTCATGGGGTGCAGCTTGTGTGCTTTGGTACGTGTGTGAGAAGGGGGCACGTTAGTTTTAGGAGAGAAAGCATTTGGTTGCTCCAAGCTGATGGATTGGTTGATGTTTCCAGCTGCCGCTCTTGCTCTGAATAGTTCAGCAGGTGTTTCTTCACCTTTCCCGGCTTTAAGTTCAGCTGAGCTGTGAGGGGAAAGGGTGCAGAAACGTGTGCCTTGGCCCTGGAGATTCCTCATTTAGTGATGGGCTTAAACACAAAATGTGCACACTTGTGGGACATGCATAGGATGGGCAGTGGGAGTCCTCTTTAAGTCACAGGTATGGGTATGGGCTGAGGGAGGTCAGGGAGACCCACATGGGTGATTCACCTGAGGATAAGAGCAAGGTTGGTCTGAGAGAGGAGAAAGAAGGCTTAGGGAGAGTTGTGGCTATGGTTGATGTGGGGTCTGAGGTGACCTCATTTTAATGGGGTGAGAGTTGAGCTTAGCATGACATTGGGCTTGACCTTCAGCGTGGGAGCAGATGACGAAATGATGGGAAATGGAGTTCTCGTCCTGTGCCTGCCCCTCAAGGTGAGAGAGCAGCGAGGAGAGCAGGCTGAGGGGTGGCTTGATTTGTGTCTCCAAGCCTCCATCTAGTCTGAGGATTTCTGTGTCTGAGATGACAGAACAGGACAGGCTTAAGTTAAAGCAGAAGAGAATAGTAGGACATAAGGAGCAACTTTTTGTATCAGAGTTATAAAACTCAAGTAATATTGAATAGGAGTATTTTAACTCCTTGCGGAGAGGACAGGTATTCCCCTGAAAGTAGGCAAGGGCCAGAAGCCACAGACCCTTCCATTTAGGATGAGCTAAGGTTGTGAGGTGGGAAGGGGATGGGGGTGTGTGTGGAAAAGAAGGAATCCAGAACTGGTTCATTCAAACAGCAGATTATTTAAAAGTTAAGTCTGAAATACTCGTTGGAGCTGGAGCTGGCCTGTTAGTTCCTTTGTCTATTCAATCATACATGAATACATGCATGCCTTTATTCATTAATGCATAAATTGATCAATCCACTAATGCATTGATTCATTCATTTATCCACAGCAGTTTCACCTGCTTTTTAATTCATTAATTTTAATGTTTTTAAATTGATTTTAGAGAGGAGAAAGAGATAGAAACATCAATGATGAGAATTATTGATCCACTGCCTCCTTCACGCCCCCTACTGGGGGTCAAGCCCACAGCCCCAGCATGTGCCCTGACTGATCATGGAACCTGTGAACTCCTGGTTCATGGGTTGACGCTCAATCACTGAGCCTCACCTTCTTCATCCTGTCTGACTCAAGCTGACCCTAGTTACCACCAACAATGCCTCCCTCCTCAGGCTCCCCCTTCAAGTGGTTAATACAGTCCATAACATGAAGAATTAAGCATCGACTGTATTGTAGACGTGCCCACTGACCTAAGCCAAAAGAGCATCCCATTTCTTCAGCAATTAGCACTTTCCGACCCCCCTCTTTTTATGAGGTCTCAATCCCTCTGCCATTGATTTTCTCCTGTTTTCCAGGTTTGGCCCAGAGCATAGGGCTGGGTCACCTCATCTCTCTGGCCAGCTGCCTGAACAGACCTGGAACCTGTCCTCTAGGGCCCCAAAGGGGACTAGCTCACTGCTTTGGTTCTCCAGGTTCCCATAGTCTGGTGTGGAGACAGGTTCGAGCAAATAAATTAGTGCACTGCTGGGGTCACTGTTCCCGAGACAGAGAAAAGCACTAAAGAAGTACAGATGGTGGTGGGGCAGGTCCGGAGTCAGAACATCTGAGCAGGGTGAGCAGGGTGTTGAAGGCGAAGAGCATTCCAGGTTGGGTAACTCAGGGAAAAGCAGAGACTCTTGAAAGGGTCTTATCTGAAAAACTGAGAGATGTTTAATGAGGTAGGGACCAGGAAGACCGTAAGGAGCCTCTCCCCAACTCCAAGGGGTCAGAGACGGGTGAGGGCTTCCTTCAGCCAACATCTCAGCTGTGCCTTTGGAGCTTAGAGAGAGAGAGAGGTGTGTGGATTTTTTTAAAAAAAATATATATTTTATTGATATTTTACAGAGAGGAAGGGAGAGAGAGAGAGAGCTAGAAATGTCGATGAGAGAGAAACATCGACCAGCTGCCTCTTGCACAACCCCTACCGGGGATATGCCCGCAACCAATGTACATGCCCTTGGCTGGAATTGAACCCGGGACCCTTCAGTCTGCAGACCGACGCTCTACCACTGAGCTAAACCAGTTTTGGCGGTGTGTGGATTTTGAGGGTGGGAACAGGTACAGAAGCAGCACGGCCTCCTAAGGCTGGCTCCCAGAGAGATGGTAGCCACACTATGTGACCTGATTCCTTTCCAGGTCCTCTCTCCTCTAGAGAAGGGGCTGAGGCTGGTTTGGAGATGTCATAGTGTCACTCTTTTTTATTTTATTTTTATTTTTTTATTTTTTACAAAGAGGAAGGGAGAGGAATAGAGTTAGAAACACCGATGAGAGAGAAACATTGATTAACTGCCTCCTGCACACGCCCTACTGGGGACATGCCCGAAACCAAGGTACATGCCCTTGACCGAAATCGAACCCAGCACCTTTCAGTCCGCAGACCGACGCTCTATCCACTGAGCCACACCGGTTTTGGCTATGGGTGTCACTCTAATTTTCCATACACCCAGAGTTCAGTTCCGTTTCTTTCCCACGTAAAAAAAATAACTATTAATTGTTATCAATGATGTATTAAGGAAAAAATCAGAAAAGTGGAGAAAAGAAAGAAAAGTCATCCATACATTGGGCACATTTCCTTCTAGTCTTTTTTTCCCTGTGCATAGATTTTGTTTTTCCATGGTTGTGTTCACACTGTGCCCAAACTGTGCACCCTGCCATTTTCACTAATATCACTCCATCGTAAGCATCCCCCTGTCAGTTCAGTCTTTGTAAACAGCATCTGGACACTCAGCCCAAGGCTGTTCTCCAGAAGATGGCCAGACTGCCCAGGGAGAGGGTTTGCAGCTCTGTTTCTAGACAGCTGACTCCTCGACACCGGTGGTTTCGTGAAGAAAAATATTCAGAATCAACTTTCATTTGGGTAGGCCAGGAAGTTCCACCATTGAAACTTCCCTTCTGTGGGCCAGTGATTCTAGGCAAGGGTAGCAGGTTGGGTCCGACCCACGATAGCCATGTCTCCCTCCTGGAAGGAGAGATGAGAGCGGGTGGGAGGGAGAAGGTGCAGAAAGGGGCCCTCTGGCCCTGGTGCACTCCAATGCTGCCCCGAATCACCCCAACAGGCTGGCCATGCCTAACCCTTGGGCTCTTAGGAATGCTGCCCACGCCAGCACCCAGACGTGGTGGATGGCCACCCTACTGGATGGCACAGTCCTAACAGGCTCCAGGGTTGAAGTTGGGGGGTATGCACGGGCCAGGCTGGCTGCCAAATGGTTATGCTGAGAACCACCCAGGGCCCCAGAGCCCTGTGCCCAAGGAAAGGTGGGCATAGAATCCAGAAGCCCCGGGCCTAGAACCTCTGCCATCCTCCCCATGAACCTGAGGTGAGATACGCAGGTGAGGGGGTTTGAACCCCGCCCTGGAAATGAGGGGAGAGGACCCTCTCCTCATTTTATTGCCTGCACCCAGGCCCCTCATCTCTTCCTGTCCTTGCCGGTTGCCCTGTGTAGCACTGAGCACGGGTTGAACCCGCCCCACGCCTATTGCTCTGAAATCAAGGGCAGGGCAGAGGGAGCTGTGGAAACCCTGGTTGGGGGTGGGGGCGGGGGCGGGGCAGCTCTGGGTCGGGTGGGCTCCATGGAAGGGACAGAGGGGACTGCCTGGGCATGGTCAGGGTGGGGCACCCTGGGCAGGAAACTGCCTCCTGGACCTGGATGCCGGGCCTGATTTTGACCGCCACCTCCTGGCTTTACGGGAAAGGCCTGGGGCTGTCACCCATCCTCACGGAGCAGGGGCTACACCGGGCAGTCTTCCTGAGGACTGCCCTTGACCCTGCCCAGGAGTCAAGGATCCCCCCTTAGCATCCATTGCTGCTGCCAGAATCAAGGTGCCCACCATCAGTCCACACACACACACACACACGACTTACCACTCACCATCCACACTGGCACCATGGATTGCCCTGGCTGCCGCTGGCACTGCTTGCTTTAGAATGTGCTGTCATTTCTTTCTTTTTTTAAAAAAATATTTTATTGATATTTTACAGAGAGGAGGGGAGAGAGATAGAGAGCTAGAAACATCAACGAGAGAGAAACATCGACCAGCTGCCTCTTGCACACCCCCTACCAGGGATGTGCCCGCAACCAAGGTACATGCTCTTGACCGGAATCAAACCCGGGACCTTTCAGTCCGCAGAGCGACGCTCTATCCACTGAGCCAAACCGGTTTCGGCAGAATGTGCTGTCATTTCCAGGGAAGCATCCATGCCTTGGTGCCCCGGCCACTCTGCATCGCCTTCCCGGAGATGCTCTGGAGCAAAAGCCCAGGGCCCCAGAAAGCCTTTCTCCTGTAGATGAGGGAACTGAGCCCAGAGAGGGGAGGGACTGGGCAGAGGCTCCTGCCACTGACTGGGGCGGACCTGGCCCCCTGGCGGCTCAAGGCCAAGTGAGAAACTGCCTGGTGGGGAGAAGCAGACAGACGGGGCATGTGACGGCTCCGTACGTTCCCTCATGCATGTTCCCGGCAACCCCGTGGAGGAGTGACGATGATCTCTTCTCCAGGAACCGGAGGGTCCCAGGTCTGCTGGGCTCCAGAGCCCGGGCCTCCCCCTCTGGGCGCTGTGGCCACAGGATGCTCGGCAGCCCCCGCGCCCCTCCTGGCCCCCTTTCTGCCCGCTGCGTCCTCTCCAAACCCAAGGAGGCAGCTGGCCAGAGGAAAGGACCCTGGCCTCGGTTTCCCCATTGGCTCCCGGCTCCTCCTGAGCGCTGAGGTCCCGGCGGCTGCGGCGGTTTCTCACCTGTGCCCCTCCCTCCCCGGCCCAGGTGAAGGTGTGGTTCCAGAACCGGAGGACGAAGTACAAGCGGCAAAAGCTGGAGGAGGAGGGACCCGAGTCGGAGCAGAAGAAGAAGGGCTCCCACCACATCAACCGGTGGCGCATCGCCACCAAGCAGGCCAACGGGGAGGACATTGATGTCACCTCCAATGACTAGGGTGGGCGGCCGCAGACCCGCGAGAGCAGAGCGCTGCCGCCAGGGCCCTCGGTGGGCCCGACCGGACTCGCCGCCCCCCGGCCCAGCCGCGGGGAAGCCTCAAGTCACAGCCCCATGGGGCTCGGAGCCTGGGGCGACACCGACGACGGAGGGACAAGAAATGGGCCGGCGGAGGCCCGGGACTGCTCAACCGTCTCCTCGGAGAGCCGGCCGGCCTGCCTGCCTGCCTGCCTGGGCGGGCCCACAGCCACCGCTGCCTCCCAGCCATTCTCCGTGTCTCTTTTCGTTTTGATGCATTTCTGTTTTAATTTATTTTCCAGGCACCCACTGTAGTTCTTAGCGACCCCCCTGTGTTTCCCTTCCCTATGGGAACAATAAAAGTCTCTCTCTTAATGACACGGGCGTCCGACTCCGAGCCCAGAGCCTGTGAGCCGGGGGTGGTGGCTTCGGTTTCTGGGCCCCTGGGCACTGGCCGGGCAAGCTTGTTCAGGGCCCGGGGGTCTGGGGGTAGGGCCTTAGAGACTCAACTTTATTTATTTATTTATTTTTTTAAATATAGTTTATTGATATTTTACAGAGAGGAAGAGAGAGATAGAGAGCTAGAAATGCCGATGAGAGAGAGTCATTGACCAGCTGCCTCTTGCATGCCCCCTACTGGGGATGTGCCCGCAACCAATGTACATGCCCTTGACCGGAATCGAACCCGGGACCTTTCAGTCCGCAGACCGACGCTCTACCACTGAGCCAAACCGGTTTCGGCAAGACTCAACTTTATTAACTCCTTTCCTTTGTTGGGCATCGACCTGGCCTCTGGCTCCAACTCCACAACAAGAGAAACTGAGGCTGGGCGTAGGGAAGGTTGACCCTGTCCCCGAGGGAGGCTATGCTTCGGTCTCCAAACGTGTTGAGCAATGAGCATCAGGCCCAGGTGGGTCAGGGGAGACAGGGTGTGCGTGCTTCCCATGTTTATTTTTTTATTTTATTTTAATATATTTTATTGATATTTCACAGAGAGGAAGGGAGAGAGATAGAGAGCTAGAAACGTCGATGAGAGAGAAACATCTACCAGCCGCCTCTTGCACACCCCCTACCGGGGGATGTGCCCGCAACCAAGGTACATGCCCTTGACCGGAATCGAACCCGGGACCTTTCAGTCCGCAGACCGACGCTCCACCACTGAGCCAAACCGGTTTCGGCGTGCTTCCCATGTTTAGAGACTCTTCAGTTGAGGAGAAACCAGAGGGGAAAGGGGAGTCCCCGGAGGTTGGGTGGGGGAGGCACCCTCCACAGAGGCTGACAGTGCCAGCCCCAAGTCCCGGCCTGACCAGGATGCTGACCTGTCCCCAGAGAACCTCCTTGTGCAAACTAAAGTTCCAGAGAAAGGACTTGCGGGTGAACCTGCAACAGGTGCTCAAGGACTTGTTGGGAAAGAGCTCCAAAGCAGGGCCTGCCAAGCTCTTCAGTTCACCTGCCCTTCAGTGTGTCCACTTGTCTTTCCTGCTTCTCACACGCCAAGGTTTCTTTCATCCTCCCAAAAAGCAAAACCCGTATGCCTAGCAGCCTTTCCCTTGTGACATCCAAGTGGTCCCCAACCCTCTGCTGATGCTGACGGCAGTCGACTCCTGCCACCCGCACGTGGCCAACCTTAACTGCCTCTCATCTGGCTTCACCTGCACCGTCTTCTGGCCGTTCCTCCCGACTCCCTCACCCTTCCCTGCCGCCGGCATCTGGGTACCTCCGACACCTTCTCTTGCCTCTCCAAGTCCTTCCCAGCCCTGTCCTTGCCTCGTCACCTCTGTCCGCCCCCGGGTCAGTCCTTGTGCCTTTGGCTTGGGGCTTCGCCTCCACTGCCAGGACTTGTCTTTGGCTCCCTGGTTCACGCCTCCAGCTGACCTGTGCTGAGCTGCAGGCCCCCTGAGCTAGCCACCGGCCATTGGGGGTACTCCGCCTCAGCACCTCAAACCCAATGCATCCCTCGGCCCTTCTGCAGGATCGCCCACCTTGGCAACTGGCCACGGTTTTGCTTCTCTTGGGAAACAGTGTATAAGGCTCCTGGGGTGTTGGGAGGGGAGGGGGGGAATGGTAGGTACAATGAGGTTTGTGTGGATGTCAAGGATGAGGCCCACTTCAAAGGAGGACCTCCATGCTATGGCTAGGGTTCTCTTCCTCAGCCCAAATAGAATCCTGTCTCCCCTTCCTAAGTCCCCCACTCTTCCTAAACTCCTTCCCCACCCTGACCCCTCCTATATCGCTCCTGGTACCTTCTGCTTCGGTCTCACCCATGCCATCCCTGTCTCTCAGTGGGCTTTGGGTTCTGCCGTGCCTTTACTCACATAGTTCTTGGTGCCTGGAATGTCCTGGGGGCTTGGTCAATGTTAAAGTCACTGGAAAGATGTCAAAGGCCCAGCCTTGTTGCCAGGGGGGGCACACCTAGGGGTCCAAACACAGAAGGTCCTTGTGCTGGATCGGTAGGCATCTCACTTGGGGCTAGCAACAAAGGGTTGAGTCCCATCCCCACACCCCGTCCCGCATCAACCAGGACAACGTGCTCCTCACATTCACATCCTGCACGAGGCCCGGTTGAACCTCAGGTGGACCCTCTCACTATCAGGTGAGCTGGCCTCTGGGAAGCTCGTGCACACAGGTTGGCTGAGGGTGAGGAGAGGAGACGTCCCTTTGGCTTAACAATGGGGGTGGGGGTGGGGGGGTGGAGGTGAAGGAATGGGTGAGCCGTTCCACTCAGGATTCTCTCTCACTTGGTAGGGAAAGGGTGCAGGGAAACCACAGCAGAGCACCCCCTGTCCTCCAGATAAAGAGCTGGAAGGGACCCAAGGAAACCTGCCAATCTTCCTAGGCCAGGCCTGCGGGGGGAGGAGGGACAGGGGGCGGGGCGGGAGTCCCCGAGCACTCCCATCCATCCCTCATGTTGTGCCTCTCCCCACAGACAGTAAATATTGGTGTTGTGACTTCATTAATAAAGGCTTCTGTGAGCCCGAGAAACATGGAATCAGGATGAACTATTTTCTGAGCTGTGGGCTTGCCAGGTTTGCTAATTTGGGAGTTTCTGGGCCCACTCCAGGGAACAAACCAAAGTCTCTCTCAAAGACACACAGATGCAGCCAGGAAGGGGAGCAGAAGCCGCAGAATGATGCTCCCTTCCCTCCCCGACCACTCCTCCCCCCCGGGGAGATCAGGGCCTGCGGGGATGAGGACGGTGGACAGGAGCTGCCGGGGCAGGCCTTCCCCGAAGCAACCTGCCTGGCTGGGCCACGGCCCTCAGGGGCGCTGGCCCCCAGGCCTTGCGGAGTCCAGTGGGTGAGGTGGGATGAGCTCCTGTGAGCACCCACGTTGCGTGCACTGAAGAGGAGGGAGCACCGGGGAGCTGTTCGTAACTCTTGTGGCCCAAGCCCTGTGCCTCACATCCAGGGAAGGATCTTCACACATCCTCTCGTCCCTGAAGCTTCCCAGGATCAGTTCCTCGGGCCTCCACGGCCGCATGGCTCGTGCTCTTAGCATCTCTGCGCTGGGTTTACACCAACCCCTCCTCACCGGGGCTGTGATTGCTTCCGGTGGGGGGCTTTGTGGAGCCCTCACTCACCTCCTGTCCGGGGTTCTGGCCCGGAGGGAGCCAGGCTGGGCCCGCAGGCCTCTCCCAGAGCCCTCGCTCCAGGGCAGCCACGCGGGGGGAGGGGCGGGAGGCCAGCAGGCTGAGCAGAGCAGGCCCAGCCAGCTTTCCTGTCAGACGGGGTGCTGCCGATGCGGAGCCAGACATCAGAACAGGTTTAACCAATTACCCGAGCGGCCCATCTGCTGTCTGGGGTTGTGTGTGAGGGTGAGTGCATGTGAGGGTGTCTGTCTGGTCTGGGAGGGCTGTGGGCGTGTGCGCATGAGCGTGACTGTGTGGGTGTGCGTGGGCGCTCGGCTGTGCGCGTGGGCGGCGTGTGGCTGCGTGTCCCAGCTGTACCTCCTCATTTGTCCAAGACGGTGGCCGCCAGCTTAGGGCCTTCCTGTCTCCCCAAGCCCTCTACCCAGCACCCCAGCCTCTCATTCCCTCTCACCTCATCACCACGCACTCTCAGGCCTTATCAGACCCCAGCACTGCGGCTGCTCTCAAATCCCATGTTCAGCTGCCCTTTCCTACTAGACCCCATGTTCTTCCCGCTCACTCCCTCGCTCAGTTTTCCTCTTCCTCCGTGCTTTGACCTCATGGGCCCCTCCTGGCCACAGGCTCCTCTGTTCTCTCTCCAACATCCTCTGTCCCACTGTCCTTAGGTGTACTCACCTGGCAAAACCCCAAATGTGCTTGAATTTGTTTCTTTGCCTGCCCTTGCAGCTCAGGTGGTAAGGACACCAGGCAAGCTTGCTGGATGCCCCCCCCCCCCCCGGAGGCCAAGATCCCAGCCTCAGCTGAGGCCTCACCCCTGTTGATAAGTCCACTCTCATTCCCCTCCATAGGGGAAGTCTCAAACGGTCATCCTTCTCCTCCTCCCTCCTCCCTCTCCCCCTCACAGAGGACTTGATTTGCATCTTCAGAAAGAACAAAGCCGCAGTGGAAGAGATGGCCCCTTCAAGTGGAGCACTTTGAGGAGAGTGGAATGATGGATTTTGGAAAGCCGACAGAGGTGTTGCAGCAACAAGGCTAGCAGCAATGGGGAGCCCACACAGCCCTTAGGCCTAAAGAGGCAAGAGCAGGAGCAGTGACCAGAGTCACAGAAGACAGCTGGGTGGACAGGGCCCCAGCGGGGGCTGCAGCCTTCAGGAGCAGGAGGCCCGAAGACAACCAGGACAATGTGCAGTGGAGATGGGGGTGGGGGAACAGGGGAAGAGATAATCCTCCAGTCTCACTCTCATCCAATCACCAGTTTCCTAGTGGTGACCCCCAGTGGTGGGAGCCAGACATCAAGTCCATTTGAGTCAGCCTTTTGGGGTGGAGAGCTGATGGAGCAGGGTGCAGAGCTGGTCTGGAAGGGCCAGGGAAGCTAGCTTCTCACCCCGCAGCTCTCCACACTCCCCACTCCGCCTGCTTCCAACCCATCCTCTCCACCTCCCTCCTGCTGCCACCCAAGGCTCCCCTCTCCTCGAGGAGGATTCTCCCCGCACCCTGCAGGACCTCACTCCTGGGTGGTTCTTTTTCTTCTCTGCCTTTACAGTCCCCTCCACTCTCACCCATTAGAGTCTCCACAGGCCCGAGAGTCTCCCGTCTAAAGCCCTCCCTTAGCCCCATGTCACGCGGCAGCCATTGCCATCTCTCTCTGCCCAGCTCACACGAATTTCCTAACAGGCACTCAGCCGGCGTCCTGTTAACTTCCCAACCCAGGATGATCTGGCTTTTGCCCTAACCACACTCCATGGAGACCCTTCTCTGCGGGTCCTTGGTCTTTATCTTCCTTAAACTCTCAGCACCGACTAAGAATGTGGACAGCTTCTCCTACTTGAAGGATGCTCATCTCTTGTCCTCTGGGATACCATGCTCTCCTTATCTGCCTCTTACCTCTTGTATCAGTTCGCTAGGGCTGCCATGACAAGCACCACGGATGGGGTGGCTAAAACAACTCCTCTTCTCACTGTTCTGGAGGCTGGAAGCCCACTAAGTGCCAGCATGGTTGGTTTTTGCTGAGGCCTCTCTTCTGAGCTTGCAGATGGCTATCTTCCTGTTCACATAGAATTCTCCCTCGATGCTTGTCTGTGTCTAAGTTTCTTCTTTTTTAAAAAAATTTTTTTAATTGATTTTAGAGAGGAAGGGTGAGGGAGAGAGAGATAGAAACATCAATGATGAGAGAGAATCATTGATCGGTTGCCTCCTGCATGGCCCCTATTGGGGATGGAGCCCAAAACCTAGGCATGTGCCCCTGGCCGGAATCGAACTTGGGATCCTTCAGTCCACAGGTCAGCGCTCTATCCCCTGAGCCAAATTAGTTAGGGCTAAATTTCTTCTTCTTATAAGGACACTGGTCATATTGGATTAATGACCTCATTTTACCTTAATTACCTCTTTAAAGATCCTACCTCCAAATACAGTCACATTCTGAGATACGGGGAATTAACCTATGAATTTGGGGTGACACTATTCAGCCCATAATACTTTTCTTGGGGCTGCACTTCTTGGCAGCCTCCTGTCTCTCTGTCCAGGCCTCAGAGATGGAGACGCCTCAAGGTGACATCCCAGATCTTCCTCTTCTCACCTCACCCACTACCCTGGGTGGTTGCGCTGTCCGTTTCGCTCCAGGGGCTGCCAATAAATGGACAACATGCCAGTCTGCATATTCAGTCTCAACCTGCCCCCTGAGCTCCAGACGAGCACCCATTCACGGTCTCCTGATATCTCAACGTGGTGATCTTGCAGGAACCTCCATTAACTTGTAAAACAGAGCGTGTTGCCTCCTTTGCAAATCTGTTCTTCCTTCTCTGTGTCTTAGCACCAAGACATGGATGGCACCACCATCCAGGTCCTCAGCTGCCTGAGCGGGGAGCTGGGGGCCATGTTTGACTCCTCCTCTTCCCCACAGCCAACCGGCAAGAGCCGAGCAGCTGTGACATCCCCACTGCTCTCCCTCCCCATCCCATGACCTGGCCCCGCCCCCGTGCTCCCTCACCTGGGCTGCCTCCGTGGCCTCTTCCCTGGTCTCCCCAGCAGCCTCGCCGGAGGCCACGCTCCACGCCACTCCGTTGCCAGATGACTCCACTTCCCCACTGAGAGTCTCCGAGGGCCCCCAGCTGCCCTGGGCCCTGCAGCAGCCGGCCCTCTTAACCTCCAGCGTCTTGCCCTCTGTCCTCCAACAACTCAACCCTACCTACTGTCCCTCCCTCTGCCAGGCTCACCCGGGCAGAGGAGAACCAGCTCGGGTGGCAGGGGTTCCACCCCGCTTCCCCCACTGCCTCGCTCAACTGCATGGGATCTCCAAGGGGGTGTCGTCTGCCTATGCCTGCTTACCCATTTGTCCACCTCCTCTTTCCTCTGTTCATTCTCCCCTTCCTCCCGTAAGGCCCAGGGAACTGGGGAGAGCCCAGATTCTTGCTCCTTGTGGGGGAGGAGCCAGACTCAGGTCTTAGACAAGGCCAACAGCAGCTGCTACTGCACTCAGAGTGGGGCGTGGAGGGGAATATGTCTCAGCTACTGCCCTGAGAGTCACCTGGAAGCATGGGCATGTGTGTGGGGGGGTGGGTGGGTGGGGGGGGTTAGGTCTTGCGGGGAGTGGCTGAGAGGCTCCTGTTTGGCAGGCTAGCCAGCGACATGGGGATGGGTGAGGTGACAGGAGCAGCAGCAGCTCTGAGGACTGGGGGAAGCTAGTGCTGAAGTTACGGCTCGGCTCCCCAGCGCCTAGGGAAAGGGTCACTCATCACTGCCCTCATCCCTAGCTTTCTGACTCTCCGTCTAACCAGGGCCCGAGTGGAGGAGGGAGGCCCCAGGGGCCAGCAGGTGGAAGCCACATTCCTGGAGTGTTAATGATCTCTGGGCAGGGCAGGAGCTGAGACCCCAGACCAGCTAAAAACAACAAACAGCTCCCAGGAGGGATTTGTGTCTGTCCCGAGAGTCAAGGATTTCCGACACCCGGATGGGGGTGGTGGCCAGTGGGGCTCTTAGCAAAGAAATTCCCCGGAGACCCGAAGCCCCCTGACCCAGGAGTATCACTTTGGGGCAGACCTTTCCCCCATCCCTTTCCCTCCTCCACCCTCCCAGGAGGCCCCACACCCCTGACAGTGGGTGAGTTCCTCTCCTAGCCCCTCTAACCTCCGTCCACCAGTCCAGCGAGCGATGCTGTTCCTGGCGTTTCATCGCTACGGACACCATGGCTCTAAGAGAATATGCTCCACGCACATCTGCTCCAAGGACTGGGTGACTGAGTGAGGCCATCCTGACCCCAACTGTAAGCCCCACCTCCACTGCATGGTCAACCTACACGCGTAGAAGATGCTTGGAGGCCCCAGAGCCCTCAGGAGGCAGCCAAGGCCTGGCCCTGAGGGACTGTGGAGGAGTTGGAAGGGGCAGAGTTCCCAGGACTGGTGCCGGGCACACTGTGACATCAGGTACCTTTCCACTGGCTCAAACCCTCCCACCCTATGCAGCCTCTCTTGGCCTCCCCCCACACCACCACCACCACTCTCCCTGCTAGTCCCCTTGATGTAAACAGTATGAGAATCTACCGAAGTCCCTTTTCTACTCGAGTTCCTTGCAGTAGGTGCCCAGCAGCCCTCTGCAAAGGGGGTTCCTTCTGCAGAGTTTCCATTCCTCCCCGTTGCCCAGCTTCCTGCCCTCACACGCTCTTCCTCCCTTTCCCCCTCCTGAGCCTGGTCCACCTCTTCCTCAGGGGCCTTCCCACGAAACCCTCGCCCGGCCGTCGGCTTGCTCCCACTGTGTTTCCCTGCCCCCAGCTCTCCACCCCTAATTCACACAGCCGAGCCTCGGTGCTTTAAATCCATCGTTTATTGCCCACAGTTCATTAGTATCACACAAATCACAGAGATTGAGAAAATTTCTGAGAAGGTTAAAAAGACGCTGCCAAGCAACCTGGGTATGAGCGAGGCCCAGGGCTGGGGAACCACCTTGCTTCTGTCCACGGGCCCCGTTTCCTCTCAGAGCCCCGCCCTTCCGCCGGGTAGAGGCCCCGGACAGGAGACACCACCCCCGCCGCCGCCGCCTCCTCCCCAATCGGGACGTGGAGCGTGGAGTGGGGTGCTGGCCATCCTGACTCAGCAGCCACCCTGCCATCTTGGGCGTTTGGTCCCTGCACGTGCAGACTGCTCTCTGGAAACAGGAGAGGGGCACCCCAACCCTTCGGGAATGTCTGAGGCCAGTGGTCAGCAAACTCATCAGTCCACAGAGCCAACTATCAGCAGTACGACGATTGACATTTCTTTTGAGAACCCAATTTTTTTAAAACGTAAACTTCTTCCAACGCCACTTCTTCACCATAGACGCGCCCAGGCCAGGGTATTTTGTGGGAGAGCCGCACTCAAGGGGCCAAAGAGCCGCCATGTGGCTCGCGAGCCGCAGTGGGAAGTGACCAGAGGAGGGCCAGGCAGGTACATCGGAGCCGGAGGATCAGCTGCAGGTTTGGCCTGGATTCTGGCTCCGCTGGGCCAGCCCTGCCCTGACTCCGCCTCCTCCCCAGGCGTGAAACCATCCTCCCACGAGGCCTCCCTTCCTCTGGCCTCCGCTGGGAGGGGCTGGATGCTAACGAAAAGTCTCCCCTCGAGGTGTTTTCCGCAGCCAGACCAGGGCCTGTCACTGTCACCTGAGCTATGAGGATCCTTCGCCGCCACCACCCTACCAGGTGGGGCCTCCCCTCCCCCCCCAAGTCACCCGAATCTGCACTTGGGAGCATGACCGGAAATCATTGGGGGATAAAGTAAACAGGTTATGCGACACAGAGGCCACAGGGCTGGGCCCGGGAGGAGAGATGGAGAGATCGTTCCTGCCAGGCCTCTGGAGGGGGTGGGGGTGGAGCTGGGGTGAGCGGTTTTGGTCCCAAGGTAAAGTGCACACGAATAAGACCCAATCAGAGGTGGGGCCGGGTGAGCCTGGAGGGAACTTTGCAAAAGAGGCCCCAGACCTGCCCAGGCCCCAGCCGCTGGCACGTTCACATTATGGCGGGAGTCACTGAAAAGTACCCGTCTCTCCCCGACACCGTGGCAGCTCTCCCCTCTGCTGCTTTGTCTTGCACGCTTGTCTCTGCCTTCTCCCCTTCCTGATGGGCAGCGCACGCGAGGGCTGCTCCTTGGGAGAGTGGGGCCCTCAGGGCTGCACCCTGCAGAGCTAGGCTGGGAGGGGAGGGCAGCAGGGGCTTCTGGAGGGATGTGTGGTGGTGCCAGTGCCCGTGGAAGACCCACCTCACCACAACTCCCCTAACGGGAGCAGAGCCTGTGGCCAGGCCTCCGCTGCCCGCACTGCCTCTCCCTGCACGTGCCTGTCCACCTCCAGCCACGCCCCTCCCCTGGAGTCAGGCACCGGGGGAGGGAGGCCCCGAGGCTGCATGGGGGAGGCTCATTCCAGCTGGGATCGGGTGAGAGAGGTACCTTGAGACCCAGGCGTCCTCTTTTGGGGGCCTTTCAGAGGAGAGGTGACCCTGCTCACCCCACCGGGGCCCCGACTTCCTCTGCAGAGCTCTCCCCCCTTTCCTGGCCGGCCCTGGGAGGGAGGCGGCAGCCAGCAGCCAGCAGCCAGGGGCCACGGAGGCCAGGGCAGGGTGAGAGGGGCATGGGGGTGTGGCTCCCCACTCCAGCCCAGGCATCCACACCACCTCCTCCTTCGCAACTGCACAGTGTTTGGCAAAGGTCCGGCGCTCCCGGGATGGGGCGTCACCCACAGAACAGCAGAGTCCGGGTGCTCAGGCCGGACTGCCGGCCGCGCCCAAAGGGGCCTGCCCCTCCCCCAGTCCGGTGTTCGTGCTGGGATGCGCCTGGGATGACCAGCATCTGAGCGGGACAGGCAAAGACGAGAGCTAGCTGGACGCACAGGTGGGAATCCCTCGATCCAGTCCTTCTGGTCCCAGACGTGGGGGTGGAGGCTCAGAGGAGGACGTGGGGGTGGAGGCTCAGAGGAGGACGTGGGGGTGGAGGCTCAGAGGAGGACGTGGGGGTGGAGGCTCAGAGGAGGAGGACGTGGGCTTGTCCAAGGTGACGCGGCCAGCGCCAGCGCCTGCTTTGATCCCCGGGTTGATGCTTCCTCTCCGATGGGTGCCTCACGCTCTGGCCTTTGTGCTCTCAGGCATGCCCCCCCCCATCCCCTGTGGCGGTCAGCCTGGCTCCAGCCCACACTCGGCCCCAATGCCCAGCTGCCAGCCTGGCGCCGGGAAGGAAGATCTCCCAGCAAAGGCCAGGCTGCCCGCCCCCGGCTCCTGCCCACCGTCATTCCTTCCCGGGGCCTCCTGCCCGGAGCTGGGGTCATCTCAGGGGCCCCCCCATAGGTCAGGGCTCCATGCAGGGTGACGCCAGCCCGTGAGTCACTGGGCCTCGTGCGGAGGAGTCGGCCCTGCAGGTGTGGCCTGGATCTTGGAGGCCGGCCACACGCAGAGCCAGCTGCCCATGGGATCTTCCAGAGACCTCGGGGGCTCCTTGGTTTCCCGGGCCACCTCCTGGGGACCTCAGTCATAGCTGGCTCATCCTGCGAGGTGTCGACCGCCTCCCCCTCCCTTCCCTGCCCCTGGGCACCCAGGGAGGCGGCGGCGGCCTTGGCCACGACCATGTCTTCAATCTACCAGCCCCGCCACCTCACCAGCCAGCTCTCAGGCCTCCCCTCACTCCCACCACCAGACCGCCTGCCAGCAGCACCTGAGCGGCTGCCACCAACGCTTGGTTCTGATTAAAAAAAAAAAATAATGAAAACAAAATAAAAAAGTATAAAAGGACCCTAATTCTACCCTGTGGGCACTCTACGCTTCTTCAGCTTCTCTCGTAATTGTGCTGAGTGGAGTTCTGGCGACCCCACGTGAGGCCCGGAAATGCACTTGATTATTTTTTATAGGAAAATGTGTCAGAATGCCTCTCCCTTATGCTAACAGGTGAATAGGTTAGTCTCCCTACCCCTGCGGCTGGAGACGCCCCGCCCCCAGGACTGGGGGGGGCCAGCCTGCCCTCCCTGCAGGTGCTCCTCGTGAGACCCCCCCTTCCCCGCCCCCAGCTCCCCGGGCTGGGCCAGGCTGCACCCCCAGGCCGGCCGGCCGGCCACCACTCACAGCCCCTTGTTGTACACCACCGTCCGGCTGCTGGTGGCCCGGGCAATCTCGGGCTCTAACTGGGATGTTTCGATCTGAGGAGAGAGAACAGAGGGAGGGAAGGGGAGAGGGGGGGGATGAGAGGGGAGGGGTGAGTGGGGAGGCTGGGAGTAGCAGTCAGGACTACTCTGGAGCCCACAGTTGTCCCTGGCACCCATCTTTAGTTTGTTTCTACCCTCCTGCCAAGGGGCTCGCAGTATCCCTTCCTGCCCAGGCCTCGTCCTCTGACAGCGCGTCCACGCAGGAGAGCATTGTATGCTCGGCCCCTGAGTTCTGTTCTTTCTCTCCAATACCTTGTCCTGCACGCCTCCCCTCCCAGGGCCACACCCTGGACCTGGTCACCCACCAGGGCTGCTCTGCCCAAACTCCTTAAAGCCAAACCCTACTCTCTCGGACCCCCAATCATTCTAGCACCCCACTCACTCACTCTGTTTGACCCCACAGACCCCTATCATTCCAGCACCTCATTCACTCTCCCTGTCTGTTTTTTTTGTTTGTTTGTTTTTTTAATATATATTTTTATTGATTTCAGAGAGAAAGGGAGAGGGAGAGGGAGAGAAACGTCAATGATGAGAGAGAATCATTGATCGACTGCCTCCTGCACACCCCTCCTGGGGACTGAGCCCACAATCTGGGCATGGGCCCTGACCAGGAATTGAACCGTGACCTCATAGGTCAACGCTCAACCGCTGAGCCAGGCCACCGGGGCTCCCTGTCTGTTTTTTAGGCCCCTGAGACCTCAGGCCCCAGACTCTCTACAGCTCGGCTTCCCTTTCTCCTCCCCTCACCTGGACGTGAGGGGCTATCGCTTCAGCCCCAGGTCCTTCCAGCCCTGACCGGCTTTGGAGGACATGATAATGCAGCCTCCGGGTCTCCCCTTGAGCCTGACCACCTAATGGACGCATTCGGCATGCAGGGCCCAGGACTTGGGCTGGATCCTCACAGTAGCCAGCAGCACCCTCACCCCCTGGCCACATTGCTAAGTCACATCGCTCTCCCGTTCTCCACAGAGGTCACCTCATCCTCAGCTCCTCCCTCAACCTGAGCAGATGAGCCTTCTCATGACCTCAGGGAACAAAATAGAAGGCATCGGAAGGAACCCATCCGAGTCCCATCATAAACTCCACGGCCTACTGTGTCCGCCTCCACTCCACACCTGCCCTCCCGCCACCCCTCCCCTTCCCTCCCCTCAGAGGTGCTCCCACAAGCTCCAGCTCCCCCTGTCCACTCCGGGAGCCCACGCCTGGGCTGTCCTCCCTCTTTCCCATCGTTCCCTTTGCCGCCTCCTGCCCTCCAGCATTTCAACACAGACGAGCACCTTCTGACTGAGAAAGACCTCCCCTCAATCCCCCGTCACACCGGGTGGCTTCTGCCCGGTGACTCGCCTCCCCAGCAACCCCACTCCTTCACGGCACTATCTTCAGCCTAGCCACCTCCACCTCCTCACCTCCCACTGGCTTTTCAGCCCACGGGACATCTGGCTTCAGTTCCCACTGCGTTCCACACACACACACAAAAATCTTTCTCTCCCAGGTCACTGCTAACCCCTCCTTTTGGTGTGACATCCGTTGGACACGTTTCAGCGTCCCTGGTTGGGCCCTCTTCCCTGCACACACAACCTTCCCTGCGACGCCCAGACCTGAGGAGGCTCCAGCCACATTTCCCCCCTGAGTCTCAGGCCCCAAACGGACCGCTGGCTGTACGTTCCTGCGATGCCTCCTAGGCACCTGAACCGACCCTGTCTAAAAAGGAACGGAGCCAACGGCTGCCCCAACCCAGCTCGCCATGCTGCCACCTAAGGGTACTCTGCCCAGAGACCCTGGGGCCCAGGCACACGGAGCCACAGGCCAGCAAAGAGCTCAGTCGTGCACAGGCGGCGCATGTCAGAGGCCAGACAAGAGGGGGTTTGGTGTGGACTAGGGTGGTGGGCCTAGCGGAGTTGCTGGAGAACGGGGACCCTTCCCCTGTAGTCCCTGGTACCCCAACACCCAGGCTCTGGCCATTTGAGAGGGCCAAAGAGTCAAGAGCTAGGTTCAAGGCCTGGGCCTCTCCCCCACCCCCCTCTCCCCAAACCACCGCCTCCCCCGTCCCCACCCCTGCTGGCCTCTGAGCTCCCTCCACCCCGCCCGCTCGCCTCGTCCCCACGCTGCCACTGACACAATGCACAGCGCCCACGCTTAAAAATCTAAATGCTTTTGAAAATGTTTAACCTAGTTAGACAAATTAGCAAAAATTTGTGCAAAACAATTTAGGTATTTAAAATATTCAATGTTTTTAAAAAACTGGAAAACTGTTCTTAGCTTTCAGCTGCAAAAACCAACAAAATATAACATCCCAGCAATCTTACCATGAGGTGTAACATAACCCTTCGGGAAAGCTGTTAAACAGCTACTGAGGCATCCTGGGAAATAGCACTTCATTTATTCAAATGCACATATGTCAGGCTTTTGCACCATATGTCATTCCAAGCTATTTACAGTAATAATTAAATCTTAATCAACGTTTAACCTCTGTAAAATGTTTGAAGAATCCTAATCACCCTTCAGACTGCACTAATGAAGGAGAAATATATAAACATAAAAGGAAAATGATGCATAGATATCACGCTGGAAAGAACAGTAATTGCAAAAATTGTATTTCTTTTTAAATATAATCAAGTAAATGATGTAAAGTAAGCCAAGGAGTATTTTAAGTTAAGACATCTTGGATGTCAGAGGTGTGAGCAGCTAATTTTGTTCTGCTACCCATAACAGATGTAGCATATTTTATTTTAGTGCCATTATTAGCAACTTCCCATGCCGGCTTTCACTGAAGCACCGAGGCCCGCATGGAGATCGGAGAGAGAGGCGGCCGCTCACCACCGCAGCGGAGGACCACGGGCCACGGCCACGGCCACGGCCACGCGGCCTCGCTCCCTGGAGAGGGGCTGGCCCCTGTGACCCTCCCAGGGGAGGCCGTCCCAGACCCAGCACCCCCAGGAGCCCCCAGGCCCCCCACTGTGCTGAGGGGGCGGCTGGTGGGAGGGGAGCCTGGGGGAGCTGCAGGCAGTGGGAAGGTCCTGGGGGGAGGTGACTGGGGCACGCAGGAGCGGGGGTTTGGGGACAGAGCTGGCAGTGCCAGGCTTTCTCTCATGTCCACGCCATCAGCCTTCAAGCCAGCAGATGTGCACGGCTGCCAGCCCCATGCACCACGGCTGGGCACACAGGGAGGGAGAGGATCAGCCCGTGCCCTGGAGGAGCTAGCTCCACGTCTAGGGGAGGAGCCCGCTAGGGAAGCAGATGGATCGCGGGGAGACTCAGCGCCATGGAAACTGGGGAGGGGGCGGAGCCAGCACGCACCATCAGGGGAAGGACAAGGAAGGAGGACTTCTCAGAGGAGGTGGGCCGGGAAGGACAGACAGAAAAGCTTGCTGGGGGGAGGAAAAGCATGGGCTGGCCGGCGCGGCCTGCTCGCTGTGGGCAGTGTTGGGCGCGTGGGGTGTGTGGCGGGAAGCGGGGGTGGGACAGGCAGGCGCTGGAAGCATTTTATCCGAGGGCAGCAAGGCTCCGGGGCAGCATGCTGGGCAGGGGCTGGGCTCCCCTTTAGAAAGGTCTCTCTGGGGGCAGCTGTGGGAACCAGAGCGAGGTGCCGGCCTGGCCCTAAGACGCTGCCACCCTCGCGGCTTAGGGAAGAGCACGTGCTGGGATCCTTTCTGAAGGCGAAACCCATGGGAGGCGATGACCAATCCCCCGTGGGGGGAGAGGGAGGTGTGCAGAATGACTGTACGTTGGATGATTCCTAATTCTGACTCCGGAGCTGGGGTGGCTGGCGGTGCCGTTCTCAGAGGCAGGGAACACGGGAGGGGGCTGGATCCGGGTGGGAGGTGAGAGGCCCGGGGTCAGTCCCCGTGGGCCTCCCTGCCGGCCGGAGAGGCCACAGAAGCAGGCAGGTCCCCGGCTCTGGGGCTCCGGCCAGGGGTCTGGGCGGGAGGACGGGCCGGGATGCGCGCACAGCCGGAGCCCCCGGAGTGGAGGCGCTTGCCCGGGAGAGCAGATGGCAGGGGAGGCTGCCAGGCCTGGGGAACAGGCACATCTGAGGGGCGGGCACGGGGAACAAGCCCGCGATGGCGGCCTTGAGGGGACCGGCAGCCCCAGGAGCGGCAGCCGCGGCAGAGGGTGCCGCGGACACCGGGCTGAGAGGCGGAGGCCCTGACCCTGGGCTCGGGTGACCTCTGCAGCCCAGATCTCCCAACCTTCGCGCAGGGCTGACCCCGGCGCAGCCTCTCACCCTGTCCTGGACCAACCCCGCTGGCCATTGGCGAGGACCCCTCCAGGTGGTCCCACCATCTTGAGGTCTCATAGGCCTGGACCACCAGGGTTCCTCTCCCCGCTGGGCGAGCGAGGGAGGCTGGGACAGGGATGCCTGGGCTGTACCGCCACTTGAAGATCGCCCGCCTTCCATGGGAGGCTGTGTCCTCCATGGCAATCACACCCAGGGCCCTGCTAGCGACTAGACGTGACGCGGGTGCTGGGTGAGGGCAGTGGGGCGCCCTCCGGAGTCCCCGAGCCCGAGATGCAGAGTCACGCTGTGCTTCTTGGAGGCCCCGGCCGTCTGGGGGGCCGGCGGGTAGGACGCGGAAGCCGGCCGCGTGTGCCACATCAGGAGCCTGTGGCTTCCGTGGCCCCCAGGCAGGTGTGGTGGGAGGGAGGTGCCCGGCCCAGGGGGAGCGGCGGGCGCAGCACGGAGGGGCCAGCAGTGAGGGACAGCCGGAGCCCCAGGACGGGGGCTTGGTTCTGACCACGGGAGAGCTCTGCGGGGCCACCTCTGGGAAGAGGGGGACGAGGAGAAAGGTGGCCACAGGGAGAGGATCTGGTCCCAGGCTGCCGGGCGGGGGCAGGCAGGAGCCTGAGGGCCCCTCTGTTCACCGGGTGGGCTCCTCCCCAGGCTCCTCCCCGGGGGCCAGTCCGCAGGGGCCCTTGAGGGAAGAAGGGGGTGCTGGGATTGGGGAGCCAGAGCCCCGGAGGGTGAGGGCTCCAGGCACCAGGGAGAAAGCTGAAGTTTTCCATCAGCCTCGGAACCGGGGCGCCGTGGAGGTGTGGGTCTGCTGGGAACATGCCCACCCTGCCGCCGCCGCATAAGCACTGTTGTCCTGCTAGCTTCCCGGGGCTCTGAGGCAGAGCCCGCTCCCTCACCCCGGATGGCCCCTGCCCCCCCCTTATCGGAGTCCCAACCCCCCTCTAGGCCCAGCCAGGCCCTGCTGCCCCTGGCAGCAGCTGTCTCCACACCGCTGGCTGCATCTGAGATCGGAGGCCGCAGACAGAAAGCACATCCTGGATCCCGCAGCCCCCCACGGCCCAGCTGGCCCCAGAGCGGCCCGGCGGCCTTCCTGTGTGGCAGGGGAAGGGTTAACCCTGAGCTATTTGCCTCCGTCCCCTGGCTCGTCTTGGGTGGGGGGCCAGGGTCAGGAATGCATCTGGGGCCACCCTTGGCCTCTGCAGCCTCGGAGCTCGCACACACCTGCAGCCAGCGGCCAGCAGATAGTTTACATATTTGAACCTGGAGCTAAGGTGCCGAGACATAAACAGGAAACTGGATCCGCAGCCTGTGCCCCATTCTCAGGGGCTTTTACCTACTACAAAGCGCTTCCTCCTCCTGGCCTTTTTATTTTTTTTTCTGGTGGCTTTTCTGCCTCCTTTTCAAAGGCCCGGGGCTGGGGGGCCGGGGCGTGCAGCGTGACCCTGTGACATTGCTCAAAGCCGCTTCCGGCTCCCGGCCGAGGGTGCGGGCCTCTGAGGGTCCGCAGGTGGCGGCGACATGGACGTGGGGTCCCCGTGCCCAGGCTGGAACCTGGCTGACCCTGGCACCTGGCCGACCCTGCGTGCCCGAGGCCCCGGCCACGCCGGGAACCAACTTGCCTCCTGGGCAGCCACGTCCCACCCTTTCTCACGAGGGCTGGGGGCAGGCCTCGGGTCTTGCTCAGACACAACAGCCAGGCCCACCTTCGTCCTGATGGCTGTTAGGCGGGGGCTGAGGAGCAGCTGCGGCCGGAGACAAGACCCCTGGGTCAGGCTCTGGGCTCCCGTGGCTTCCCAGTTCCCAGTGAATGTCAGCCTTCCTGGACACTCAAGGCCTCCTGGGACCTTCTCCAGGGTCATCACTCACTGGCTGCTCTCTATTTCCAACACACTGTGTGTTTAGGCATCGAGGCCTGCATCCAGCTATATCCTCATCTCTTTTTAAAAATATATATATTTTGTTGATTTTCTACAGGGAGGAAGGGAGAGAGATAGAGAGTTAGAAACATCGATGAGAGAGAAACATCGGTCAGCCGCCTCCTGCACACCTCCCACCGGAGATGTGCCCGCATCCAAGGTACATGCCCTTGACCAAAATCAAACCGGGGACCCTGGAGTCCGCAGGCCGACGCTCTATCCACTGGGCCAAACCGGTTTTGGCGATGTATCTGAATCTTTTAAGGTTGCCTCCTCCAGGAAGCCTCCCCGGATCTTCTCAGACCGAATCCACGCTGCCACCGCTGGCACCCCTGGCTCTTACTGGTGTTTCCATCCCCATCACGTCCCAGTCGCAGGCCGATTTGTACACGAACACAGGGGTCCCCCACCTCAGCCCCGTGTGAGCCGCCCGAGCCAGCTCGGTATTCCTGAGCCTTGTCACTCCAGGCCCTCGAGAAAAGTCGAATCAAATTGAACCAAGCTCCCCAAGAACAGGAAACCTGTCTCATCTTCCCCCCTCTGCGGTGTGATGTGCACCTAATGGGTGCTCAGACCCCCCCCCCCCGCCCCCACCCATGGAGCTTTGTTCCCGAGTGCCCTCTGGCGGGCCAATTTCAGAGTCATTTTCTGTCCTAAGGGCCTCTGTGTTTTCTCATGTGCAGTGGGAAGATTTTCTACCTCTTGGGTTTGGGACGAGGGTAAATCAAGAAACGGACGGGAGAGCCCTCGGGAGGTTTAGAAAAACCTAGGGCAGTGGTCGGCAAACTCATTAGTCCACAGAGCCAAACACACCAACAGCACAACGACTGGAATTCCTTCTGAGAGCCACATTTTTTAAAAAACGTAAACTTCTTCTAACGCCACTTCTTCAAAATAGACTCTCCCGGGCCGTGGTATTTTGTGGAAGAGCCACACTCCAGGGGCCAAGGAGCCGCATGTGGCTCGCGAGCCGCGGTGTGCCGACCACGGGCCTATGGGATGCTGTGTAAGGAAGGCAGGGCCCTGTGGTTGTCCCCGTGCCCCGGCCCAACCTTGCCGCCAGCATCTCCTCGTGGCTCACCAGGGCACACACTTCGCACATTACCGATGCTTTCAATCGTCTCAACAGAAGCTTCGCACACAGCCGAGCTTCCTCCCGCCCTGTCCTGAATTCATCTAGGTGTTCTAGAGGGTCCTAGGAAAAAACCAGGAGGGACGGGCTGGGAGGCAGCCCCGCTAAGGCCTGTCGCGGGGGCATGTGTGTGCATGTGTCACGCGTGGGCCCGTGTGCACGCGCAGGTGTGGGCTGGGGGGAGTGGGGAACAGGCAACATGACAGGTGGCGTTGGCGTTCCTGGGCGCCGAGCAGCGTTGCCATTCCCATCCGTCCTCCTGGGGGGTCCAGTGGGCAAACTCCAAGAAAGCAGCGGGCGGGGAGGCAGCAGATTTCTGACGGCAAAAATAGCCCGCTTCGGAGTTCAGAAAGGACCGATTGAGCCAGCAAACGAGAGAAACCCCAAACAAACATCTCTAAGTAGAGGAGGAGACGGATTTGCGATGGGAGGGGAGATGGCGAACCCCTGTGGGTTCAGGAGGACCCCAGTGCCCCCTGGGCATTGCCTCTGGCCTCACAGCCGCCCCGAGGAGCAGGAGAAGCAGGAACCAACAAAGTCCAGGAGAGCCCAGAGGACCCATCAGGTGTTGATAAAAAAGTGCTAGTTCTCAGCCTTGGGGACACCCTGCGTGTCAAGGGAAGGAAAAAGTAAGATGGGACCTAAAAGGAAGATAGGACACAGGAAACACACAGCGCCAGAGTCTGCACATGTGAGGTCAAACAAACCCTGGTGGAGCTTATCTGGGAGGACTTCCCGGAGGAGGGGGTCGTTTGTAGAATAGCCTGAATGAATGAAGACCCGAGCTCCTTCCCAACGCGTGGCTGGGAAGTTCACGTTCTTTTCCAGAGTAAGAGAGGCAGCCTTTTGCTTCTGGGTGGATCACAGCTCCCAGCCAAGTTAGTTTATCAAAACCACCATGGGAAGAGGGACGATGGAGGCTCTGGTACCCACGGGGAGTATCCACATTCTATTCCTGTACAGGGACTCCATGCCTCTTTGTTTCTTAACTCGGAAAGCTGGAGGGGAAGAAAGGGGTGGCTGAACCTGACCCTCAGGTATCTCATGCACCACGTGGGCCTGGACTCTAAGCCACCCTCCGGGGCCAGGGCAAGATGTGGCTTGTGAGTGGCAGGAGGCTGTCAAGCGGGCCTGAGCACATGCGTCCAGGGCCCCGGACCCTCTGGGGCTGCGGTGAGGAGGGGCCAGGCTGAGAGGGAGGGCGGGGGCTCACAGGGCCGCCATGGAGGCTCTGAGCAGGAAGCCCTGGGGGCTCCGATTGGCGTCCTTCCTTCCAGCCAAGGTGTTTGGCAGAGCTGGAGGGGGGGGCGGAGGGAGAGTGGGGAGGGGGTCCCCAGCTGAGGTGTCCCGGAAGGCCAGAGGACAGGAGCCAACAAACCCACAAACACAGGGCGAACAGGCCCAACAGGATACAACCCTGGCCGAAACCGGTTTGGCTCAGTGGATAGAGCGTCGGCCTGCGGACTGAAGGGTCCCTGGTTCGATTCCGGTCAAGGGCATGTACGTACCTTGGTTGCGGGCACATCCCCGGTGGGGGGAGGTGCAAGAGGCAGTTGATCGATGATTCTCTCTCATCGATGTTTCTAACTCTCTATCCCTCTCTCTTCCTCTCTATAAAAAAATCAATAAAATATATATCTTTTAAAAAGATACAACCCTGGCCGCCAGCGAACCTGACTCCTTGGCCCCACGGGGCTGCTGCAGCGCTGATGTGGGGGGGAGAGAGACGATGCCTCCTCCCTGGGACATCACCTGCCCGACAGAGCAGCCGAGGGCCCCTCCACCTCCGCCCAGCCAGAGGCAGGCACCAGCCCACCTCTCCTGTGCCCGCCCCAGCCCCTACTGCTGCCCAGGGTCCCAAGAAGCCCAGTGAGCGGTGCACCGAGAAAGACTAGGCTCCGCCCACTCATAACTCGGCACCCTCTCGCCATGCCGGGCCCCAGCGGGTGGCTCTCGGACAAGACACGAGTGTCAGCATCGGGCTTAAGGCTGCACAGCCCGCGGTCGGCGGTGCCCCCCTCCTAGGACCAGGGCCCGGTCTCCGGGTTTCACTTCCGGAATCCTAATGGGCAGAGCCAGGAGGAAGAGACTGCATTCCAGCACCTTATCTTCCGGCTGGGGAAACTGAGGTCTTGGAGGTCAAGACCAAGACCACAGAGCGAAGAGACGCCGGCCCTCGGCGGAGGGCAGGCCTGGGGGACACAGGGCGACCCCGACCTCAGGGGGTCAGGGCAGCCCCACCGGTGGACCCCCCCCCCCCCGCCCCTGAGCCTCACTCATCCACAGAGGGGCCCCACCTTTTCCTGTGGACATATCCCAGCCTCACCAAATCAGCTAATTATTGACAGTTGGTGAAGAGGAGATTTCACTTTTTCCTCCTGTTAAACTGCTCCTAATTAGTTCCCTGTCACACGGCTGGCTCGGCCGCCCGCCGCCGCCGCCCGCGCCGTAATCCCGCGGCACAGTGCCTCATTAACCTTTTGCTCCTCTCCCGCCGCCTGCCAACAAGACGAAGACAAAAACAGATTGTCGAACAATGGCTCCGGCTTGTATGGGCGCCCGTCCCCCAGCCCCCGAGCTCCCAGGAGGAGTCCAGGAGGAGTCCCCGAGGGGAGAAGGAGGAGGCACAAAGACAGGCAGAAACAGAAGTAGGCAGGGATGTGGGGAGGGCACTTGGCCAAAGCACGGCTTCTTGCCCTGGGGCAGCGGTCGGCAAACTCATTAGCCCACAGAGCCAAATAGCAACGGTGGTACCACGATTGAAATTTCTTTGTAAACTTCTTCTAAAGCCACTTCTTCAAAATAGGCTCTCCCAGGCCGTGGTATTTTGTGGAAGAGCCACACTCAAGGGGCCAAAGAGCCGCGCGTGGCTTGCGAGCCGCGGTTTGCCGACCGTGGCTCTGGGGAGACAGGAGGTTCGTTAAAGAGGATTCGATGCGCTCCCGGGTAGGGCGCACTGGCTGTCAGAGTCGGAGGGACATTCCCCATTCCCTGGTCCAGCCTCTTTTGACAAAATATATTTTATTGACTTTTTTTTTTTTTTTTTTTTTTTTTTTACAGAGAGGAAGGGAGAGAGAGTTAGAAGCATCAATGAGAGAGAAACACCCATCAGCTGCCTCCTGCATACCCCCTACTGGGGATGTGCCCGCAACCAAGGTACATGCCCTTGACCGGAATCGAACCTGGGACCCTTCAGTCCACAGATGGAGGCCCTATCCACTGAGCCACACCAGTCAGGGCCCAGCCTCTTTTGGCAGCAAAGCCCGTGTGGGCCCAGAGACTGGACCCTGGACATCTCCCTTGAGGAACCCATGTGTGTGTGTGTGTGTGTGTGTGTGTGTGTGTGTGACACACACACACACACACACACAGAGAGAGAGAGAGAGAGAGAGAGAGAGAGAGAGAGAGAGATTATTCTAGCAATGATTCCTCCTCCGGGAAGTCCTCCCTGATGAGCTCACCGGGATCTGTCTCACCTCACACGTGTACTCCGGTGCTGTGTGTTTCCTGGGTCCCATCTCCCTCCTCGGTTCCTTCCTCACTCCCTCAGTACACAGGGTGTCCCGAAGGCTGGGACCTGACACTCTGTCAAATGACCACATTTGCCGAGAACACAAGAGCCTCAATTTCCAGACAGGCCATCCCACATCAGGACGTACCAGGTCACAGAGGCCTCCACAGCCTGCCTGGCCTGACCTGTCTTGTTCATTGGGCTTCTGCCCGCCCCACAGAAGACTCGAGGCTCCCTGAGCCGGCGGGGCTCTGACATGGCCCCTCCAGTTACAGGAAGAAGGGGAGGCACCCCGGTGTCTATGAGGAGGGGAACAGACTGGGGTGCGACGGGCCCGTTGGCGCCGGGCACGGCCTGGCTGCGCGAGCCGTGGCCAATGCCCGCAGCCTCAGCCTGCGGTCACAGGGCCCACCGGGGCAGACCCACGTCCCCTGCGTGGCAACACGCTGCGGCCCGGGAGGGAGGCCACGCCTGGTGCCCTGAGCTGGTGCCCAGGCTCCTAAGGAGGTCCCGCCCCCCCGCCTGCTGGCCTGCCAGACAAGCCGCACCCGGTCAGAGAACAGAGGCACTAACAGCCACTCCAGAGGGTCTCCCAGAACCCTAGACACTAGAATCGGGGGAGGGCTATGGAAGGGGAGTCATCTGGGCCTCGGATTCGGGTCTTTCGTTTCATCATGAGGGGGGGTGGGCAGGGGAGGGTATCAATCCTTCTGTGGGTACAGAGCTCACTCCATCTCTGCCAACTTTGGACCGTGGGCGAGGAACTGAACCTTGGAACGCCTCAGTTTCTTCACTTGTAAGCAGATGGTACCGACCTCGTAGACCTGTCACATTCCGGACCCCTGTTTCCCCACCACAGCCAACCAGACCCCTCTACCGCGTTTCCCTGAAAATAAGGCATCCTCCTAAAATAAGACCTACTTACAGGTTTCCTTCTGAGTGAAATATAAGGCATCCCCTGAAAATAAGGCCCCCAGGCTCTGTCTCAGAATGAAAATTAGTTTACCGTAAACTGGTCACTAGGGCGGCCCCGACTGGCGTCTAGCAACCAGTGACCTTACGCGGAGTCCTGACGTCACTGCTGTGTGAATGGAGAGAGAAATCAGCGTGGAAACTTTGTGAAACCTAAACTGCAAGAAGTTGTGACTTGGGTGAAAAATTCATGGGAGAAAATCACTGACAGTTGCATTGCAAATGCACTGTGAGCAGGCTACCTTGACAAGAAGTACTCATCTAAAGACAGTGCTATTGCTAAACATGAGAGATTTGGTCCACTGATTCTGAAAGAAATGGAGTCACAAGAAATTCACCAGGAAATTCAGGAATTGGATTGTTATGATGATGTTCCAGAAGATGATGACATGATTGTCATTGAATAAATGAGTCAATTCTTGATACTGTAGGATTTACAGTTTGTCTGGTTTGTGTTGACAACTACCGTACTACCGTGCTGTATACAGGTAATAAATTTCCTTTATTTTCATTTAACAATAAATGTGTACCATATTCTTCTTCATGGAAAAATAAGACATCCCCTGAAAATAAGACCTAGCACATCTTAGGGAGCAAAAATTAATATAAGACACTGTCTTATTTTCGGGGAAACAGGGTACTATCCTGGACCCCGGCACCCCATCACCGTCCTCTCTCCAGGCTCCCAGCCCTCGACCCAACACCCAGCGAGTAAAACCTCCTTTGCTGTTCTCCGGTGGCTTCTCATCCCGGAGGCAACTTCTCTAGACGGAGAGACGCTGGGCTGCCGTTTGGCCTCCTACGCTGCCGAGTCCAGCTGCATCGCCCAGCGCCCACGCCCCGCCGGCTGCTGGTCCCTCCCGCAGCGGCTCGCTGGCAGAGAGCGCCCTCTTCCCTGAGATACCCTGGTCCTCGGCATCAGCGCGGCCACTCCACAGCGGTTCTCCCTCCGCCCCGGGCTGCTCTTGGCGCCTTGTCTCCCCCCACACGGTGGCCTCACCCTTCCTCAACGTCAGTTCCCTCGCAGGCACCTGTCACTCAGAAATGCCCGAGCCTTCGAGGACATTAGGAAGAGTGAACACAGCAAGACAGGAAGAGTTTCCCAGCATGCTGCCCGGCATAGTAGATGATTGGTAAATGGTAGCTATTGTTATTATTATTTGCTATTTTTATTTAAAAATTTAGCACCCTTTCTTTTTTTAAAAAAATATTTTTTATTGTTATTTTACAGAGAGGAAGGGAGACAGATAGAGAGCTAGAAACGTCGATGAGAGAGAAACATCAACCAGCTGCCTCTTGCACACCCCCTACTGGGGATGTGCCCGCAACCAATGTCCATGCCCTTGGCCGGAATCGAACCCGGGACCCTTCAGTCCGCAGACCGACGCTCTACCACTGAGCCAAACGGGTTTCGGCTAGCACCCTTTCCATGGGCAGAAAGACCGGCTTGAAAAGGCCAGACAGGACCCTCGCCCAGCGATGGAAGTTCTCCTCTCAGCCTCTGGGGTTCGCGGGCCTGAAAGCCTCACGCCAAACACCGCACACCAAGGCCAGCCAGGCTGGGAACCCGCCCCTCAGTGCAAGTTCCATGTTCCCTAATTAATTAATTAGTGTCCCGGCGATTACCCCTGTTGACAGCCTTGGTGGCTCTTGGCAAGGCTGGGTCAGCCCAAGCAAGTCCAGACTTATTGCGGCAAATCCCGCCGGCTCTGGGCTGTGCGGCTCGGTCCCCCGACGGCAGAGGCAGCGCCTCGTTAGAGAGGATTAATTGGGAGGCTGGATCGGGGGAGAGGGCGCAAGGTCTTCTTAGCCAACCGCTGGTGGCCCTGGTGCTGCAGGTCACCGACAGGTCTCCGAACACCCCATGCCCTAACCCGTTTGGCTCAGTGGATAGAGCGTTGGCCTGCGGGCTGAAGGGTCCTGGGTTCGAGTCCCGGTCAAGGCCACGTGCCTTGGTTGCGGGCACATCCCCAGTGGGAGGTGTGCAGGAGGCGGCTGATCGGTGTGTTTTTCTCTCTCATTGATGTTTCTAACTCTCTGTCCCTCTCTCTCCCTTCCTCTCTTTAAAAAAAAAAAAAAATCAACAAATGTACTTAAAAACAAACACACACACACACACACAAAACGCCCCATAATGCCCAGGCCTGCCTGCGTCCTGCTGGGGTTGATTCAGGTGAGGAGGGGGCCCTGAAAAACCACATCCCTGCCCTGCTTTCCCAGGAGACAACCCTATGATGCAATGTCTGTATTCCTCCCGGTCTAGAGAGAGAAGCCCGGGTCGCAGTGAACTCTGCCTGCTGGAGGCAGGCCCGGGGGGCGAGAGGAGGCTGTGCTCAGACATGGAGCCTCTGTGAGGCCAGCGCTGCTCCTCGAGACCTCCTCCCGCTGTCCCCCCCTCCCCCATCTGCCCCAGAGGAACACCCATCAAAGACCCACAGCGCTCCCTCCCGATGCTTCCCCGCTGAGGGCAGCCCGGCGCCCGCCGCCCCTCTCCTCTGCTCCAGGTGGGTCAGGTGGGTGCGTGAGGAGAGGAAATCCCACCGCACCAGCAGCCGCAGCACCTCCTGGGAGCTCCGGCCTGGGCGTGGCCTCCGGGGTCCCCTCCATGTCAGCCCTGACGTCTGTGACTCTGGGCTGGTCCCCGGGGCTGCTCTGGGCCTCCTGTGCCCAGCAGCGTCAGCAGGATGGCAAACCCTGGCCTTTAAGGTCCTTTCAACAGGCACCGCCTCTGTACCTCGGGTTTGTGGGTCCTGGGTCCCTCCCCTGGGCAGACAGGGGAGCCGTGAGGGCTGCTTGAAACAACTGACCACCGTGGTGCCTCCAAGCACACGTGGCACTTGGACCCTGGTCTAGAACCGCAGACTCAGCCCAACTACAGAGATGCAGCGGCTTCGGGGAGGGGCATGCCTGGGCCTCGGAGAAGTGCCCGCCCTCCATCTTTATTTATTTTTTAAAAAAATATATTTTATTGATATTTTACAGAGAGGAAGGGAGAGAGATAGAGAGCTAGAAACGCTGATGAGAGAAACATCGACCAGCTGCCTCTTGCACACCCCCTATCGGGGAATGTGCCCGCAACCAAGGTACATGCCCTTGACCGGAATCGAACCCGGGACCTTTCAGTCCGCAGGCCGACGCTCTACCACTGAGCCAAACCGGTTTCGGCCGCCCTCCATCTTTAGACCTTCCAGACAGCCTGCAGCCCTGGGCTCCACGTGGAGGCCCCACGCACCAGCTAATAGCTGAGCAGCATCCATAGGGGGTGGGAAAGGAGACGGGAGGGGTGTCCCTGGCTTCACGACAAGGCGGGGCCCTGTGGGCCTAAGGGTACTGCTGGCACAGATCACACAGGAGGTTTGCCACCCCGGTGTGGGCTGGCCCCCAAGATAGGGGCCCATCACCTCATAGCGTCCTTTTAGGACTCCGGGGGCTCCGTTCTCGCCCTCCTAGGACTGCAGGGCCTAGAGGCTGGGTCGCCAACTCCTGCTCCAAGACCCCGGGCCCCAGTCCTCACAGGCCAGGTCTAACACCCAGGACCTGCATTTTCTTTTTTTCTTTTTTCTTTTTTTTATTAAGGTATTATATGTGTACATATCTTACCATTGCCCCCCCCCCCCCCCGCCCATTCATGCCCTCCCTCCCCAGAGTTCTGTGTTCGTTGGTTGTATTCATGCATACCAGTCCTTCGGTTGTTCTCTTATCTCCCCCCAGGTCTCCTTCCCCTCCCCGCTGTCATTTGACAATCTGCTTGTTTTATGGTGGCTATCTCAGGACCACACGAATAGAGTCCGCTCCTCCTCTGGTTCTCACCCCCCCCCCCCCGGGTCCCACTGCTTCCCCTGGGACACACGGCTCACCCGGGGCACACGGCCCCCTGGGACACACGGCTCACAGGACCCGAATTTTCACCTTCTCCGGCTTCCCTCTGGGCATCCGTACCCTCCCACCGTCTCTGGAAGCTAGAGCAGGGTCAGGCCCTGGACAGAGGAGATTCCGAAGTGCCCTCCTCCAGCCCCAGACTCCATCTGCCGCGCGAAGCTCAGTGACTCCACATAAGCAGTCCACTCTCCGACCCCTCACGCCTTGTTTTCCCACCAGCTTGCTTGCCCACCTTCCCTTCCACCCGCTGAGATCCAGGGCCCGCAGCTTCTCCCAGCCTCTTCCCGGCCTCCCAAAGGCCCCAGCCAGCCAGACAAAACCCTCTGAGAGAGCCCTGGGTGCCTGCCAGAGCTGGCCCCCACACCTCTGGGTGGACAGGCCCTGCCCACAGCCACAGGCCTGTGTCCCCCTCAGCTTCCCCGCTGCTGACCCCTGGCCCCCCTGCACTGCATCAGGTTCTCTGGCTTCCTTGGCCAGCCGCCTCTCCCACCCACTCCTCTGAATGTCTAGACAGGGGTGGGCAAACTTTTTGACTCGAGGGCCACAATGGGTTCTTAAACTGGACCCGAGGGCCGGAACAAAAGCATGGATGGAGTGTTGGTGTGAACTAATATACATTCAAAGTAAACACCATTACATAAAAGGGTACGGTCTTTTTTATTTTTATTTTTTTATTTCAATAGTTTAGAACAGCCATCCGGCCCGGGGGCCACAGTTTGCCCACGCCAGAAGCTTCTCCACAGTCGTCAAACTTCTGACTTTCCCTTTCCCCACCTCTTGCTTCCTCTCTGCTCCGGCATGAGAATACAGACCGGAAGCTATCAGAACAACTTCCTTAACCTCTCCACACCCCCCCCCCCGAAACCCCACCCCAACTGCATCTGTCCCCCCTGCTGAGGTGGGGAGGGCTTTCTCCCTGTCAAAGCGACGCCCTTGAATCCCCCCCACACACACACTTCATAGACTTTGCTCTCCACCCTCTTTCTCCACTTCGCTCTTGGTGTGTTCTTTTTTTGACATACAAGTGCCACGTCCTCCCGTGTACAGAAGGGGAAATACCTATGAGCCCATTTCTATTTTGTGTGCCAGCGTATTTTGCGTAGTAGAGTCCACACGCGAGCGAAATCACACGGTCCTTGTCTTCCTCTGACTGGCTTACTTCTCTCAGCACAAAGCTCTCCAGGTCTGTCTATGCTGTCGCAAAGGGTAACCTTTCCTTCTTTTCCTTGGCCGAGTGGTGTTCCGTTGTGTAAGTGTATCATAGCTTTTTTATCCGCTCATTGTAACTAGGGACACGTGGGTGCTTCCAAACCTTGGCTGTTGTAAATGACACGGGGGTGCCCATGGCCTCGGGCAGCAGTGTGGCGACCTCGGAGGGAAAGGAGGTGAGGGGGCAGCAGAGGGTAAAGGGGGGACCGATGCTGAGGGAAGGAGACTGGACCTGGGGTGGTGAGCACACACCTCCATATACAGGCGATGCGTCATAGAACTGCGCACCTGAAACCCAAGCAATTTTACTAGCCAATGTCATCCCCATAAATTCCACTAAAACGTTTTTTATAAATAAAAATAAAAAAGGGGGAAATGAATAAAAGCTTCTCTTGATCCCACACCTCATTCCAGCTGCGGGTCTGTTTCTCTTTTTCTTTTTTCTTCTTTTTTTAATATATTTTATTGATTTTTCACAGAGAGGAAGGGAGAGAGATAGAGAGCCAGAAACATCGATGAGAGAGAAACATCGACCAGCTGCCTCCTGCACACCCCCCACCGGGGATGTGCCCGCAACCAGTGTACATGCCCTTGACCGGAATCGAACCTGGGACCTTTCGGTCCGCAGGCCGACGCTCTATCCACTGAGCCAAACCGGTTTCGGCTGTTTCTCTTTCCCCCCTTGACACCAAACGTTCCGCCCTGCCCCCCCATCAGCGGGACCCGCCCGTGGGGTCAGGTTTGCCTTCTCTGCCTGAGACACCCAGACACTCTCACCCTCCCGGAGCTCACCTCTCAGGAGTGCCTGGCTCTGCGATCGGCCCACCAGCCCCGAATCCCACCAGGCTTTGTCCCTGCCTCCCAGGTCTCGCATCCTTAGTCACCACCCCTCCACAGGCTCCCTGGCGATCTCCCCCCCCCCCCCCCCCCCGATCCCATGACTGTTTCTTAGGTTGGTGGCCCCACTTCTGTCTCCCAGACCCGGCGCCAACTCCCCCAGGCTCCTCAAACCCCACGTGTCCATCCGATACCACACGCTGTCCCCCCTCGAACCGGTCCCTCCATCCGTCACGTGGCGCCTACATCCGCCCGGTCGCTCAAAACCAGAAAGCCGGGCACGCTTCCTGCAGCTGCCCTTCCCTCCCACCACAGGCGAGCGGCTCCTCAGTGCTCACGAAGCTGCCTCCTAACTCTCTCAGAGAGGACCCGCTTCCCTCGATGCCCACTGCCAACAGCCGGGTCCAAGCCGCCATCATCACCCGCTGGACGCCCGCCACAGCCTCCTGGTGGCTGCTTCTCCCACAGAGCTCCAACCCGGCCTCGCCGTGCAGCCGCGGGGACCGTGCAAAAGTCACATCTGTGCGCCGGCTTTGCACAGCCCTTCTGAGGACCGTGGCCCTCTGCGCGGGCTCCCAAGTTTTCGGCACCACCTGACCCAGCTCATCCTTCTCCATCTCTGCTCCAGCTGCAGACTTTGCTTGGCTCTGAGTCATGCTATGCGCTGCCTTCACCACGCCCCCCCCTCCATGACCTCAGCCCACGTGTCCCATCGCCCTGTGCGCCCCGCCAACTCCAGCCCTTCCTCCAGGCCCCAGGAAATGCCACTTCCCTCAAGGCTCTGTCTGCTGGGGCTCCCCACTGTCCCCTCCCACATCCAGCCCAGGTGGCCCCGCCCTAACACGCATCACCCTTCATTTTCTGTTCCCCGTTCCATTGCTGTGTTCGCTGCTTCACCCTGAGCTCAGAGACGTCTGCCTCACTCACGGTTCGAACCCCAGCACCCAGCCCAGTGCAAAGGAGTCAGCGCGGAGTAAGCATTCGTTAGTGAACGGCCTGACCACATCCGCCCGTCCTGCCCGCCCGCCCGCCCCTCCCCGCACTGACCTCCGACATCTGAGGGAAGAGGCTGATGGCCAGCGGCAGGGCCAGGCCGAAGGCTGCCAGGCACACGAGGCTTTGCACGGGGAGGAGCAGCCGGGGGCGCGCCTGCAGGAGAGCCGTCCTGTGGGGGGAGGAGGGGCGGCCGGTGAGGGAGCAGCCCGGCCCCCGCGCCGGGTCCGCGCCGGGTCCTGCCGGGACGCAGGGCCAGGGCAGCGGGGTCCCGACCAGCGCCAGACCGGGGCTAACCAGCTGCGGCGGAATGCTGTCTTTGGGTCTTCCCCAAGGACAGAAGGGGAAGGACATTGCTGGTTGGACTCTCAACCATACATCACAGACGGGCACGCGTGGAGGCCCTGCCCACATCCCATCGTGGGCCCAGCCTGTGCAAAGAGGCCACATGTGGGGGACACGACAGAGGAGGCTGTCGTCCCTGCGCCTGAGGAGACACCGGGAGAGTACGATCACCTTGGAAGGCAGCACGTGATGAAATAGCAAACACACCAGAGTAGGTGCCAAGTGCGGGGGAGGAGTCAGACCACACCCACATGGGCACATACATGCACACACATACATGCATGCACACATATACCTTTACCGTGTTATCCAGCAAAGCCTTATACACCACACTACACACACATATGTACACATGCTCGCACGCGTGCACACATATATCCACACACGTGCACACATGTACCCACATATATGCACACATATGTATGCACACACATATATGCACACAGCCGGGAAGGGATGACCCCCTTCTGTGTGTGGGAACAGAACATGCCCCACTGACTATTTCATCAACTCCAATCCAAGTGCCACGGAGAGGGGCGGCGGCTTGCCCGAGGCCACGGCTAGATCTGCTGCCGCCCGGACTCCTGACTCCCCGCCAGTGCTGCCGCCCCAGGCTGCTCCTGGCTCCCGCCTTCAGCACCCACGTTTCATCGCCTGCATGTCACAGCTGACACCCACTCTCCGGGGCAAGCTTCGAAGATGGGATTCCTGGGCGGGCGAGGGGTCTGAAAAACCTCCCTCCAGGCCCGGGGTCCCCCAGCTCCGTGACAAAAAGGGCTGTCCGGACAGATTGGGGGCACACCGACTGGCTGATCGATAGCCCTTCACTGCGTGTCCACCGCATTGTATGGAGAAGACCTGAGCCTCTGCTTGGGGAGGTCCAGGGGAGGGTGCGCCAGAGGATGGATGACGGGACGATGGGCCAGCGGACGTTGGGTGGGCTAAGTCTGACCCCAGTCACTGTGTCAGCGCCCACAGGCCAGTGACCGGCTCCTGGTACGAGGACAATATAATCCGGGCTCTTGCCCCGGCCCCTCCGGAGCAGGACTGCCTGTGGCCACTCCTGAGGGCAGGGCCTTGGTGGGGGGCAGGTAAACCCCACACCACCTTCCCCTCCTGGGACAGGTATCCCAGGAGCACTTGGCCTTGAGCGGACAGCTACTAGGGCGCAGCAGTTCTCAAACTCGGTGTGGAGGCAGCTGGGTGGAAACGCAGACGCCCAAGGGCCCTTTCCCCATGAAACCCTGACTCCGTGGGTCCAGCACCTGGGAACCTGCATTTCAAACAGCCTTCATGAGTCTGAAACAGGTGGTGGGTCCCAGTCCCTTCTGAGAAACCCTGGTCCAGGGTGTGCCTGCTAAGGGACCAGTAAGATCCAGTTACTGGTCAATTCTATGGAAGGGAGAGGCCTGGGCAGAGTGAGCGCTGGGTAATTGTGCATGGTTATCGCCCTTGTACGTGCGGGAAAGAGGGGGATCCTGGTGGCTGGGCTGTCCTCCAGCCCTTCCCCCAGCCCAGACCTCAAGATCCGCCCCGCTGCCACCGAGGTAAGCCCGAAGTGAGGTGCTGGAGAGGGAAGTTTCCGCAGCATCAAGAGCAGCAGGAAAAAGTGCCCGAGTCCAACTCAAGCCTGGTCCAGTGGCCCCATGTTCGCCCTCTCCTCCACACAAGCCTCCCTCCCGCTGGCCACGGACTCGGCCCCAGGCCTCCCGGGCTTCCACAGGAGTGCCGGAGGGGCCAGGAGAAAGGCTGAGAGGGGCCCTGAGCCCCCTTTAAAAATATATATATTTTATTGATATTTTACAGAGAGGAAGGGAAAGAGACAGAGAGCTGGAAACGTCGATGAGAGAGAAACATTGACCAGCTGCCTCCTGCACACCCCCCATTGGGGATGTGCCCGCAACCAATGTAGATGCCCTTGACCGGAATCGAACCCGGGACCTTTCAGTCCGCAGACCGACGCTCTACCACTGAGCCAAACCGGTCTTGGCCCTGAGCCCTTTTTGATGAGGATCAACCTCTCCCACAGGACAAGGGGTCGGGACACAGGGATCACCCTCCAGACGTGCACACAGACCTGGAGCCCGGCTCTGCGAGGCTGTGGAAGGCAGCTGGGACCTCAGTCCCCAGGGGGAAGGGGGCAGGGGGAGCGGAAATGGAGGGTGTGACTCCCGGGGAACAGCCCCAAGGGTCGCTGAGGGCAAGGAAGGTGTCAGGGGGGAAGAAGGTGGCAGGTGAGGGGCAGGCTGTGAACTCATCCTTGGGAACTCCAGACAGACCCCCCCTTCTGTGTGGGGCTGTGACCCCTGCTCCTCTCTCGGGGAGGGGGAGGGGGGCTGGCTGAAGTCCCCGCTGGGCAGGGGACTCGGGCAGTCCGGGAAGGAGGCCGGCCTGAGGCTGCAGCCAAGCGGGAGGCTCCGTAGAAGTCCCAGCCCGGCGCCGGCCCTGGAGTGAACACAGCAGGACAGGGGGAGGGGAGGGGAGGTGGGAAAAGGCGGGGAGGGATTGGAGAGGCAGCTGGGGGAATTAAAATATGCAGATGGAGAGATGTGCGACTGCCTGGGAGAAAGGAAAGACCCGGATCCCAAGGAATGCAGGAGGCGGGAGCGGCCTCAGGAACCGCCACGGAGGGTGAGAGCTGAACCCCAGACCCAGCTGAGGTGGGGGGCGAACTCCAGGGGCGGAGGGCAGAGAGCCCCGAACTTGCCCGGGAGTTAGGGAGACGGTGGGGGAGGGGCCGACCTCCCCGTCTCCCAGCCTGGGGTCTAAAACCCAGGGGTGAGGCTGTGCCGTGAGGGGATGTGGGCTGGGGAGTGGGCACCCTCAGAGGGAGGCCCGCGCTGTGGGCTGGGAGCCGAGGCTCCCCTGCTTCTGACTTCAGACCCCTTTCCCTTCGGTCTCAGGGCCAGGGCACCCACGCTCCCCCAGCAGGAAACCCAGGACTTGGGGTAGCTCAGGGGGCTCCTCTCGGAGGGGAGACCCTGAGGCCAGAGGTGAAGCCAGCTGGGCCCCAGCCCCACACACAGCCCACAGCTCCTATCCCCTCCGCTGCTGTGCATTCCCTCAGCACTTGGAGTTTGCACTCCATTAATTTGCAAGCAGGCTGCTTGGTAAGTGTTCTTTTGTCTTTTTCCTCTGGCTCCCTCACGGAGGGTGGGGCCACCCCCCCCACACCCTCCTCGGCAGGGCCCTGCCACTCGCACCCCTGCATCGGAAGGCCACGGGGTGCTGAGTGGGGCCCCTGCAAGGAGAGGATGCCAGGCCCCAGGGGACGAAATGGAGAGGCTGGTCCAGTGGTCATCCTCCAGGTGGGAAACTGCGGCTGAGAGTCTCTCAAACCAAACCGGGTCAATAGTGAGAGAGCAAGAACCCAGAGTTCACTCTGCCACCAGGAGTCTCAGCGGGTGCTGCTACACTGGCCCTCCCACCGCCCGGTCTTGCAGACCCCCCCCCCCATGAATTAGTCAGTCTTGGAGGGCACCAACGGGGTCTTTTTCCTTTTGATATTCGTTGGCGAACCCGGGCTGGCTTCTCCCTTCTCCCCAGAGACTGTCCAAGAGGCCTCTGGGGAGGACCAGCCAGGCACAAAGCCAACCAGTGTCTACGTGCCCAGGGGCTTCTCTGGACCTTGAGCTGAGCCAGACTCAGGCAGCCAGGCTGTGAGCAGACCCCAGGCCGGGGAGGCTCAGCCATGGAACCGGCCCGCCCACCTTCGTGCCTCTCAAAGCCACAGGGAAGGAAGCTCCGGAACAAATGGGACACTAGCCAGCACTGCACTTTCTGTAAACTCAACGCAGGTGCCCACCGGGACAGCATCGCAGACTGCATCTCCGCCCGGTAACTGCAGGCTCAGGATTTGGCCGCCTGAACACAGAAGCCCTACGCCCCCAGTCTCTCCTGTGCTGTCCTGTGTCCCGCAGTGGCTGGTATGTGGGGACAGCCTCCGTTGTTCACAAGGCGGCTGGTACACAAGGGGCACAAAGCAATTGCCTTCCCAGGGCCTGTTTAGTTTTGCAACTTACATTCGGGATTGACTGTCTTACATCCTGGGGCCCCACCCTTACACCTAGCAGCGGGGCGGAGAGGGGTGGGTGTAAGGGTGGAGCACGCTCAGCTTCTGTCAGGGGCCGGGCTCCTTGCGGTCTACACAACGGGCCCACGTGTTGCCCAGAAAGCCCTCCCTCCTGCCAAAGTCCCATTTTGCTCTCCAAGTCAACGGCAGCCCCTCTCCTGTGGACCAGCCCTCCATGCCGCTGGGCCCACAGGGCTCCCTCCCCTCCAGGTCACCTGGATCCTGTTCTCACACTGCCCGTCCCACCGGCAGCTGACCTGTGTGTGGGTCTACCTGTCTCCCGTATCATGATTCAGGCTTTCTGAGGCCTGGCCCCCAAACCCGCTCTTCCCCAGCCTCCATGCAGGGCAGGACCCGAAGACACGCTGACTACGTGATGTCATCTGAAGACCCCACAGGCAGCCAGTGCGGCAGGCAGAGCACCCAGCTCTGCAGCCACGGTCCTGGGCCACTGCCGCCTCTGCCATTTCCTAGTGTCAGCAGATGACAAAGCCTTCGCCTTCCTTTCCTCATCTGTAAAGCCAGACACCGTGTTTACCTCATTGCACTGCTGGGAAGGCTAAATGACTCACTTCACTTCATTTCATTTCATTCATTCATTCATTCATTCGTTCAACAAACACGGAGCATCTACTGTGTGCTGGGAACTGTTGTGCTAGATGCTTTGCCGGGCAGTAGAGAAAAGGAATGTACTTGTCATTGTGAAGATTACATTACAGCGGGCAGATAATAGACAACCAGAGGAAGAATCTCAGCTATTGCTAAGCAGTGTGAACAAAAATCAGGCAACAAGCCGAAACCGGTTTGGCTCAGTGGATAGAGTGTCGGCCTGCGGACTGAAAGGTCCCAGGTTCGACTCTGGTCAAGGGCATGTACCTTGGTTGCGGGCACATCCCCTGTGTGTGTGTGTGTGTGGGGGGGTGGTGTGCAGGAGGCAGCTGATCAATGTTTCTCTCCCGTCGATGTTTCTAACTCTCTATCCCTCTCCCTTCCTTTCTATAAAAAATAAAAATATATATTAAAAAAAAATAAGGCATCGTGAGCAGTGTTATCGCCATGTGGTGGTCAGGGAGGGCCTGCTTGGGATGGAATTTGGGCAGAGGCCTGGCTGAGAGGACCGGGGTGCGGTCATGTGTCTGGTGAATATTAGCTGTTATTATAATTCGTGTTGTGGGAATAAGAAGGTCTCCAAACTGAGGAGAATATCCTGCCCCAGGACCCCACAGGGAGCGCCCCCAACCCTTCCTTTATCTTACGGCTGCCTCCAAGCCCCACTGAGCTCCCTCCCAGGCTGGACCCCCTGGAGAGAGACAGCTGTCTCCTCTGGGTTTTCTTACCTGCACCCCAGGGGTCTGTACCTCCAGGCTTTTGTTCACCTGTTCCCCCCACCAGGTCCCTCCCCACTCCTTTCCTGCTGGATTCACCCTCATCCCACCCCGAGCGCGAAGATGGGCCTGCCCCCCCCTCCCCCCTGCTCAGCCTCTCCTTCCGGCAGCACTCCAGTCTTCACGGCTCAGTTTCACACCCATTAATTAATACAATCACTCCACCATTGTTTTATTACCCTGTCCCCTCATTTCTTTTCAATCACAGCACATGTGCGTTCTCCGAGCACCCCTCCGAGGGAGGCAGGGAGGCTGGCGCTGTTTGTGTGTTAGAAATGGGGAAACTGAGGCTCCGTGGCAGGGACACGCCTCGTGGTGGATGCCCTGACTCTTTGTCACAGCTGGCCCTGCCCTGTGCAGCTATGGTGCGTGTACACACACACACACACACACACACACACGCACACACACACACACATGTGTGCACACACGCCAGAATCTCCAGTTGTTCAGGGCAGGGCTAGCCTCCCCAGCAACCTCGCACGGGGTCCTGCACAGCGAAAGCCCATGAATCCTCACAGATCCCAGCAGCACTGCCCCGGAGAGTCTGAATACCCCCCCCCATCCCCACCCCCTGGCCTGGGCCAGCAGAACCCACCCTCCCCCTCCTGCCCAGTGGTGGCCCCAGCGTCCCGGCTGCCCCAACTCACTTCTCCAGCATGGACATGACGATTGGAGGGAGCACCAGGATGGGCATGGGGAGGACCACCCGCGTCAGCGCCGTCTCCAGCAGGGCCTGCGGGGCGAGCAGAGGCCGTGGTGAGTGGGGCTCCCGGCAGCCGGTCCCACCCCAGAGCCCCGAGGTGTGTGCGTCACGCTAAGCACGTCTGGCTGAGCGGAATAACTCATGGGTTTGCCCACGACGCCGTGCTCCAACAACCGAGAAAAGCCACCCCCACCTTCTCAGCACACACGTTTGAAGAGCAGACCCCGTCACCTGGCACATGTGGGGGGTAGGGAGGATGTGGGCAGCAACACAGAAGTGCCCAAGGGGGTGCCTCGGGTGGGTGGCGGGTGCCGGGGCTTGGGGGGAAGCAACAGGAAAACTTGAGATGCTCTAGAGCAGGGGTGGGCAAACTTTTTGACTCGAGGGCCACAATGGGTTCTTAAACTGGACCGGAGGGAGGGCCGGAACAAAAGCAGCCTGACCATGCTGGCACTCTCATCTTGGCCTGCTGGTGAAGGAGCGGAGGGGAGAGCAAGAGAACCCTCCGCTCTTTCGGCTCTGCGGGCCGGATGGAACAGCTGAACGGGCTGCATCTGGCCTGCGGGCCGTAGTTTGCCCACGGCTGTTCTAAAGTCTAAGCAGGCCCTGGGAGGAGGACCCCAGCAAAGAGCGGGGGCCTGGTGCCGAGGGGGGACAGAGACCCTGGAATGGCTGATTTCTGAGATCCCTTAAAGACAAAGATCTGAGGAGGAGGAGGAGGATGAGAAGGAGGAGGAGGAAGAGGTTTCCTTGGTGACCAGGGGAGGCACTTCTGCTGAGTGTCTGCGAGTCTCCCGATGGGCTCTGCCTGGGCCTGGCCCTGGGACTCCCTTGGGATTCCGGGCAGAGGGCACAGTCAGGGCACAGCTCTGGGGCACTCCTGCACTCTGCCGGTCATTGTGGGGAGTCCCTTTAACTCCATAGGCTTGGGCCCTCCAGGAACGACTGGTAGCCCCAGGGTCCCTGGTCTTCCCTTAGACAGCAGGGGGCTAAGCCAGGCTGGGGAGCACCAAGGGCTGCAGAGAGCTGGGGCTCCCGCCATTTGGACCACGAAGAGGACCATCACCATCGGCCTCCCTCTCAGCAAGTCAAGGAAGAGCGTAGGGTTAGAGAGGAGGCTGGTGCCAGGGAGGAACCTGAGGTCAAATCCCTTCCGATGACAGGCTCGGGGTTGGACATTTCTCCCAGGAACTGGGGTCCTTTGTGCCCGGCCTCAGGAAGGCCTGGGAGAGGGTCCCTCCGGCCTCCCTCCCCAGCAGGAATGAGGAGGCCCAGAGCCCGTGTGTGTGTGTGTGTGTGTGTGTGTGTGTGTGTGTGTGTGTGTGCTGGAGAGGGACAGAGGGCGCAGCATAGACCCTGAGCCCGCTCCCTTCAGAGCCTTGGTTGGGCACCCACGTTCCCCGAAGCAGTGCGGAGGGGAGGCCGGAGGAGAGAGGGCTCCCCCACACCGGAGGCTTACAGAGGAGGCCGCCCTGACAGGGCGAGGCTGGGCCCCTGTGGGAGCTGAGGAGGGACGGTGCCTGGAGCGGAAATGCTTGGCTCCCTCACAGCTGAACCCCCGTCCCAGCACTTGGAAGCCAGAGCAGGGAAAGCCGCTGATCACCTGGGAAGAGGGCTGGACACAAGCATACTGGAGTTAAATATATATATATATATATTGCCGACCGGTTTGGCTCAGTGGATAGAGCGTCAGCCTGCGGACTGAAAGGTCCCAGGTTCGATTCCGGTCAAGGGCATGTACCTTGGTTGCGGGCACATCCCCAGTAGGGGGTGTGCAGGAGGCAGCTGATAGATGATTCTCTCTCATCGATGTTTATAACTCTCTATCCCTCTCTTTTCCTTTCTGTAAAAAATCAATAAAATATATTTAAATATATATATGTGTATATATATATATATATATATATATATATATATATATATATATATTACAATTGCTGGAGTGGGTGAGATGGTGAAACCGAGGTGGGAAAGGGCCCCCAGCCCCCCGCCAGGCCCCCGGCAAGCCCCAAATCCCGCACCTTAGCGCACTCCTCACTCCCCAGTGAGGCGCCAAGTGCAGGCGGGCTGATTAGCACAGACCCACAAAGCACCGGGCCTGTGCCCACACTTCCTCCTCTTTCCCAAGAGGACACAGAAGCCCATGGGGCGGGTCCCAGGCCCCGGGAGGGAAGGGAAGGGGAAGCTCCGGGGTCTATTCTGCCCGCACCAATTAACAGACCGGAGAAGCCGGGTCCCGGGGGGCTGCGGGAGAGATAGGGACAGTTGGCAGCGGTGAGGAGAGGGCACCTGCAGAGAAACAGGGGTGTCTAGGGGACAGGCGTGGCTGGACCAGGCCTCCAGGCTGGGCTGGTACCGGTGGCAGGCGGGGCCGGGTGAGGAGGAGAGATGAAGAGGACAGAGCGAGGGTGCTGCGGACAGCAGTCTGAGGGAGGAAAACATTTAGGGGAAACCCACACCCTCCCCCTGTGGCCTCTCGCCCCGCCGCCCCCTGAGCCTTGGGGGGGACCCACATGCCGGGCTGCGATCCTGGAGGAGCCCACGAGGTTGCCGTCACCATCCATGACATCGATCCCTTCTTCCAGCTCCCCGTACCGCATCAGGACCACGTTGCAGATGTTGGCGCTGGCTGCAGAGAGAGGACGGAGCAGGAGTGAGGGGGGAGGATGGCTTTCCATTTGGTAGGACCCCTGGGCTCCACCCTCGCCCAAGCCTCCCTCCCCCAAGCAAGGGCAGCTGGCGGCGTTCTGAATAGACGCCAAGCTTGTGTTCAAAGGCAGGCGGGGGTGGGGGTGGGGGTGGGGGTGTGGAGGTGTGGTTCTGGTGCCTCTCGGCTTGGTGAGGGGTCTGGGGGACCCTGAGAACCTGGTGAGCAAGGCTGGAAAACAACCGCTGTTAGGGAGGAAGAAGGGACTGCTCAGGGCTTACCTAGCTGCCAGATAGCAAGGAGACTGCCCCCTGCAGGCAGGCCACATGGGTGCCCCTCCGGAGGGCTCTCTGGCCTGAAGATGCCTCCCCTCCTGGTGCCTGACGCTCCCCCATCAGCAGCTCAGCACCCCACACCCAGCCCCTTGCTCCCCAGAGTGAATCAGGTTCCCGGGGATTTGCTTCTCCGACAGCAGGTGCCAGAGCGGCAGGAACCTCAGTGCTCACCCAGGGCCGCCCCCGCAGCGTATGGATGGAACATCGAGGCTCCCCGGGGGTGTGTGTGTTGGGGGGCAGGGGGGGGAAGGGGGCGTAGGGATTTATCTGAGGTCACATAGCAAAGCGGGGCAGAGCTGAGGGGTCACAGAGAGCCTGGCCCCCTGACACCCAGGAGATGGGAGGAGGGTGGGGTCAGGCAGGGCCACAGGAACACCCTTCTACTTCTGGCTCCTGAAGGTGGTTCACCCTTTGACCGTGCCCACCCATCTCAGCTGAGAGAATGGGGGGCTGGGCTGAGGGGAGGGCTCCTGGATCCATAGTAAAACACTGGGTGCCAGAGTTTTGGGGGCCACCCATCAGCTGGTGACCAGCCCCCTGGGGACTCGCAGGGCTCGGCCTGGGCCCGAGGCTGGGTGTGGGTGCTGACCTCGCCTGAACCCCTCCAGCTCTGCTCCAGGATGGAAGTGGGGGGACTTGGGGGTGGTGGGCGGGTGGGGAGTGTGTGTAGGGGAGGGGTGGTTGACAAATGTGGAGCCTGCCTGCTTCCCTCCTCCCCCCAAAGCGCCTTGCTGTGTTTAAAGTTTTAATTTTTGCTAATTAATGTCAATTAATTTTGTATAATGAGTGTTTAATTTTGGGGAGTGTGTGAGCCTGGGAGCGACTGCAGTTCTGGGCTGTGAACGCTGATTAGCATCAACACCTGCTGCTTCCCCACTCCCTCCAGTGGGGGGGGCGGGGGGCGGGGGGCAGGGTTTGGGGAGCCGGAGGAGGGCGGCAGGGCCGGGTGGGCAGGTGGAGTGGGGGGAGGACCGCAGATGCTCCCGGTGCCCGAGCCAGCGCCGGGGCGCAGAGGGGCCCGGGGCGCTCGCAGCGGGGGGACGGGGTTCTGCAGGTGAGGGGTGGCGTGAGGCCCTGGGGCCTCCGAGCCTCAGTCCCCCTTTTTCAATAAAAGTGGAAGGTGGGGGGCGCAGAGGGAAGACCAAGGAGGCTCTGCAGTCTTTGGAGAGGGAACCAGGAACCAAACACAGTTTTTCAATGTGTTTGCGGCACAGATGTCATCTCTGAGCAGCTCTCACGTTGCCACAAGACACTCAGCCGCTGCTGTCCCCACGGCAGGCGCGCTCGGCGGTCTGATACAGCGGCTCTCAATCCGAGGGGGGTGGTGGGCGATTTTGTGAGACACCTGGCAACTTGTGGAGACATTTTTTGATGACCACAGCCTGGGGTGTGTAGGGGTTGCTATTAGGCCCGTGGTCGGCAAACCGCCGCGGCTCGCGAGCCACATGCGGCTCTTTGGCCCCTTGAGGGTGGCTCTTCCACAAAATGCCACGGCCTGGGCGCGGCGTCTATCTTGAAGACGTGGCGTTAGAAGAAGTTTACGTTGAAAAAATGTGGCTCTCCAAAGAAATGTCAACCGTTGTGCTGTTGGTATTTGGCTCTGTGGACGGATGAGCTTGCCGACCGCTGGTCTAGGCCATCGAGCGGGTAGAGACCAGAGACGCTGCTAAGCGTCCTGCAATGCACAGCACTGCCCCACAGCGGAGCATTATGCAGGTCAAATCGTCAGGAGTGCTGGTGTTGAAAACCCCTGTGTCACACACAGCTAGAGACCCCCCCAGGATTAAGAAAGTGAATCTGCTGTCAGGGAAGAGAGGCCGGGAACCCCGGTTTCAGGACAGCTGGGCTTGGGTTAGAATTCTGACGGCGAACCTCCCCCTCCTCACCCTCAGGGGAGCGCCCCCACCGGCGCCGGCCCTCCCAGGGCTCGGGGCCAGGAGGGGCCTCCACAGTGGCCCGGGGAAGGCGGGCACCGAGCCTGTGTGTGTAGTGGCGACGGGGATGCTCTTCGTCCTCTACCCCCTGGGGCTGCCAGGCCTGCAGTCCCCAGAAGACCCAACCAGACCACCGGAGAGGGCACTGGGGGTCTCTGCCCCGAAGGCATCCATCTTTGCCCTCGGGGAACAGCTTCCTCCGTTCTGGGAAAGGCAAGGCTACAGGAATGTGGTCCGGGAACGAGCCTAGACTTCACGTCAGGGGGGCCAGCTCTCTCTGCAAACGCCTCCCCCCTCCCCTGGGGCAGAAGGAGGGGCTGCAGGAAGGGCTCCATGGCTCTCCGGTCGCAGCCTTGGCACCAGCGCTCACGCCAGGTCAGGGGAAGCCAGGAATGGCAGAGACATCTCCAGCTCTGTGTGTGCGTGTGCATGTGCGTACGTGTGTGTGTTTGTGTGTATGTGTGTGTAGGAAAAAGTGAAATAAAAAGAAAAGAGACAGTGTGGATTTGGAGCTAATGGTCCAGTAGCCCTAGGTGGCATCCTGCTTGCTCTCCTCAGTTTTCAAATACGCGATGTAGCCACACCAGGGCAGAGCAGGACTTTGGTTCAAACACAAAACGACTTGAACGAGAAAGAATGACAGGGAGTAAAACCCAGCCTCCGCCTCCTCGTCAGCGCCTCCAGGGCACTTTTCGGAATGAGAAAGCCGCCCTCTCCTCTAAGCTGTCTGGGTGGGGGGAAAGGCAGCAGAGAAAACCCTAGAAGCCACCTCAGAATGAGGGCACCCCCCAGGCTCCTCCCTTAGAACACCCCCAGGCTCACTGCCTACTCAAATGGCACATGTACCATCATTTCTTATGCTGACTGTGTATACTGGTTGTCCCTGTATTGGGCACCTGCTGTATGCACAGGTGAGCTGCGATCACCTTTGAGCAGTGAGATTGCTGGCCTGCGTCAGTCATTTCATTGCCATGATCTCATCCAGAACATTCAGTTCTTCCGCCTTCCTTCCAGGACATCCCTGGTCCCTCCCGTCGGTCCCTGGCCGGTCCAGCTCCCAAGTCACAGACCCGGAGAGCCGGACGTGAATAGCGAGTGGAAAAGACAAGAGAGAGAGAGAGCAACCGAGACCGAGACCAGCCATGGGCGGCCACGCTCTCCTTTCCAGCACACCAGCGAGACGGACCATTGACAGTATCGCAGGTTAATGAAACAGTCTGTTAGTGGTAATGCTAAGAAAGCTGGCACATTTTCAACTCAGATTGACACCATTCAAAGACTCAGGCATCACTGGCGATGGAGCAGCGACGCTGGGAGGTGTCGCGGGCGGAGAGAGAGGATGAGGCATCGCTGCGTGCTGACGCAAGCTCCGTGTCAAGCCCCGAGGAAAGCATGGCCTCGACTGCTGCAGATGTTCTCACCGCAGACCCGTCGTGCCGCACCATCCTGCCGGGTGTGAACAGCTGTGAAGGGCCCCGGGTGGAAGGGACAGTGTGGGAGGAAGGAAGAGCCGCAGACAGAAGACAAATGTGCAAGAAAGTTCCCAAAAATAAGACTACAGGAGAGCTTGGCCCCTGAACTAGCACAAACACATGGGAACAGACACATAGATCAAAAGTTAATAGTCCAGCCCTGGCTGGTGTGTCTCAGTGGTGAGAGCATCGGCTGGAGCACCCAAGGGTTTCGGGTTCAACTTCCAGTCAAGAGCAAGTACCTGGGTTGCAGGTTCAATCCTCGCCCCGGTGGGGGCATGTGCAGGAGGCAACCAATCAATATATCTCTCTCATATTGATGCTTCTCTCTCCCTCTCCCTCCTCTCTCCTCCCACTTTCTCTAAAAAAAAAAAAAATCAATGGAAAAAATATCCTCAGGTAAGGATTAACAACAAGAAAAAAAAGAATTAATAGTGCAGAGTCTATTCCACCTAGGGGGGTGTGGGGGGGGGATGAGTTTGTAGTAAAGCAATTGTATCAACTCATAAGAGAAGGACGCTTCAAATATGGGGGCGAAGCAATGGCTATCTATTCACTTAGGGCAGTGGTCGGCAAACTCATTAGTCCGCAGAGCCAAATATCAACTGTACAACAATTGACATTTCTTCTGAGAGCCACATTTTTAAAACTTAAACTCCTTCTAACACCACATCTTCCAAATAGACTCGCCCAGGCCGTGGTATTTTGTAGAAGAGCCACCCTCAAAGGGCCAAAGAGCCGCACGTGGCTCTCAAGCCGCAGTTTGCCGACCACGGACTTAGGGAGAATAAAACACCATAACTCCTCTATCCCAAGATGCATTTTCCTCGTGTTTAAATGTTTGCAGAATCACGGTATGCCTAACAATGGGTGCTTGAGGGAGGGGGGTCTTATCGGCTCCCCATCATAACTGCCCGGTCTTGGGTGAGCGGAGCCCGGGTGGGGTGTATCTGTCCACTCAAGCGTCACCTCAGTTGCTTACCGCGATCCACACAGAATCTGAACTTAAACTTAGATCCCTAATTGTCGCCTAGAACTTCTTTTTAAAACGTACACTATAATGGAGCGCGGACGTGAAAAGTTATTGTGCATGCGGAAGATCGTCTGCCAGATACCAGGCAATGCAATTAGAGGCGGCAGAAATTGCCAAACCATAGATAGCTCCCCTAAAGAAATGCTTGCCCATATGTACAAAGAGACATTTACAAGGATGTTAATTATAGCACTTGTTTGCAAGAGCAAATAATTAGAAACAGCCTAAATGTCCACCATTTACAGAATCTACATGGGACGCTCTCCAAAACAAACTGATATGAAAAGAGCCACCGCGTCCGCACAGAACAGTGTACGGAATGCACAGCCCGCAGCGGGTGCGCGCACATCTGTGCGCACATGAACCCGCGTGCGGAGCTTCGGACGCTTCCCGCTGCACAGAGCGCGCTCCGCGGGGAAGGAACCTAAATTTAGGAATTGGGGGGCGTTGTAGAGGGCTTCCACATTTTTTACCCTAAAATTCTCTACACTGTTAGCACTTTTACAATGAGACTAGAATCATGCTTTCCTTGTTTAAAAATGGAAAAGAAATAGCCAAACTTCTTGAAGTAGATCATAAAAGTTTGAAAGCCGGCAGGGATTGGTGCGCCCTGTTCATGGGTCCGACACTTAGGCACCTGACATGTCACGTCAGAAACTACCCAAGGAAGCTGATGAACTTCAGGAATGTTTTTCCTGTAAGGAAAGAAAGAAAGAAAGAAAGAAAGAAAGAAAGAGAGAGAGAGAGAGAGAGAGAGAGAGAGAGAGAAAGAAAGAAAGAAAGAAAGAAAGAAAGAAAGAAAGAAAGAAAGAGAAGGAGGGAGGGAGGGAGGGAGGGAGGGAGGGAGGGAGAAAGAAAGAAAGAAAGAAAGAAAGAAAGAAAGAAAGAAAGAAAGAGAAGGAGGGAGGGAGGGAGGGAGGGAGGGAGAAAGAAAGAAAGAAAGAAAGAAAGAAAGGAGGAAGGGAGAGGCAGGGAGGGAGGGAGGGAGGGAAGGAAGATAGAAAGAAAGAAAGAAAGAAAGAAAGAAAGAAAGAAAGAAAGAAAGGAGGCAGGGAGGGAGGAGGGAGGAGGGAGGGAGGGAAGAAAGAAAGAAAGAAAGAAAGAAAGAAAGAAAGAAAGAAAGCAGGGAGGGAGGGAGGAGGGAGGGAGGGAAGAAAGAAAGAAAGAAAGAAAGAAAGAAAGAAAGAAAGAAAGAAAGAAAGGAGGGAGGGAGGGAGGGAGGGAAGGGAGGGAGGGAGGACGAAAGAAGGGAGGGAGGGAAGGAAGGAAGGAAGGAAGGAAGGAAGGAAGGAAGGAAGGAAGAAGGGAGGGAGGGAGGGAGGGAGGGAAGAAAGAAAGAAAGAAAGAAAGAAAGAAAGAAAGAAAGAAAGAAAGAAAGAAACTGCAAGTGTAGCCAAATAGGAACAGCAGATAAAGAATTCCCACTGTTCTTTTGTATGCTTTGAAATCACACTGGCTCTTTTGGACATAGATTGTGAACAGCATCACAACCACCACTGCCTTTCGCAGTCCCTACCTCTCATCTTGACCCTTCCAGCCCCTGGAAGATGAGGAGAAGGCTGAGACTCAAACTCTGTGGTGTTGAAGAAAGTAACTTGGGCCTTAACTGGTTTGGCTCAGTCGATAGAGTGTCTGCCTGTGGACTGAAAGGTCCCAGGTTCGATTCCGGTCAAGGGCATGTACCTTGGTACATGCAAGAGGAAGCTGATCGATGTTTCTCTCTCATCGATGTTTCTAACTCTCTATTCCTCTCTCTTCCTCTCTGTAAAAAATCAATAAAACATATATATATTTTAAAAGCTGTGGTACATTTACACAATGGAATACTACTTGGCCTTAAAAAAAGAAGGAACTCTTATCCTTTGTAACAGCATGGATAGACCTGGAGAGTATTGTGCTAAGTGAAATAAGCCAGTCAGAGAAAAACAAGTATCACATGCTTTCATTCATGGGTGGACTCTAATGAACAAAATAAACTAACAAACAATAAAAACACTCTCATAAAGACAGACAGACTGACAGCTGTCAGAGGGGAGGAATTTGGAGGGCTGGGTGAAAAAGGTGAAGGTATTAAGCAAAAATAAATAAGTAAATAAATTCATTTATTATTTAAGCCAGTTTGAGTGATGATTTGTAATACGCAGCAAAAAAATCCATAAAATTGTATAAAGAGCCTTAACAATTAAGAAAAAGATAGTGATGGAAGTTACTGAAAAATATTTGAGTAGGAATTTGTAAAATGTTTTTTAAAAAAATCAATGAACAGGAACTCAATCTTATTAATAGTCAAGAGTAGATTTTTGAATATCAGAAAACATAAATCTACAGGAGTTCTCTATGTTTGGAGATTGGTTAAGTAGAGTGTGGCTTGTTTTCTCACTTTGTTGATGGTGTATTCTGTCATAGAGTTCAAAATGTAGTCAGATAAATAATCCTTCCCTCTCTGACATGCTTTTTAAGGCGTCTTTAAGAAACTCTATCCTGACTCCAATATTCACCTATATTTTCTTCTAGAAGCTTTCACTTTTTGCTAACTTATGTTTTTATTGACTCTAGAGATGGAGAGGAAGAGAAAAAAGGGGGAGAAAATATGAATCAGCTGCCTCCTAAATGCCCCTTAGCGGTGACAGAACTTGAAACCTGGGCATGTGCCCTTTCAGGGAATCGAACCGGCCACCTCTCGGTGCCTGGGATGATGCTCAATCAATTGAGCCACACCAGCCAGGGCTAGAAGCTTTAACATTTCACTTTTCACATCTCAGTCTTTAATCTATCTGGCTTTATTTTTGTGTGTGGTATGAAATAAGAATCTCCCTCCCATCCCCTCTCCCCCAACCCCATTACAATCCTTCCTATTTGGAAACCCAAATGCCCAATACAACTAAGAAAAGGTTCTCAGCCATACTGGAAATTGGAAAAATGAAAATGAAGAAGGAACCATTTCATAGGGACAAACATTTTAAAAGATTGGTAACCCCAAGTTTGAAGAAGATGCACAGAAACAAAAGAGTGGAAGCCAGCACGCTCATTGGGATACGAAGAAAAGCTGGAGATGTGCGAGCCGGCGGACGCACTCATTCCACATCCGGGTGCAGACTCTGGACAGGCTCTGGACAGACTCTGCCCGGCTGCACAGTGGAAACCAAACCTCAGACCCAGGCCTCACATCTGGTAAAGCTCCCAGGTGGCCATCTGAAAACCTCTGTCCTGGAGAAGACACTCCTCCAGGTGTGCCCATGGCCACATGCACGAGGTTGTTTAGTGCAAGTGCAATACTATATGCATAACAACGAGAAACTGGAAACAACCTAAATGTCCCCAATTAATCAACTGTGGGATAGTCATAGAGTAGAATGCCTACAGCAGCTGAAATGAATGAATATGTATTTTACTTATTTACTGACTTATTTGTTTTTATTTTTATATTTTATTGATATTTTACAGAGAGGAAGGGAGAGAGATAGAGAGCTAAAAATGTCGATGAGAGAGAAACATCAACCAGCTGCCTCTTGTACACCCCCTACCGGGGATGTGCCCGCAACCAAGGTACATGCCCTTGACCGGAATCGAACCCGGGACCCTTCACTCCGCAGACCGACGCTCTACCACTGAGCCAAACCGATTTCAGCTGACTTATTTGTTTTAATATGTGTTCTTATTGATTTCAGAGAGAGGAAGGGAGAGGGAGAGACAGAAACATCAATGATGAGAGAGAATGGTAGATCAGCTGTCCTGCACGCCCCCTACTGGGGATTGAACCCACAGCCTGGGCATGTGCCTTGACTGGGAGTCGAACCAGTGACCTCCTGGTTCTTAGATCGACACTCAACCACTGAGCCATACCAGCCGGGCAGTTTCACTTTCTTCATCCTACCAGATAGGGCGTCTTGGAGGTAGTAGTGTGTGAGCTGAGAAGCAAAGGCTTGGCAGCCAAGGGAAGGCAGAGGGAGGGCGGAGGTAGCGTGAGGTACGGTGGCTCCAGGCCAGCAGGGCCGTAGGCAAAGGCCCGGGGCAGGGAGAGAGGCAGGAGGAAGGCCACAAGCTTCCCTGGCTACGGCTGCGGCTATGGCTCTGAGGAATCTGAGTGGGCCAAGGCCGAGGGCTGTGGACACCACATTGTCATTGACCTGGACGGAGGGAGCGTAAGTCATGAGGCCCAGGACGCATGGAGTTGGGGGCAGACGTGGGCGGCACGGGCACGCCGGGTGAACGAACACAAGGCCTTCTGGCAGAGGCTGCCCAGACATCCTGAGAAACGAATTATTGGTGAACGCCGAGATTTTTTTTCATGGGGATGGAATAAGTCATACCATTTAACCTCAGCCCGGGGCAGGAGCCCAGGGAGGAGCTGGGCAGAGCAGCGGGAAGAAGCAACTGACCCCCGGGAGCCTCCTGGTTCCCCCAAGCCTGAGTTCCCAGCCTACCCAGGAGGGCAGAGTGGGGAGGTGGCCTCTGAGCACCGCGCACCGAAGCCCCTCGGGACCCTCCCTCACCCTGAAGACCCCCTTTGGTTCCATCCTCCTACACACACATCCCGACAACCGGGGCTCAACCCGTCACCTCCTGTGTGCACTCACAGCTCCCGGAGTCCTGTCTCCCCCCGGCCAGGCCTCCAGAGGGGCAAAGAACCCTCTACCAGGTAAATCAAGTCCTGAGCGACCTTCTCAGGGGTCTCAGCCGTGGCCCGTCCCAGTGTGGCCCAGCCTGCTGTGGAAAGCAGGGCTGGACAGCTGGGGGGACCTGCAGGCCATGGAAAGAGACTGCCGTCGACAGCACAGGGAAACGTCACTTCCCGGCGAGGGGATGCTGCAGGGAGTCGGCGGGCGGGTGCTGAGGCCCAGGCCTCCCCGGGGGGAGCTCAGAGCCCACATGGGCGTCTTTAGGGGCACAGGGCACTGCTTGTCCCTGCTCGGCATGGATTCAACCCGGCAGTCTGGGGGTGACCTTCAGAGCTCCCCGCCCTGCCTCCTGCACACATACACACAAGAGCCGGAGTACACGGCCATGCTTGCCAGGTGACCCCGGGGGTCGCCACCTCTCAGCTCCTGGCTAAAGCCCCTGCTCACCTTTTCCTGACAAGGTGCATCTTCTCCTCTCGCCAGCACCCCGGCATGGCACCGGCGGGACCGCTCTCGCCGGCCGCTGCTCCCCGCCCCCACCCACCCGAGGCCTCCCGAGAAGGCCGCCGAGGGGCCTGCCCCCGCGGGAGTGGGCTCTGCGCGCGGAGCCGGGCGGCCGGACCGGGAGGCTTGTACTTTTCCGATGCCTCCTCCATTGACCTTTAATTACACTGTTTGCCCAGCTCCCCAAACCATTAACTTCCACCTCGCAGCCACTGCACGCCAATTAATGGAGGGCCTGCTCCGAGCTCCGGCTCCCGAACACAATTAAGCGTGACAGTCCACAAATAAGAAAGAACTGGAGAATTAATTAAGGTCTAAACAAATTAATTACCAGTCCCCAATCGATTCTGATGCCAGCACACCCCGTCTTTCCTAACAGGTCCATGTATAAATAGAAACGAGATTTCCCACATGATTGCTGTTCTAGACCAAGGCCCGGCACGGCTCTGAAACCGCCTCGGGGGAGAGGCTGCAGGGAGTGTCCTTGTGGCTCCCACGTACTACACTCACACAGGAACATGCACGTGCACACGCGTACACACACGCACACACACGTGCACATGCGTACACACACACACACACACACACACACACACACATAGGGCTGAAAAACCAGGGGCTAAACTAGAGGTGGACCTCGCTCCTCCGTTTCTCCGCGACTGAAGCGAAGGGTGCTCGGTGGGCTGGAGGAGCCGGGGCTGTGGCCAGTCCAGGATAACGTTCAGTGAGTCTGAATTCGTTTCTTCTGCTGTAACTGGGATGGCTCCCTCTGCCTATGATCCTCCCGGAGAGAGAATGAGGAGGGTTGAGGGGGAACAGAGGCCTGCTGGGGGGATGGGGAGAGCTGTGGAGCCCCAGGAATACTGGGCTTTACAAACCCCGGGGAGGCGTTTGCAGCCCCAGCAGAAAGGGGGTGAAATAGGACCTGGTCCGAGGCCAGGGACGGGGTGGGGGGGGGGTGAGGGGAGGAGTGGCAGAGTCAGGCGTGAGCCATGTGTCCGGGGCCAGGGGTCTCAGGCCTCCCTCCTGGGCAGCACCTGGGTCTCCGTGCAGAGAGCTGTCCTCCTGCTTCCTGCACCTCAGCCCGGGGCAGGAGCCCAGGGAGGAGCTGGCAGAGCAGTGGGAAGAAGCAACTGACCCCCAGGAGTCTCCTGGTTCCCCCAAGCCTGAGTTCCCAGCCTGCCCAGGAGGGCAGAGTGGGGAGGTGGCCTCTGAGCACCGCGCACCGAAGCCCCTCAGGACCCCCCTCACCCTGAAGACCCCCTTTCTGTTCCATCCTCCTCCACACACATCCCGACAACCGGGGCTCAACCCGTCACCTCCGTGTGCACTCACAGCTCCCTGAGTCCTGTCTCCCCCCCGGCCAGGCCTCCAGAGGGGCAAAGAACCCTCTACCAGGTAAATCAAGTCCTGAGTGGTCTTCTCAGGGTCCCAGTCTGGCCCAGGCTGCCGTAGGAAGCGGGGCTGGACAGCTGGTGGGGCCAGCAGGCCGTGGAAAGCTTAGAGATGCCACATGCACGGACTAGATGGTGGCCTGAGAGGACCAAGGGAATTTCGAACCCCCGGAGAGGGAGAGGCATGCCCATTACCACTGAGTCAGCAATAACCAGGGGAGTCAGCTAGGGCCTGGGATGGGCGTTGGGTGCCAGAGAGATGGAAGCTTGAATGTGGAGGAGAAGAGAGTGGGCAGGGGTGGAAGGCGGGCAGGTCCACAGCTAGGACTTGGGCATGGGCCTGAGGAAGGGGCCACAAAGAGCCTGCTTCTCTCAGGATCCTGGCCCGCGAGGACTCTCAGGGCTGGACACCTGTGCAGCCGGACTCAGAGTGCCACCTGTGCAGCCGGCCAGGGGTACACAGGAGCGCGAGGCCCCTCGGTGGTGGCTGGACGTGTGCGAGGGGCTGTAGGCTCCTCCCCCACAAGAAGGCAGGAGAGGAATCACGCTGGAGCCCAAACAGAGACGGAAAGTCTCAGGTGGGGGTGACAGAAAGGGTCAAACCGGAAAGCAGGGACCTTCCTCCTGCGTTCAGGAGCCCCACGGAGGTGAAGACCACCTCCAAGGTCACGCTGCCAGATGGCCAGGGGAGCAGGGCTGGCGTGGGCCCTGGCGGAGTCCTTGTCTGGAGCTCGGCTCAAGGACAGATTCCATCTCAGCGGAGTCCCAGATCCAGTCCAGGGCGGCTGAGAGCTGCCTCCTTCTCGGGCTGCACCCGCCCCTCCAGCCCAGGATGGCACGGACCACGAGAACAGCAGCCGTGTTCCCTCAATTAGGCCCCTTAACAAAGTCAGATCTAAAGAGTTATTCCATTAATGGCCCACACTAGAAATAGCCGAGGGTTCATTAAAAGTGTGGAGTTGCTATAGCAATTATCTGGGTTGGCCAAGGCTCATCAAGCAGGCTGGTCCTGGGAGTTCATTAGCCTCTGGGCCACCGAGGAGGTGGGGCTGCCCAGGAATGATCTCCCGGGAGCTTTCCATGTGCTGCAAGGCGCTCTCCTAGGAGTGGAATCTGGTCTGGGGTCTCATTTGATCCCCCCCCCCCCACAGCTCTGGCCTGTAGGAAGGTAAGTACTGGTGCCCATTGTACAGATGGGGAAACTGAGCTCTGGAGGAGGAGACCAGGGTCTGGGCCATGAACTTGGGTCTGACTTCCAACCACGGATGTCACAGGACCCCCGTGCCGTGGGGCCGGCCCCCATCTCTGCCCTCTGGCCTCAGGTGGGGAACTCGGTGTCACGGTTCAAACACTGGCGTGGGCTCCTCTTTGGCTTCCTAATCACGAACTGCCTCGGGTGTCTTTCGAGGTTGTTTATTTCTTTTTAATTTTTGAAAAACTTCCCACGGGGGTGCCCTCTTCCCAAACAAAGTGTGGGCTTCTTAACCCATTGCGGACGGGTCACGAGAATTTTCCCTTCACATTACACAGTGTTTTACAAAGCATCGTACTTAAAAAAAAGATATTAGCTTGTAAGAACATGTAATGCATAACTTCAAAGTGCAATGGGTATTTAATGTTAAAGCACGCCTTTCACGTCTATGTAAAACGTGTGTTTTTTTTGTTCTCGTTCGGTAGAAACTTATCTGGCCACTGGGTCAAGCCAGCAATAAAACTACTGGTCCGCAGTGTGTCATAGAGACGGCTGGGCTTTGAGGAATTCCAGGCCCAGCCCTGGGGCACCTGCTGTGAGCGCAGAGACCCCGAGACCAGCAAAGACTCGGCTGAAGGCAGGCGAGATCCCCTCTGCACACACTCATGCACCCACAATTACCCGGAGGTGAGTGGGGGCTGAGACACCCGATGGGCCCACAATTCCCAAGGAACCCTAGACTAGCGGGAGCTTTGTGTCAGAAACCGGGACTGTCTGCCCATGCACCTCCCTCCATGCATCTCCCTCCAAATAATGTGTCTACGTACAGAAAACAAAATACATGGGGCCATAAAGGAATTCCATTGAAGTGTTATCAAACTACTTTAAAAATTGTGACATAGTAATAGATTTGCCTTTTAACTCATGAATTAAAAAAAAAAAAGATCTACCAGCGGATCTGTTGGTACTAATTGTGAACAATATTTTAAGATCTCTGTAACTGTGATGAGACATGTGTGATTTCTATTGGTGACCGTCATCGGACCTGCTTGTTACTGTGGTTGGCTGCCTACATTCACAATGGAAGGAAACGTCACATTTCAGTTAGAGGTTAGTATCAATTCTGCCCCAGCCAACTTCCTGGGATCCACTGCCTTCTCCCTCCTGACCCTTCGGGGCCTGGGGCCCCAGGCTAAGAATCCCTGTGTAGAATTTTGGACACAGAGCTAGCCAGCCTGGCCCCTGTCACCTTTTCTTCTATCTACACAGGTTCTGTGCCAGTTGTCCTTGCGAAGAAATACCTCCCACCCCATGTCAGGAGTGTGTAGAGCTGCTGACCACTTCCCGAGAGCCCGGAGAGCCCCATAGCCCCACATGCCCATGCACACACACACACACGCACACACGCACGCATGCACAGGGATGCTCAGCACTGTGCAGGTCTTACCGACAGCGGGGAAGGGCACAAATCTCTGGACGAGAAGGCGGGTGGCCGGGGTGAACTTGTTGGCTTTCTGAACCAAGACATTAAGGCCCACCTTGGAAAGAGAAAACAGAAAAAGTGTACGGTGCTGCAGCCGCCTGTGGGAGGAAGAGGATAGACTGGGGGAAGAGCAGAGAGTGAGGGGCGCCATCTTCCCCTGCAGCTGTCCCCCGCCCCTCGATGGCAGCACTGCGGTGTGGCTGTTTAAAGCATCGCTGCCCCGTCATCCCAGTTAACCAGCCCCTCAGGAAGGAGAGAGGTAAAGCATCAGCTGTGAGTGTGTGTGTGTGTGTGTGTGTGTGTGTGTACACACAGGACCTCTCTGAGGCGGGGGAAAGTGAAGGAAGGGTGGTCTGTTGCAAATAAATGTAGTGTAGGACCTCTTTAATTCCAGTCTCCAAGTGCCACATTTCGGAGGCTCCGCTGTGAGCCCAGGCCCGGGCCTGGCCGGCCACGAGGTCTCAGGAGCGTGAGATCCATGCACCTACCTGCCCACCGGTGCCTGCTGAGCCAAGTAGAGCAGCCCAGAGCAGGGCAGGGGTGCGGAGGGGGGTGGGGGGCAGTGGACATCCTGGGCTCCTGCTTGTCTTCACTCAGACCCCAGCTCCCCTCGCCCGGCCCAGGACACCAGAGACCCCTGGCCTTCGCCTCGGGCTCTCCCCACTCCGGTTCGTCCCCCTGCTGCCCTTCGTCTTCCCGGAGCACAGGCCCAATCGCATTCGCCGCCACCCACTCCTCCCCATGATCTGTGCAGGAAGGTACCACCTCCATGGTACCACCTCCATGCCGCAGCCTTGGCCTCCATGACCTCAACTCCCCGCTCCCCCCGCCACCATGCTCCCCGAGAGTGCAGGTTGCTGGTTATCAGATGCTACGTGAGACGGTCCCCATGCCAGGGACACCTTCCTTCCTCTCCTCAATCCCCGCCCGCTCTCTTACGGCCCACCTCCGACCCCCACCTCCAGGGTCACTTCCTACGATGGGAGTGAGTGACCTTTATTTTTTTAAAATATATTTTAT